>CM066328.1:143886150-144223650 GCA_033807585.1 Hydrophis major
TATAGGTCAATTTCATTTTTAAAAAAAGTTTATTTGTAATAATTTAATTTGCCCTCTCCTTTACACTTCTGCTATCAAAGAGATTTTTAAAAAGGTGCGAGATAACTTACTATGTGAACATGTGTTAAAAATCTGGGAATGATGGGGTTTGTGTTCATGCTTAAGTTATAAAAGGTTGCTGTATTGGGATATAAGTACTTGTCTGCTTCACCCCCTTTTCTTTTCTGAAACCTTCATACCTTTGGTGCAATGGAGCTTCTGCTTTTCCCTTCCAGAATGATCCAGTCCTCATTTATTGACATGGAGAATATGTTTGAGCTCTTCAGTGAGGAACAGGAGGTAAGGCAGATCATACCTCTGGAGAATCAGCATATCAGATTAGAGTGGATCAGCTTATTTTCCCTTCATTGTTTTTTACAACCCATACATTATAAACTACAAGAGAACCTAATTAATTTTCAGGATATATTCTAGCTTGGCCACTGTTGTAACTTTTTTTTAATAGCCATATTTGAGTTAGCCAGGATAACATTTTCTATTTTCAGACTAGTAATTTTTAATCATAATACTGGCATTTAGGCATGCCACCCTTAGAATCTGCATCCTCTCCAAGATGTATCCCTGGAACATACAAATGTAAAGTTCCAGATCAAACTTCTACTATGGTGGCAACTGTCCAGAACTTCCAAAAGAAGCCTTTCTTACCATCTGCTGTCTAGCTTTTATTATTGCAACTGCTACAAACTGAAGGTTGTGCCTGAAAAACAAGTGTTCTACCTCAGGGATGGCACTTCTGTACTATAAATGGCTTCCAAGAGCAACTTCTTGGCCACTGAGACAAGTCTTCCTGCCTCTGTCAACTTCGCCAGCCAGGATCTGAATACAGAAAATGTCACAGATGTGTTAACTTGTAGGTGAAGGATGAACCAGGTGCTAGAGATCTTCGGTTTCTCTCAGGACGTGTGGAATTTGAAAATGTCCATTTTGGCTACACAGAAGGGTGAGTAGAGAAGGAAATAGTAGTATTGATAGTGACAAAATTGCATGTTAATCTGAAAAAGAAGGGTTGAACAACATCTTTCCAATAGTAGACAGGTCACATGGAGAATAGGTACTCAGTGAATGTAAGAAAGAGAAAGAATAGTAATGGTGACAATATGAATATGGGTCGTATGCTATCTCATTAAAGCTTTCCAACTCTGGGCAAGATAGAAGCTCAGAAATAAACATGTTTTGTGTCTCCTTTCTGAATTATGATCAGTGAGAAAGATAGGGACCTTTCCTGAAAGTTGTTTGGGGAATTAGTAAAATAATTCAAAAACCTTCTTTCTTTTATCTGTATCCTAATCCTCTTAACCTAGGTTGTTTCTGTGGAGCAACCATGGTCATTGTTATTCAAATTATTCCTCCAGCAAACTGGAGGAATTCTGTTTCTAGAACAGAGGGGGGCATCATGTGTGGGAGGTCTCACCAGGGAGTTTCAGGAGAGCAGTGAAGGTTGAGAGATGGGTGACTCCTCTCTTTTCTTATTCTCCACGCAGGAAGGAAATTTTACATGATGTTTCCTTTACCGCAATGCCTGGACAAACTTTAGCACTGGTAAGGAGATAGAAATGGCTCTGCTGTATATGTTCTGTAATCATATAGTGCTTTCTTTTGTCTCCCATCTGATAGGAATAGTGACAGATCCTAAATCAGGGGCCAAAAATAGAGGTTGAATCTTAAGTCTGTCTACTTTCTATTTCTTCCCACAGGGTTAATTCATAGGGACACTTTGCTTTCTCTCCCTTTCTCTCTAGGTGGGACCTTCTGGGTCAGGAAAGAGTACCATTGTCCGCCTGCTGTTCCGCTTTTATGACGTGTGGGGAGGCTGCATAAGAATAGACGGGCAAGATATCTCTAAGGTAACAAACCCACTGGAAATATTGATAATAGAAGGATCATCCATCATGGATAAAGGCATGGAGAAGGTTCATTTTAACAGGAATAGGGTGCAAGAAGATGGGAAGTGTACCCCAAAATATTGTCTAGATAAATTGCCAAGTTTCAGCCTCACCTTACATACCATACTTTGTGTGCCCTTCTTTGCATTACTGAGTTGGGACCAGTCAGGAGAAGAATATATCCAGGGGTGGGATCCTACGCCATAATAACCGGTTCAGTGAGCACAGGCGCGTGCAGTACTTGTAAAACAACTTCTGTAAGCAATAACCATCTCCTGCTGATGCACGGCACTCAGCTGTGCCACACAAAGCAACTGAGATTACTTTTGCATGGAATAAAGGACAGCCTAGAGCCCAGGTAGGCAGGTAGGCCCAACCGAAGGAAAGAAGATCTTCAGAACGAACCGGTTCGATGTTAGCTGCTCTTTGGAGCTACCAGTTCTATAGAACCGAGCCGAACCAGTAGAATCCCATCCTTGAATATGTCCTCCTGAGGGATCTCTATTGAGACAGGTGTTTTTAAACTTGCCTAACTGATCAGGACTCTTAGTGGCACCAAATTATTTTTGAGATGATTAAAGCAATTGGATATTTTGAAAAATTTTATATCAAAATGTGAAATTAAACAGCTAGGAAATACCACAAAATGTTAAGATAAATAGAGTTGAGGGCAAAAAGGAACCTGCTCTGACTGCACAAATGTAAAGAAATACAAATCTATCAGAGGAAAACAAGCCTAAGTATCAGTACTGAGGAATTTTTGATCACACAAAAGGGAGAGCATAGGAGCAGTTTAAAGTCAGGGGTATGAGAAAGCATTCTTTGGCCAGAATTTGTTTGCAAGAAAGTTATATAAATAGTTCAATCTCTCACATGCATTGTGTTTATGTGAAGTCAAAGTAAAAATAGTTAGAGGGATATTTTGGTTACCCGTGCTTTATGATCTAGCAAATGAATGGCTTTATGTGTGAAAAAACTGCCCCTCTAGAAAACTAAAGGTGTAACTCCAAACGGCCCTATCTAGTGACAGAAGAAGCTTGAAGTTGTCTATCAACAATACCCTGAGGTCCAGAGGTGCCACATACCCCTGCTGTATGGTGTGATGCCATGGATAGAGCCAAGTTGGCATACACCCTTTGCATGTCTTACATATCCCTTATGCTTCTCCACTCTGAGCTCCTCAAGGCTTGATGACACAACCCAGCTGCTTAATTGCTTGTTCCTGTTTATTGCCACTGCAACAAACATATGATTCCACTTAAAGGTGGATTAAAGGTTTGTGCTCAGCAGGCCTCCACTTCTCCTGTGGCCACCCAAGCTCACTGGGGAAGGACTACGGGAGGGAAATTGAGGGAGATTCTTAGATGGCCCCCATAGTCTTTGGAAGATCTATGTGGGGGTTGGAGTGGGGGGATATCAAAGGACAGCTGCTTCTTTCATTTTTTGTTAATGCTGTTTGATGTCTGTTCTTATTCTACTCTGGTTCCTCAAATCCATCCTCTTAATTTTCTCTGTCTCAATTATCAGATCCGTTCTGGTTACCGGAATCAATGCCTAGGAAGCAATTGAAGGGGATAGAGATAAAATGGCATCTAGAGATAGATGACAAAAAGTTTAGGCAGGTTGAAAGATACATAACTTCCTACAGGGTGCATGTTCACAACACAGTGTCCCCTTGTATTCAGCAAAGTGACTAAAACGTTGAGCTACTGCTTATTATGATGCTGAGCAAAGACAATGGTCATACAATGCATTCTGCAAGCTGAGAACATTAAGGCATGAAGTATTTGGAGAATGTTCAGTTTATCTTAAGTGAGGCTTACTTCAAACAGATACCTTCTAGACAGATGGGATCTTCACTCTAAGCACATAAAAAGAGTCGCTGGTTGGGCAAGGCTGCATTGAAATGCCAACTTTCTGTATTGTGTTCTGGGCTTTCTGAATTGGTGTCAGTTGGAGTTCTCATCTCAGTGCAGGTTGGGAATCCCTGATAATTCATAGTGTCTTTATCCTGAAGCTAGCTATCCTTCAGAATGGTGTGGGTGTGAAAATGGCAGCTACATTCTAAGCCATAACCTAGGTGAATTGCACAGTTTCTCACATCCTCCTCCATCTGCTCACATCCACAGGCAAAGCAAGTCTCCGTGCGTTCCCATATTGGGGTAGTACCCCAGGACACCGTTCTCTTCAATGATACCATTTGCAACAACATCCGATATGGTCGTATTGATGCTACCAATGAAGAGGTTATGGAGGCTGCCATGACTGCTAATATCCATGATCGCATCCTCACGTTCCCTGATGGTATGGATCATCTCTGCTTTATCTACTGCTTTGCCTTACCATAAAGCATACGTTCTATCCCCTGCGCTCTTGTGTGATCTCATTTGATTAAACTGGGATATCTGCTTGATGGTTGAGTACAGGACTCAAATTAGTCCTTAATTTCAGCAGATACAATTGGGAATGATTCCAAACTGAAGCCACTGTAGGTCTGTGCAAATAGTAGCAATCTACATTTTGCGATGTTGTGTGGTGAGGGAGCAGGACTGTTAATGAGCTGTATGGACCGATAATCTGATTTGGTATAAAAGCACTTCCTTTGCTCTTATCTGAACTAAACTAAATGAGCTTATTTTATTATTAATTTATTCAGCTTGCACAGCACCTCAGTGCCATCAACTTTGAGCAGCTCACAAAATAAAACCCAACAACAATATTCAAACCAGTTAAAAAGCAATAAGATGGCCAATCAAGCCAATGTGTAAATTCTGTAGGGTGCTTGGACTACCCCAGCTTCAAAAAGAAAAGCTTGAGAGAATAACTAGGTCTTTTAAGACTATCCAGAACACCATTAGGATGGGAGCCACTCTGATCTCCAGGGAACTTAATTCCATTTAATGGTGCCATTTGTTCAAAAGATTGTTGGATTGAACCAGTTGAGCAGATAATAAGAGAGATAGGTGATGGTCCTTCAAGTAACCAGTCTCTGTGTGTTGAACAATAATTCCTATTGTTCTCATCCAGCCCATTTTCTGTGAATATGGACATTGTGGGCAGGTGTATCTGGGAAGACAGGTGGGAAAAGTTGACCAACACTTACCAAAACCGAGGGGCCAGATCAATTCAGCCTCACCCTATCTCACCAGTCCTGTAAGACCAATTGATGAATGAGATCCCAACTAGTGAAAGAAATCAAATCAAATCAAACGTTTATTGTCAGTGTACAACATGCGTACAATGAGATTGGCCTCTATGTCTTAGTTTACAAAACCATCCTATTTCCTTTTCATATTTTTAAGTGACCTGGTTAGGAAATGTTGGATTTTTTAAGAGTGTCTACTGCGACACCAAATATTATTTGCTGGTAGATCTAGGATGATGCTAATGATACTAGAAATAGCCATAAAGATTTAAAATGCTCTGGCCGAATGGCAGAAAGGAGCAGTTTGTATCTCAGTGGCTTTCTTTTTTTACATAGAGTTTTACTTTCCTCTGTGCTTATGCTTGAAAGGTTACGAGACACAGGTTGGTGAGCGAGGCCTGAAGCTGAGTGGTGGGGAAAAGCAGCGAGTTGCTATTGCCCGAACCATCTTGAAGAACCCTGACATCATCTTATTTGATGAGGTAACAGAGGAGAAGGATTATCTTAAATCCCAGAGAAGGCCCACCCATTCCTTAGAGAGAACAAAGAAACAAAAAAAAAAGCCTGAATTCTGGAAGCATTTGGGAGGAGGATAACATTACAAATTCTGTTATGCTTTACAACTACGTTTCTCTTTCCCCTTCCCCAGACCATTTATAACCTGTTCCTGAGTAGTTTTCCCCACAATAGCAATAGTATGAAACTACAAAGAGCATCTCTCAGCTCTTTACCGTGGCACCAAAACAAGATGGCTGGCTTATTGGTACTAATATGCCAGTGAATTGGCACTAAAAGGAGGCTCAGGGTCCATTGCTTTTCTTTTTGCTCTGTTACAATGTGCTGACTCTTACAGGCAACATCAGCACTGGACACTAAAACAGAGAGGAAAATCCAGTCATCGCTGGCTAAGGTATGCGCCCATCGCACCACTATTATTGTGGCTCACAGGTAAGATAAAATGCAATTTCATAGGAATTTTAAATAACAGGTTTTAAGCATGATCCTAGCTAAAGGAAACGTGTTCTCGTTGTATAAAGAGAGTCAAATGCACGCCTTGCCTTGTTCCATTTGCCTGCAATCATATTTGTTCAATATTGAGAAAAAAACCTGAACTGGATCTTTAAAGCAACTCTACCTTCAACTTCTTTAGCAAGAAAACTATACAAGTCACTCTGGGTGAGTCCAGAGCTTCATGTGATCCAGAAGTTTCAGGTTGGGCACAGAGGCAGTCTCTCTCTCCTTCTCCTCTTCCACAGCTTCTGGTATTCAGTACTGCCTTGTCTCTGGATGTGGATATTGTTTTATCTGCTGTGCATTGTAGTAATGCTCAAGCTCCCAGGCTTGGTATCTTCCGAATGTACTACCTCTCATGCTGGCTGGGCATTTTGCAAGCTGTATTTCTGAAAATATCCCAAATGTGCCAAAGGGAAAAGACATAGCTGCTTTAAAGATCAGCATAGGTCTATTTATGCTCCCGCTCATTCAAAGCACTTGTCCTGAATTATTCCTAAAGTGTTGAACAGTCCTGCTATTTTGAGGGAATTTTGACAAATTTAGAGCCTGTTATAAAAGCAGGAACTTTCACGTTTCATTAATGAACCTTTTGTGCCATGGAACACATTTGAAATAGATGTTTTACACATTGAACAGAATGTTGTAACAGTAACAGCCATTTTGTGAGAGGGCCATCAGAAACATAACCAGGTCACATGGTAGAGCAGTGGTGGCTAACCTTTTTGGGCTCCCATGCCAATAATTGCGTGCGCTCTTGCCTGCTTGTGCTCATGTGCCATCACCCAGAAGGCAAAGTGCATGGGCCTCCTGAGCATGCCCACGCAACCTCCCCCATGTGTGCTGCGTGCTTATGCGCATTCACGAGTGTGTTCTGTGCACTGCGTCCCCCACACATGTGCGCCAGATAACCAACAATCGGCTGTTGGCAGGGTGGTACGCACGCATGTGCAGTACACTGTTTCTGGGCAAGTGTTCTCGTGCCGGCAGTAATGGCTCTCCGTGCCACTTCTGGCATGCGTGCCACAGGTTCGCCACCATGGTGGTAGAGGGATAACAGTGCTGTCAGTCATCCCCTACAACTGCTCATCCCAGAATATTTTGGGTCATTTCTCTAGTTTAATCTCTTTTTTCTAAACCTAACCATTTTAAAGCAATGATATAGTTACCTCCTCCTTTTACGCTTCTATAATCTGTAAGGAAGACAGAGGCATTGGTAGAAATAAAGATGAGCGTGAAAGCTTTGCATATCAGCATCCTAGTACAGTATTTAAAAGATCTTTTAAAAATGTAAAGTCAGTGAGAAAATAGGAAGGAAAATATTGTAGGTCTGATGGGATAAATAGCACCTGTGCATATGTCATTTATGTTATTGACAGCTGTCGAACTTTACATACTGGCTTCTAAATAATAGTAATTATCTGTCCTTTACAGGTTATCAACCATAGTTAAGGCTGATCAAATTCTTGTTATCCGGGAAGGCCGTGTGGTAGAGCGTGGAAGGTAAACAAATGAAAAAAAAAAAACCTCCGACATTAAAAGAGACCATGACAACTGCTTTTCTTGTGTTTAGAAAGCCCAATTCCTAGGAAAGGAGGATGTATTCTCCCCACTTTACTTCCCACCAAACAAGTATTAATAGAAGTGTGGATTTCCCCATTTTCAAGTCCTGTTCAAAATAAAAGTGGAATTATGGCCACAGGACAATTATTATTGTTGCTTCTAATACTGCCTTAGATTACTTTGCCAGTTTGAGAACGGTCAAATCAGAAGCGGAGTATTGGCCCCAGATGCAAATTATTGGTCAACCCTGCTCAGCGCAAGCCTTATTTATCTCCTATCCCCTTCATGGTGCTATTTTCTGGGCATCGATCCCCCACGATCTTCTGTTCTCTTCCTCACTTGCATTCTGCCCAGCCAGTTTAGTGGAAAGTAGCAATAGAGGCATCAAGTGAAACCCATTTGGCATTATTTCTCCACATGAAAATCCTCCTTCTGAAACCTCAATATTTATGTGGATTTGTTTCAGTCTGGCATAGGACCCTCCCTGCCTATTTTTGCAATAGGAAAGGTGAAAGAGTTGCACTGGTCTGGGTGGAGGGAGGGAAGGGGAGAGTGCAGAGAAAAAAGCTGTCTTTCCCTTCCCGGCCCTTTGCTCTCCAGAGACCACGAAGTGCAGGTAACTGCTGTCCCAATGTGAGGGCATTGACTTCACAGGCCTCATTCCCAAGGCAAGATAAGAGGATTGCTCTGGGACAGAGATTTTCATTCTGACATGCCTTCCTCCCATTCTACGGATGGAAGAGGGTACTGTGCAAGCTTGGGGGGTGGGCGGAAAGGTTGAGCCCTTCTTGTAACTCCCTCAAGTTCCTGCTTATCCCCTCTGTCCCCAAACCTTCTGACAAACATCCAGATTGGGAAAGCTGTCTCTGCCTGTGACAAAAGGACAGGATGGTAGTGCCCTGTATGACTTAGGTACATGTGATGTTGGGAAAGTTCCACTGCGAATGTCCAGAGCAACATAAGCAAGGGAGGTGCTTTCTGTGGAGTCTTTTAAATTAACTTTTTCTGCATTTTTGCAGGCATGAGCAGCTGCTAAAGAAAGGGGGCCTCTACTCTGACATGTGGGCTCAACAAGGAAGTGAGATGCCCAGTGGCTCAGACATAGACATCAAGGCCAGCCTATCGAAAACTGGCCTTGAGGAATTAGAAGCAGGCAGTACAGAGGATGAACCTGAACCTAAAACTCAGGATGAATCCGTAAGTCAAGAGAAGCCTGAAGAAAAGGAATCTGAAGAAGGGGAATTTGAAGAAGAGGATGAAGAGGATGAAGAGGATGACTGATAGCCAAGCAACTGAAAGAACCACTGAATGTCTCCTGCGCGATGGAGCTTGAAGCTAAAGAGTGGGCTGCTACCTTCCCTTGGACATTAGTGATGGCTTCTCACACCATGGGAAGCCATAGAACATTTAGCAGATCCACCAAGGTAGTCATGGAAATCAAATTTAGAGGAAGCATAGACTATTCATTCTTAGCCTGCTCACAGCGATGAGACAAGGAGTTGTCCTACAAGCTGCTGTAAGGTGTAAAATACATTGCTTGGTGATCCAGACTTGCAAGTGAAGGGGAGAAGCAGGGGACCAGGGTCACCCTGCCCTACCACCGTTGTCACAGGCAAATATCTTCCTTCACAAGATGAACTGGGTAGGTGGGGAGAGGAAAATACCTACAGCTGTGAGTGTTGCCAGCATTCTGTATGGAACCAGAGGAAGCCTCAGGGAAAGGAGGCGCATTTTTCATAAGTTCTGATTTTGAAATGTCTGTTTGATTTTCATAAACTGTTTTCAAATCAATTTGCAGATTGCATTTGTTACAGTCTCGCTGGTTAAAAAGAAAGGGCTAAGCAGCAACTGACTGAAAATCCTTTTCAACTATTGTGTTGGTGAGAGGAGCAAGATTCATAAAGTGCTGGTCTTACTAATAATTATGAATCTGGTTTTTATTTATATCTGGCGGTAATAAAGGGAAATTAACAAGGCAAGGGCAGAAGTTCATTGTGGGTGGAAATGGTAAGTACGTAAAGATGAAATGCACCTTTTCACCCGTGTCCTGCTTTACTAGCTGCTCTTTCATGGTGGCTATAAGGGGAATTGACAATTATTACTTACTTAAGGCCCTATGGCAAGGTGAGGTAATCTTGGCCTGGTGAGCAAGACACTAGAGAGCCTACCAGGTCTAAGTGAATGTTGCTTTAGTTCCAGACTTAGGTTGCAAAAATCAAGATAGCTATTAGATAGCAGCAAAAGGATACGAAACCATTCAATTTTTCCGTTATCTATTGGTCTCCAGTCCAGATCCAGGAGCCCTATCTGTATTGACTCATAAAAGTGCATGATAGTCAATTGACGGAATAAATACAAGGGAGCTGTTAGAAAAATCTAGTGAAAACAGATTAAACTTCTCTGATTTTTGAAAACCAAAGGACCTCTGGATGAGGGAAGGAAAAAAATTGGGTTCACACATATTAGGCCAAGGATTCTTTAATTATATCTTAAATCATATTCTTGGTAGAATCAAATAAGCCACATGGTGGCTTAGCAAGATGTGTAAACCACGCTGCTGATTTGTATGGGCAGTTGTGACCAGTTGTATTGTGGAAAAATTGGTAATAAATAGTAGGCTTGTAGATTGGTAATAAATAAGAAAAGACTTCTAGTAGCCTTTTCTCCTAAAGTACAGGTAGATTTTGCTTAATAACCACAGTGGGGTCACCAACTCCATCACTAAGTGGCACTGTCATAAAGCAAGACACGTGAATGCTACTTACAATTTTACTGCCAGTTTCTCCATTGACTCTGTTTATTGGAAACTGAAGTGCAAAAATGGCACTCGCCTAACTCGAATGCTGCAATAGTTGAAAATGCCTGACAGTTGTGAAGCACTTGAAATTAGATTGTGTGACTACAGAGATGCCGCAAAGATGGTAAGTTGTAAATGCAAAGGTTGTAAGGGCCAGTCGTAAAGTTACTTCTTCATCATTCATTTCAAATGGTTCCTAAACAGGGCAATTGTTAAGTGAGAACTATCTGTACATCGGAGTCCTTCCCCTATCACAGGTTTGATTATTCACATGTGCTGTGTATGTCTGTGCCTGTATGTTTGAATCAGTCATAATTGGTAATTGCTTGGACAAGTCCTTGATTTTGGGGGAGCGGGGGGAATTATTTAGAAGTGGTTTATCATTGCTATTTTTTTTTCCTAGGATGGAGAGAGGGACTGGCCTACTACCCAAGTGGCTTCAGACTTTAGGTAGAACTCATTGTCTCCCAGTTTCTAGCCTGGTGTCTTTAATTACCACCCCAAAGTGGCTTTTCCATGCATATTATAGCTAGTTCTCAATTTAAGACCAACGATTGGGACATAACCATGAATATTAAGGGTACTTCTTGACTTATGACCACAATTGGGACTGGAATTTTGGATTTTAAGTCCTTGTGATCGTAGTCAAGGCATCACATGACTAGACTTGTCTTTATGGAAACTCAGATGATAGGATGGCTGAAAATTCTGCAGCTGCAGTGATTGAAACAACTGAGAAATAACCCCTTCAGTTAGAAATTAATGAGCATACTTAGCCTACTGTATGTCAGGAGGACATTGGATCACGATCACGTCAGGATGATCTCAATGTCCAGCTGGAACAGGTAGCTGTGTTTCCTGAGATTCTTTTCCTTTGAGGCAGCAAAAGGGCATTCACGTCTGTATTAATTCTAATTGTATGGGTGTCCATGCAAAGTAAACAGCCACAGTTGGAAATTGAGAACTGTTTTTTTTTTTTTTTATTCAAGAGCTTGGTTGTTTCAAAACTTGTTCTTCCCACCCACTCCTGTTTTATCAGGATGCTCTGAGTATTATATGGAGAAAGGTGTGAGGAGGAAATTGATATATGCATGGTGGGAAGAGATTCCCATACACGAAAACAGCACAATTTGTACATTAGCATAGATGCTTTACTCCTTTACACTTGTGCTTACTCCACTGTGCATTGCTTACTCTCCCTGGCATTAGTTGTTACCCTAGAGGTCTGTTCCCCCTCCCCCCAGATATATTCTGACTTATGACTGGAATCTTCTAGTCTAATGCCCCCACTTGTGGTCTAACATTTTCTCATCTGTGTTTATGTTTAACAATATACAAGAACCAACAGTGGCACATGTGCTTCTCTCAAGTTTGCCTTGGAACTTTGTAGAGTCCACTGTAGACAAATTACTAGGAAAGTTTCTCCCTACTATGGCAATGTCCAGCAAGAGTATCACATCCACCCATTGGATGACTGTTGGTTTTAACTGCAGCTGGGTCCCTCAAAGCCACCAAAAAAAAAAAAAAACCCTCCTTGGAGGAAAGGGCCTCTGGTTACATAACAAGGCTTTGGGCCTCATAGGCTCCCCCAAAACAGTGTCCATCATGATCAGTCATCCTGCTGTAGTTCCTGTTGGTGCCTGCTCTGATACCACAACATGGTGGGAAGATTTTGGCAGCCATGGTAGCGACGCTGGCGTTCTTCCTCTCCTAAGGGTGGCACAGAATGGCAAGGGGCTCCTGCTAATGTGACATTGAGCAGCTGGGTTGGAGTACCAGAGGCAAAGACTGCAGACCACGAACCCACCTGCAAAAACGAGAAACTGGCTTCATTATAAAGGGCAGAATCAATTTCATTGGGATGCTTCAGTTCATGACTTTAGGGCCTCGGTAGCACAGTGGTTAGAGTGCTGTACTGCAGGCCACTTCTGCTGACTATCAGCTGTTGTGATTTGCCGGCAGCAGGTACAGACGGCAGAGGTCTCTGACAGTGAGGATGTAAGGGAACCAGTCAGGGAGGCTGGCGAGGACTTGGATGAGGGTCCTGCATCTGATGCAGGGATGGGACCAGGACTATCGGAGAGTGGGGTGCTGCCTTCGGAACTCTTGGAGTCTGGCAGCAGTGAAGCAAAGGACCCCGGGGAGCCTGTGCCCAGTGCATGTTTGCACAGGGCTGCTCGAAGGAGAAAGCAGCTGAAGCAGCAAGAGTGACTCGGGAGTAAGGCTGGAAGGTGATTGCCCCTCCCATAAGGGATAAAAACCAGCCCTCGGGGAGGTACTCTGCAGGAAGCAAAGTTCTTCAGACTCAGTCCTCGTTGAAGTCCTGCAATTCCGGTTTTAGACATAATTAGACTTATGTTCTTGGCAGCCTTTTACAACCTTGAAAGGGCTTGCTTTTATCTTGGACAATTAGGTTTAAATGACTTGGCAGGGAATGCATAGAATTCCCAGCACCACATTAAAAAAGGTTTGCTTTTATACAGTTTGTGTTTGTTTGTTTAATTTGAACACCAGCTGCCTGCAATTTGGCAATTAAAATCCCACCAGGCTCAAGATTGACTCCTTCCAAGATGGGTAAAATGATGAGCCAGATTGTTGGGGGCAGTATGCTGACTCTGTAAATTACTTAGAGAGGGTTATAAATCATTATTAAGTGGTATATAAGTCTGCTATTGCTATTGCTAACAACATCACCCCATAAAGCTGTTCAGTAAAGGAAATTAGATTATCCATCAGTTCCCATCTGCTTTCAACTCTGCAGATTTCAAGAAAAATTTCCTTGTTTGGGAGCTGAGCATTAATTGCACAAATTTCTCTTAATTTTTTGGGAAAAATTGGTTGTGACTTAAGCTACCACTCATTACAACTGAAGGTACAGCAACTAAATGTAAGTCTCCAGATTTAAACAGTTATGTTTGAAATATGTTGTCAAGTTAGGAACCTCATGTTTATTTTAGCAGTAGAACTTTAAAAAGCAAGATATAATAAACCCAAGTTCTCCATCCAAATGAGCTCAAATTCTCCATCCAGTTCACATCAACTGCTGGATATTTCTGATCTAGCATTTATTTTTTTTCTTCAATGCAGAGATTCTGAAAGTAGGTGAACTATAACATTGTGCTGAATGTAACAATTTTCAGAGGAGAGTTTAACTATGGTTTACTCAATTAGTCCATTTTCTGGATTGGTATAACCCAGGTTTGTTTGCAGAATTCAGTAAGCTAAAGTATAGTTAACTAGTCTTTTGTTCCATGTGCCTGGCAAATATTGCCTGTATCTGTTTATGTTGCCATTCAAGAATATTTGACTATAGAGACAGCCATTCTACCCCATCACCCATACACACAGCACATACTGCTTCACAAGAGAAAACCAACCTGATTGCCATATGATCAGAAACTGGCTTATCTATACAATAAAGTGTAATGTGCTATATTAAGGCAACCACTTTTGATTCTGCAAAGTAGTCAAAAGATTTTTACTCCCGAAATCAGATTTGATCCCATCTCCCCCACTGTGCAATTGGAAAAAAACTGAGGTCAGCCGTCCTGTTAATGATTCTGTCCTAGTTGCTAAAAGCCATCCCTGGTGAAGTCCCTGTTGTAAATTCCTCCTTTTTAAGGAGGTCTGACTGTTGGGTCCAAGAAGAAGGGCCTTCTCTTCGATGGCTCTCTCCCTGTGGAACATCATCTCTACAGAAATGGTCACCATTTTGACACTCCTTCAAAAGGCCCTGAAGACATGATTTTGCCAACAAGCCTGGGGATTGCAGGTTGGTATGGAGCCCACCAAGTGGCTGGTCTGACTGTTGTTGTCAGGAGGGTGGGGGTTTATTAGATTTTGAATTGGGATTTTATTTCTGTAAGCAGCCCGGAATCACATGACGAGTTAGTCACCATACAAATTTTCTTAAACAAAGTCCCTGTTGTAAAATCACCTGAAATTCCAACATTAATATTGGATTTTAATGTTATTTTGGTGGCTTTACATTTTGCTTAGAATTGACAGAGAATCTTCTAAAAGAAGATAATTTGTCAAAGCCCATGCTATGCATAATAGAGAGCCCCTCTTTAAAAAAGAGACAGCAGATGGTGCAAAAGACTTCAGATTGAGCTTCTTACATTCTTATACCTATGAATGTCCTTAAATACTTACCGACAAGGTATGCTGAAGTAGACATTGGTCAGGTTGCAGTTCTGCCCAGAATTCAGCAAAAGCTGATCCACTTCGGAGGGCAGCGGTGCTATGTACCAACACTACATTGGGATGGCGCTGCGATGCCTGAAGCTTCTTTACCAATGGCCCTGGATAGCTCTGGTCGAGAAAGAGCAGGACCCGTCGGGCATTGCAACTTTCCAAGTCTGTTAAGAGCTCTGAGATGGCGTATCGCTCCTTAGGATCAACCTGTTGTGGGGGGAAAGGGCAGCTCATTAGCACCAACTCCTTTGTCCCGGTTCCCCCACCTGAACTCTATGGTCCAGAGATCAAGGGAATTTTCCCACCCTGAAGTTAAAAGAAGCCGGATTAAGTTGGAAAGAGCAAGCCGGGGCCAGCACCCTTTGCAAAAACTGCTGTTGCCTTTCTCCCTGCAGGCAAGGATGAAAGAGCTGGATGGGCCTTTGAAGGGGATTGATGAGAAGAGAAGGCTGGGTCTACCTGCAAGTCTGTCAGCTTCTCTTCTCCCTCCTGTTGGGCCACCCAGAACATGTTGGGACAGGTGAGGATGATCCCTTCCTCCTTCCAAGGTCCAATTCACTTCACTGTCTATTTCTAGTCAGTGAAACCCTCACCATATGCAAATGGCCAAATGGAGACCTGTCTAAGGACTTATATAAACTAATGATGACAGAGGAACTTGGCTCAGCTGTAAAAATCATTCCTCAAAAGAACTAGGTGGCATGCTAAATCACCACCTCTTTATGGCCTAAGTGGCCTCAGATGAACCATTTATTGTTTATGGAGATTCTCAGTTATCTAGGTCATGGTTGTCCCAAAGGTGTTTTGTTTTCAAGAGGCAACTGGGCTTTCTTGTTTTCCTCTGAAGACGTTTTGCTTCTCATCCAAGAAGCTTCTGGATGAGAGGTGAAATGTCCTCAAAGAAAAACAAGGAAGTCCAGTTGCCTCTTGGGAAAAAAACAACAACCTTGGGACAGCCATTTCTTGTTTTTAATGTGGATCCACCCTACCCAATCCATTCCCACCAGACCCTACTCACAATGCCATTATGGTTAGCATCCCACAAGAACATGGTGCCATCACTGGAAGCTGGACTGTTGAGGTAGAGTACCAGAGTGTCAGCACAGTGCAGGCTACGGCAGATAAGTGCCAAGTGGGACCGGATAGCCAACTTCTCTGTGGCTGGTTGCACATTTCCCATCTCCACTGCAGAAAGAAGACGGAGAAAGACCAGCTGACATTACTCTTGTTTAGTTGGTGTCTTCCCATCCAACTTCTCCCATTATCTATTCTACGGTATTTACAACTCTAATTTTCAAGGATCATTCATGCCTCCTTTGTGGAAAAGACCTATCAATCCAATAGTTTCCTTTCAAAGATGCCACCTGGAGCCAATTGTGGGTTTGTGGTATTGATAATGTATCTTTTGGTGGCCATGGGGAAGTGGGATTTGCAAAAATGCAAGGACTAATTTGGAATCCTATGGTAATTAGTGGGAAGTTGTTTCTCCATGTGAGTGAGTGTGTTTGTGTTTGCATAGTAAACTGATAGAAAACTGTGAGTGGCATCATAGAACAGTTACTACAACCATGGACTTTCAGTGCCCCAACCATACTAGTCTCTGTGCTTCCAGACTGGGACTGCAAAACCACTTCCACATGCACAGATGAACCACCCAAGAGTGTCTTCTAATCCAAAGGACTACTGTATGTGTGGTGGGAAGGAGAGGAGGAGGAGGAAGAGAAAGGAGATACAACTGCTGTTGAAATACAGGGGATCCCCATCTCAGAACACGCCACAAACACCATTAACACTGAGAAGCTCTCCTTTATGACTATCCCACTCTCCTCCGTAGAAGAACAAGGGACTTTCTCACCCCTTCTAGCTGGCTTTTTTTAGTACCTGAAGCCTGTCCCTCATTGGCAAAGAAAGCCTTGATATGCTCTTGGCGGAAACCATTTCGTCGAAGCATCTGGTAGAAAAGCAACAGGTTCTGGGCATGGTGGGGATAGATGACCTGCTCCTGCCAGCCACCTGGAAGAGAATGACTGTCAACAGTAAGCATCTTAAGCTGAGAGGCATCAAAACAATACAAGAGCTCCTATAGTCCCCGCCTGTATTCATCCTTCTCCAAAAGACCTGTTGCAGTGCTCAATGGGTTCAAATTCATTTCTCCACATACTTTTGCTACCAATTCCAAATGGGAATGAGCACCTCTCAGTAGCTCCCAGGCACCCCTCCACACCTGCAATCAGTACTGCATGATCACATGTCTGATACATGCGGCACAACTTATACATCGGAGCCTGCTGACGATGACACCGCCGTGTATTCTTGTTGAGTTCGCAGTAGGCAGCTGTGGAACTAGAACTGACAAGAGGCAGCGGCTGTGGACAGGGGCTGTACCCATGGAGATCTGTGAAAGGAAAAGAAACAAGAGATTTTAGAAACCAATTTACATGAGGTGAGGACACAGGCAAGTTAATAAGGTCTGGTTCAAGAAAGTAAGAACTAGCTGCCCCAAAGTCTTAACTCATCCTGAATTTATCAGCATTGTTTATTACATTTCGCCTTCCAAAATTTTAAACTATTCTTATTTTCAATTTAGGCTTAGTCAGACATTCCTTCCTGCAGCCATCTTTTACGATGGCGCTTTGGAGGAAAGATGCAGCAGAATCAGGTTTAGAGTAACAAAATGATTTACTGCAAAATGAAGGACGTCTTTCCAATCTTGTTGCCCTGTAACTCTCTCCGGACCCAATGCAGACACCTACCTATGCAGTGCAATTTTTGCAGGTGTTTCAGATCCTGTGCCACCACTATCAGAGGCAGAAAATGTATCTCACAAAACCCTACTGGTGGTTCCTCATGGCGCATGTGTCCCACTGAGCGTTGGCTCCGCCCCTTGCCACGTCCTGGTCTGCGCTTTAGCTGGTTCTCACAGTGATTTCTCTGTACAAGAGTCAAGCATTCATAGCTTCCTACGAATAGAAGAAAGAAAATAAGCTCCTTTGACAAAAAGCACTCAGAGGAACTACATGGGTATTATTCTGCAAAGGTCTGTTTAGTGACATGAATGCATTAATCGTCAGTTAATTTCCAGGTTCAGTTCAAAGTGTTGGTTTTAATCTATAAAGCTTAGCATGGTTTGACCTCCATATACCTTCTGGCCTGCCTCTTTCATCAGGATGTGTCCCATCCTATGCATTCATGAGAGATGATAATTGAGTTTGGTACTATTGTTCCTCAGCTGCATCTGAGCAAAGTTAACAGAGCTTACCCTAGGCAAGTTTCTTTGTAAGTCTCACACTGAATTCAGTGGAACCTGAATTCCTAGGTCACTCGTTGCTAGTGTGTTACTGAAATACAGAACAACAATAAGCAGATTTTTCCTTGGATTAAAGCAGCTCTGGTTAAACAACAATAAATACATTATCAGCATTAGCCATATCACATTATAAATACAGGAAGTTATTATTGGAACAATTAATGAGATGAAAAGTACATTCACTAACTGGATTGTCAGTTTCATAATGCCTTGCATCTTATTAATACTGAAAATAATCTCCTTAGTCTGACTGGATATTTCCCTGAGTTCTAGCTAAGTCAGGACTTTTCTGCCAGTTAGGAAGAAAAACACATCATAATCACTTTTTTTACAATTCTCTCTTAACTTCAACATTCTTGGGAAGGGGGGGAGTTTGGCCATGCACATCTTTTCTCCCTTATCTATGTCTGTCTGTCTGTCTGTCTGTCTGTCTGTCTATCTATCTATCTATCTATCTATCTATCTATCTATCTATCTATCTATCGCACAGAGGTTAGAATGCAATACTGCAGGCTACTTCTGCTGACTGCCAGCTGCCAGCAGTTCAACAGTTCGATTCTTACCAGCTCAAGATGGACTCAGCCTTCCATCCTTCTGAGGTGGGTAAAATGAGAACCCAGATTGTTGGGAGCAATAGGCTGACTCTCTGCCTAGAGAGGGCTGTAAAGCACTATAAAGCAGTATATAAGTGCTATTCCTATTCCTATTCCTATTCCTATTCCTATTCCTATTCCTATTCCTATCTATCTATCTATCTATCTATCTATCTATCTATCTATCATTTGTATAATCTATTTCTGGATCAGTGTTGATTCCTAGCAATCACTTAGACTGCAGTGTTTCTGGCATAATTTTCAGAAGTGGTTTGCCATTACCTCCTTCCCAGCACTGAAAGAAAATGACTAGTTCAACGTCACCCAGCTAGATTTGTGCTTAGTGTGGGACTAGAACTCACCATCTCCCACTTTCTAGCCTGGTGCCTACCTACTATACTATGCCTCTGTACTGAACTGCCTCTCCTTTGTTATACTATCCCAACTGTTCTCCCTTAGTGAGAAACAATATGATTTTAGATTCAGAATGGTGTTTTTTTAGGATGTATTCATAATAAATGGCTTTGGGGGCATCTGCAGCTGAAGTAAAAAGAGTTAAGAGAGGGGCCACTCCTTTTTTACATTTGTCACAATGCACTTTTTAAAAAAGTTGGGCTTTAGTTGTGCAGTCATGGATGACATCTTGACTATTATTATTTATATCTTGCCTCAGATCATGAAAGAAATGTGTATTGTGGATCTTTATTTTAACTGGCTTTGAAAGTTCTAGATTTTATATTTTATATATCTAGTCTTATATTTTATATATCTAGTCTTATATAGCATAAACACAAAATTGTTAAAAAAAATTGAATTTTTTTTACTCTGCTTGAAAGTTCTATTTTAAGGGTTTGATTTCAACCATCCATAAGTAATACCTCTTATTTTAAGAAATACCTAGTTTGATAATCTTTCTGGAAAAAAGATATTTTTCTTTTCAATAGCAGACACATATTAAGATTAAGATGAACACTCCTTTAAAATAATTTCAACAAAATAAGCCCTCAGTCTATGTGAATGAGTGGCATTTAAATACTGGACACCCACTAATCTTAAATTGCCAATCTAGCAAAGGAAATTTCTTCATAATCCCAATTAGCACTTTTGTCTATGCCAGACCCCCCCCCCCCCCCACACACATGCAAAATCAGTAGAGAACATTATTCACCAGAAAAAGAATATTTTACTGCAATTTTGGTTGCAAGAATGGATATATAAAATTATGAGGGAACCCAATCAGTTTCTCTGTAAGGAAAAGATACAGTCTGTAACGCTTTCACCCTTTCAAAAAAGCAATCTGAGAAAGAACATGTATATAATTATTCACAATATGATTTTGCCACTATTTCATAATTTATTCCCTAGAGATTCAGATGATAGAAAGTCTTTTTGTACTATTCAAATGTAGAACGAATGGCCACTAGGCAGAAAAATATATGACAGCACACAAACTAAATCAAATTCATGAAGTATTTAAAACTGACTGACAGCAAGTCACGATGATTATATTTTCTCCGCTTTAGGAATATTATGTCTAGATTCTAGAAAAACCAATTTTCAAGTGAAAGTGACTATTGCATTCACATTCTGTTAGTTAGGTGATTTTCCAGAGGCCTCAAAATGAAGAGAATGCTAAGCTAGGCAGATCCATTATCTGATTATCCAGCAACTGGAATTGGTTATATTCAGACCCACTATATGCAACACTCTTGTTTCTTGCATTTTTCTAATGCCACCTAGGAAAACATGAAATATCTAGCAACATGATTCAGTGTGAGCAAGGCCATCTGGAGGCAGATAAAAGCAAGTGGTATATCAACTAGCCAGGAAAAAAAAAAAAGATAATCTGGAGATAGGTCAAAGAGCATGACCTAGCCTAGGGGAAAGAAAAGCTAGGCACAGAATCTAAATTCTACTGTCTCAAACGTGACAGGTCCTGATAGAAGAATGACTACTGCATATTGCTTTCTAAATTGCTATGTTCTAATGATTACAAATAAGAGACAGTTTGGTGTAGCGGTTAAGGTATCAGATAGACGTAGAGACTGTGAGGTCAAGTCTTGCCTTAGGCACAAAGCCAGCTGGGTGACCTTGGGCCAATCACTCTCAGTCCAAGGAAAAAGGCAAGTGGCAAACCCCTTCTGAAATCTTGCCAAGAAAGATGCAGGGATCTGTCCAGGCAGTTACTAGGAATCAACACTGCCTCCAAGGCACGCACACACACACAATTATGATAGCATTAGCACTTAGATTTATATGCCACTTTACAGCACTTTAACCCTCTCTAAGCAGTTTATAGAGTCAGCCCCCAACATCTGGGTCCTCATTTTACCCACCTCAGAAGGATGAAAGGCTGATTCAACCTTGATGCTAATGACAGGTAGGTTCCCTTCTTGGAAAAATTACAGCTCAAAATTAGCAAGAGGCAGAACACAATGATTTTCATGTGTAGCCTGAACTTGGATACAAGTAGTCCTCGACTGACAACAGTTCATTTAGTGACTGTTTGAAGTTACCGCACTGAAAATAGTGACTGATGATCATTTTTCACACTTGTGACTATTGCATTCCCATGGTCAAGTGATTTACATTCAGATGCACTGACTCATATTTATGATGGTTGCAGATGGCTGCAGTACTCAGGGGTCATTTCTGACAAGCAAAGGCAACGCAGGTTCATTTAACAACTGTGTTACTAATTGAACAATTGCAGTGATTTGCTTAACTAATGTGGCAAGAAAAATCCTAAAATGGGACAAAACTCACTTAACACATTTTTCACTTAACAACCTACCTAAACTGAGGTCTACCTACATTCCAAGTTTAATCTGGACTTCACCCGCCTCCCTTCTTTTTCAATTTCACTCACCCAGGTAGAGTCGTTGGCGGCTGCGGCACCGACGTGGGCTGACACTGAAGTCGACGTAGAAGAGCAGGAGCGGGTGGCCGAAGTTGGCGCCGGGACTGGGGTCCAAAACCAGGACGGCGTCTTGCCCGGCAGGTGCAAGGGCTGCTCGCTGTGGGCCGCCGCTGCCGTTCTGGTTCCGGCTGGGGACGAGCGGCGCGCTCGGCTTGTCTCCCCAGCCGTCGGGCAGGAGCGCCCGCACTTTCTGACCCGGCCGGGCAGGCTCGGAGATATAGACGGCAGGGCCCGGCCCTTGCGAGAGCCGCACCAAACGCTGACAATGAGACCGCGGCAAGAGCCCGCCGCGGTCGGGGCACTGAGTCGCCGCCACGTGTTTGAGCGCCGCCGCCGCCCAACGCGCCACCCGCGCCTCAGAGAAGCGGCTCTCCGACGGGGAGGCAAGGCAGGGCCAGGCCAGGGCGGCGGCAACCAAGGTCAACAGTAGCGGGGCCATGGGGGAACCGGAACCCTGGCGCAGCCCCGGCGGACTGTGCCTGGTCAGTGGGCCTCTCGAGTCCCCGCTCTGCTCCGGAGAAGGAGAAGAGGCGAACGGGAGCGCTTGTGGCTCTTTGGCTGCCCCCTTCGCGAGGAGCTACACTCCCCTCGACTCCTCGGGCCGTCTGGTTGACCTCGCGGGCGGCTTCTTGCTAGCTGGAGCCGGGGCCCCGCGCGGTTTTTCCTCCCCGCGGGGCGACTGGGGGGATCCAGGGCAGCCCAGTCTCTCTCCAGAGAGCGCAAGGCACCGCGGATCAACGGAGATTAAAAAAGGCTAAGGAAGCGGCGGCTTGGCGGAAGACTGTGAACTCCTTGCTCGGGAGAGCCAAAGTGGAACCCTCCCCAGATCAAACACTTAAGACGGCTTCCAATCATGCGCAGACCTGCTTTTTCATCACCGCGCTGCCCCCCTGTAGGGTGCACAGACGGGTCGACAAACAACAATATTCGCCGGGAAGGCATCTAGGCAGCGAAGTGTCCGTCTCGGCTCCCGGGTCCTTTATGTGTCTGTCAGGAGATCACTCTATTGAATTTGATGAGCTTACATCTGAGTAGATTGGCCGAGGAGAGTTACGACCCTATCTTCCTGTCAGTGGACAGGTTAGACACCGTTTACCTCTTTTAATGCTTCCTTGTAAGCAATGCATTCCAGATCGTGGAAATCGTTTTAGGGACCCATAACTTTAAAGGATGGTAAAGTCCCTTTTCTTCCCTTGTAGCCTGCATTAGCATCAAACGCCTTGGATGATCCCTAAACTTCACTTGGTCATAAGATGCTAGACGCACCTTATCTCCAGCCCATTTTTTAAAAAAGTTTACCTTCAAATTCCAGAAAACGTTTTTTTTCTGCTTGGTCCTCTCTCCTTCTCCCGCTCCCAAGAAAGGACTATTAAGCTAGATAGATCTGAGAGAAAATGTAAGAGCATATCTATTATGGTCTTAGTAAGATGTCACATCAACATAGCCAGTGTTCAGAACACTGTCTCTTGCTTCACTCAGATTGTTTTGTACCTTAGAGTTTTTAGCGTCATTTGCTGCGGTTGTAACACCCGCCATCCACCCACCAGAACCCTTGAGGTGTGAGAAGCAATAACATGAATCAATACAGAAATCAATAAGCAGACATGGTGGAAAATCCACTTGGAAAGCGAGTGGCATAAGATTACACCAGCGGACGCCCGAGCTGGTTTGTTTCCAGAGGAAAAGGGGAAGCCCTGTCTAAATCTGCCAGGAAAGATTTCTGGTTTCTTTAAGGACTGCAATTGTGTGCACAGCAGTGTCCTTCTTGGGAAGAAGAGGGATGGGTATGAATTCCTACTGGAGGTCTCATACTTTTGCTACAGAAAATTAAATTACAAAGCACCAAAAGCGCCCTCACCAGGAGCTGAAGTGTGAAAGAGGAGGCTATTGTGCCCTACCTCTAAAGATAACTCTTCCATTTTTTTTGCTTCTTCAGCATCTTCTGAAGCGATGGTTAACATCTTCTTGCAGCTTCAGCCTACCTGACGGGAGAAGGTCGAACCTAATAAAGCAGGGGTCCCCAAACTTGGCAACTTGTGGACTTAGCTGGCTAGAAAATTCTGGGAGTTGAAGTCCACAAGTCTTACAGTTGCCAAGTTTGAAGACCTCTGTAATAAAGTCTTCAGCTACCTGGTGCATCCCTTCCAGATGTGTTTTGCACACCAGCCATCCTAATCTCCAAAAGAGATTGCTTTGGAGACAGAATCCATGCCATCTTGGTTGGCAATTTCAGGGAACTTCATGGGCACGTCCATGCAGCTATTTTTTTGCAATGGTTCAAAACTGGTTTGCCATTGCTGACTTCCAGAATTTGTTTCTTCCCAATTTAGCCAATTGTTGTGGGTTCTCCTAGTAGTCTCTCATTCAAGTATTAAAAAAATTAAGTTTCGTAAGATCAGTTGAGATAGGCTGAGGCTGGGTGTGTTTCCTTTTTGCCTGCCACTAATGTTGGGTCTGAAATGCTTGAAATGCTCACTGCATATACAATTGATTAGTGTGGTTGGTATGATTAAAAAATGAATAGAATAGAATTCTTTTATTGGCCAAGTGTGATTGGACACACAAGGAATTTGTCTTGGTGCAAATGCTTTCTGTATACATAACAATACATTCGTCGAGAATCAAGAATCATCAGGTATAACAATAATAGTCATAGGGTACAATAAGCAATCAAATCATACTAGGGAAGTCAATATAAATCGTAAGGATACAAGAGATAAAGTTACAGTCATACAGTCACAAGTGGCAGTGAGTGATGAGAAGATTAACAATAATATTAGTGCAGACTTTGTAAATAGTTGAACAGTGTTGAGGGAATTATTTGTTTAGCAGAGTGATGGCTTTCGGGGAAAAACTATCCTTGTGTCTAGTTGTTCTCGTGTGCAGAGCTCTATAGCATCGTTTTAAGAGAAGTTGAAAAGTGGGGGCAGAGATTAAGAGAGGTTACTATTAACTGTCAATCAATAATCATGGCCCTAATCCATTTGGGAAAGGAGTCTGTGTGTGAAACAGATGAAATAATCAGACCTAATCAAGACAAGTGGTGGCCAAAACTTCTAGTGGGCTAAAAAGGAACAAATGTGCTAGCTGGATTCAGCCATTTTGCCTACTGAAATCTTAAATAATGGTAGATTGAGTAAGACCAAGAAAAAGGGGGGGAGGGGAGGAGAGAACCTTGGGACGAGCTTGTACATACTATTCCTTTCAGGTGATAGTTCTGGCACAGAAAATCAAATGGGCAGTTGAACTGCAACACCTACACCATCATCCCTGGTTGGCCTGCTAATGCACTTGTTCCTCATTGCTACTCAGCAAGGCAGCAGTGTGGGATGATGCCTGTAGAGGGGCCTTTGGAAATAGGGCCAGGCAGCATTCAGCCTGAGTGCAGCAGCTCTGGCATGAGGGATAGATGGGTGGTGGGAAGATTTCTTCAAAAGGCAATCCAAAGGCTGGCGAGCATTTCCTTACCAGGTTCCAGATTGAGAGTGATGGAAATGGAAGCCCCACAGAGCTTCTGAGGTTGGTTTCAAAGTGTCTTAAACTACTGCTATAAACAGGCTCTAAAAAATTATTTTGTCCTTTCACAACTGAAGATCACAATGGCTCTCCTACCTTTAATGATTAACATCCTTGGTGCTCCAAGAGAGATTAAGGACCAAAATTGTCTTCAGATTTTGCAGTGAAAATGTTCTCTGTCAGTAACCAGGGTTTATTTGTATTCTTATATTTCATTGCCACCTTTCCACCTTTTATCCACCAATCCACCTTTTGTACCCCAATCAATTAAGCCGGCTTCTTTTGGCTGTCTCACATTCTTCCTCTCAAATGGGCTAGAGTTAGGAATTGACAATTGCCTCTGAAAATAAATTGCTGCAATCACAAGGATTATCTCCATGGCAGGCCCAAGCTTTTTGACATGAGATTTTAACACTAATGGTGCACAAAAAAGGAGCAAGAACTCAAAGTGTTAATACAATCAAACTGTGTAACACACTAGCAGATAAATGCAGAATTAGTTCCTATTCCATATCTGAACAATCCAATTTAATATGAGCTCAACATTCAAAATGTGGTTTCTGATATTACTAATAAAAATATGAAAAAAACAAAAGGCTTAAATTGTAGCCTGTGGGACAACAAAACTAAGTAGCAGCTTGTTTTATTGAGAAGAGTGAGTAAAGAGCAATGATGTGGAGTCTGTGGTTTTTCAGTTGTTGAACACAACTGCTAGCAACCTACGCTGGCATAGCAAATGCCGAAGAGAACTAGAAGCTGCAGCTCAGCAGAATTTGCAAACCTACATGGTCCATTTTTGAAAGTCACTGTGATGAAACAAGAAAAGTGTACATCTTACAGGCTACATCCACCAAAGGTGCATGTTTTTTTGCACACGACGGAACCGGGGAATATTGCAACATTAACAATAAAGATCTATATTTCTTCTTTGGACATTTGCTATTCAGATAAACCCACCGTATGTGATGTAGTTCATTAGACAGAGACGCATAGTTACTTTTAATTACTAACCAAACCATAAGCATGAAAGAAATGGCTGTATACAGTTTTCAAATACCAGGCACACATGGCTAAGATTGAGATTTGGACTTAGAAGCTAAATGCAGCTCTTCAGCCTGCCTTCCAAGCAAGCTAGATATATATACACATTTGAATACTTTTATTTTTTTGGCCTATGTGGCTGTTGGGCTATACTCTGTTGGGACAGAGCACATTAGTAGATCTACTTTAGGTCAAGGCCATTCTCTATTTTTTATTCAAACATCCTCAGCCATTTTGTAATCAACAGCTGGTCGGGAAACAGGAATAAGAATACCTTATCCACTGGACCTGGAAATATTCACATGAAGCCTACATTATAAGCAAGCAAGCAAGCCATTTAAAAATATTTTAAATAAAGATTCATTTGACTGGATTTTTAAAAGTACATTTTAAAACTTTGTTTAAAGTGGCCCAATGTCTAGAACATAAATAAGATCTTGTCCATACCCATGCATATTTATTGAAAAGTAAACTCCGTGTTGCACAATACAAGCTTTCTAAATCAAGTGTACACAAAGGTGAAGCTTTCTTCTTTCAGCAAGAAATCTAACTTCATATCTCTGTCTGTGCATATATATATGCACATGGAGAAATTTGATTCTTGCTCCGTTTTGCAATTGCAAAAAGTGGACTGATTTCATAACAAAAAGTCTTTATAGATAGGTTGCACAAAGGCCTCTTTTACTTGCAAACTAAAATATTGTATTTATTCTAGTGCATAATTTGTAGGCATGCTTATAAAGTATATGAATTTCAAATCAGGAAGCCAGATCAGATAATTTCTTGATAAAATTAACCTTGCATTAAGTAATTCTGAAAATATACTGCATTTAAGAAACCTTTCTACCCCAATACCTGGGCTAGAATAGTTTCTTCAATGAATCAAATGCCCTCAATTTTATCCAGTAAGGAATTAGTCTATCAAATATTGCAGTTCGTCAATTCCCAGTACAGGCAGTTTCAGAACAAATCAAAATAATTATTTCCTGATATTCCTAAAATATGTACTTGAAAGAATATTTGTTGTATCCACTGATATGAAACCAACACTACCAATGGATTTAACCAATTCCCTGTAGTCTCAATTTGCTGCAGAGAACAGAGGGGCATTCAGAACTGGGAATATACAGAAGAAAAAATAAGAAGCCCAAATCCCATTGCAAAAGCAGAAAATGTAACCCAATGAAAGCAAGGAACGGGCTCTTTCCATCTGTCAGTGTATTGGTTCCTGCCAGTTTTCAATAATCTTCCCTGCTTTGACCCTGTAAGCGACACAGCAAACACAGAATGCTGGACGATGCCTGGGACCTGCAGAGAGAGGGAGGGAGCCAAGTGACAACTGGCAGAAGGTGTTCTCAACCAAACACGCATCAGATGGAAACCAATTACCGAGAGGCTCACTGAAGCATGGGAGTCACCCAGGACCAAGCACTCTGTTTCATGCAATCTAAAGCAACTGTCTCTGTACTGGAAGTTGGTTACTCATTTCTTCAAGTCTGATCTTTGGCTGTTTTTGTCAGAGTGTGCCAACTATCAGAGTACAGGTGAGCGCCTGGCAGTAACATTCAAGACACTCAGTGTGGGAAGATTTTGCCAGCTCCCAGCAAGGAAAGGATTACATGGATCTGAGCCCAGCGGCAGTTCCTTCCCTTGCTTTGGTGGTGTAATCTTAGGAATCCCAACTAGCAGTTAAGACGTTTATTTGACATAGAAACTTCAAAAGAGTAGCTATGGGGAGATATTTTCCCCTTATTTTGCAAGAAGCAGCAGAGGAGGAGGAGGAGGTAGTGAAAGTCCCTCCTATGAAAGCATTTAGCACCACCTACTGTCCAAATGTGCCACAGGCCAAGCGAAATTGGAGGAAGGCAGTAAATTCTTCATCCTCTGCAGTGAAACTTTCCCAGTGCAGCACATCATTGGAAGCCGATTAAAAAATGACGGGGATTAAAAAAATTATGGACTGTGGTTTCATAATTACTGCTGCTTTGTCCAATGGAAGCAATGGTGCCAGCAGTCTCAGAAGGCACAGACACAGTCCTAGCGCATGTGGCAGCAGTCGGGTGGCAAAGAGACTCTATGCGAGATCTGGGTAGGGGATTCAGTCTTTGGTTCATTGCTAGTACTTCTGAGAGTGCCCCAGTGTTAAACCAGGAGGCATAAAAGAAGCCCCAGAATGGCCGCAGATGGTTTCCAGGTTGGATGATTCTGGTGATGCTCAGGATAGGCAGCAGTAGGATGGCTTTGGGCTTCGAGCCTAGGACATAAAGATACAGGTGGATGAGAACAGCGGAGAGGGATAAACGTTCTTCCCTCCCTTCCTCTCTTCACAAGGTTTACTTACGGCAAGGAAGGGGGGGGGGGGAATTCTACAGCACTTGTACACCCCTCCCATCTTCCTAGACCAGCACTAGCCAAGCCTGCAAAGCCTGAGCCCCCCACCGTCCCCGCATCATGAATGGCTGCCAGCCATTTCAATGCTTTTTCTTCCTATTGTAAGTGTGCATTGCAGATCCTTGTTGAAGCCTTGCTGGAATATGCTCATTAAAAACCCCTCTCATAATTTTGTATTTATAAAGATTCCACCAGAACAGAATAGCCTAGGCTCACTGGAGAGAGTTCTGTAGTTTATTTGAGCCCTCCTATTGATAATGAATTTCTTAAAGATACTTTCACTTTCTTTATGTATCAAAAGAGGATCATACAATTTCCAAATATTTATGCAATCCTTTTATTTCCAACTGTTTGGGTCTATATCTTTACATTTTAAAGCATTAGTCCTATTTAATCAGTTTTTATAGCTCAAAAGTAAACACAACAAAATTTTGGCACTTGAGACTTTAGTACCTGCTTCTTGTGTTCACCTAAAGCTTTGGGTGTTGGGGGGGGGGGAAGTGTTTATTGCACAGACTAATGACAATTACTAATTAATTACTACTGAATCTGCCAAGGAAAAGTGTTTAACAAAAACTAGCAGAATTTCCAACCTCCAAGGTTCGGTTCAGAAAGAGCTATAGATAGTCCTCGACTTATGACTGCAATAGAGCCTGTAATTTGTCATAAGCCATGAGAGTTATAAGACGAGACACCTACACGACTGACTTGATTTCACAACTATTTGTACAGCGTTTGTTAAGCGAACTCTGCAGTTGTTAAGTATATGCATTCCTAGGGGTATTTTTTTTTTCCTAGAAACCAGCTGAAATAGTCGGTTTCTGCCAAAAAACCCCCACCATAAATCATGTCACATGACCATGGAAAGCTGCAACCGGCTTGTCATGTGAATATGGGGATGTGTTTGTATGTTGCGGTTAGAAATCTGGATATAACTACCTTTTTGTGTGTTGTGGGATGTCCGTTGTAACTCTGACTGATTAGTAAGTAATCGGTTGTTAAGCCAGGACTACCTTTACAGGGTGGCCAAAAGACCAGTTTTTCCAGTTTGAATTACAATAATTGGACTAGCCCTTCGCTTGCTGGGATATAACACAGTATGATATTTGCAAGACAAATGGCCGGTACATCAAGCTATAAAGACACTGAATTATCAAAAATTGCTCATTTTTTTTACTTGTTGCCGTAGCTGCTGCTGCTGCTGCTGATATTCTTCCTCACTAGCTGAAAGCGCTCGAACCAGTGCCAGGTCCTCCTCCTCTTGGGTGCTTTTAAAAACAAGGTCAAAATAAACCAGACAGCCTCTATAATTAATCTTTCCCCATTCCTGATACATTCATCCCACCATTGGCAGGTTGGGTGATCTTTAGATGGAGAGTCTGTTTATTCTTCAGAAGGCCTGATTAGTACAGAGTGCTCTGAATGCTCACCTTCAACCCCATGAGTCAGAAACCAAGAGAACTGGGCTTGATCTGAATAGATCTGCCCTGGATCAGAAGCAATCTACTGCTGCACAATTGGAGCACTGCTGTCTTAGACCCCCTCTGTCTCACCCCCGTATATAACTTCTCAGCACGTAGCCTGGCACGGTAGTATAATAACAAGAATATTTGTAGCTCAGGGTTGAAATGAGGGGTCTCCGATGCTTTCTGAGCTTGGTTGTTTCCTTGCAGATTTTTCATTACCTGAACTACTGTATTTTTTGGAATATAAGACGCTCCGAAGTATAAGACACACCTAGCATTTGGGGGTGAAAACAAGAAAAAAAAAAAATCTGGCTCTGCCTCCCAGCAATTTGCCTCCTTGCAAAAAGTCTGGTCATCTTCAGCACAGCCTGATTAGCACAAGCAGCTGATTATCGGTTGGATCAGCCTCCCAATGATCAGCTGTTTCAGGCTTCAGGGATTGCCATTGCCTATTTCTGCCTAGCATGCCCCATTTTCGGCCTCCACATGCCCAGTTTTCGGCCTCTGCACACCCCCATTTTTGGCCCGTTCTGGGCAGTGGGGATCAGAACAGGTAGAAAATGGAGTGCGTGGAGGCCAAAAATGGGGCACGCAGAGGCCAAAAATGGGACGCGCAGAGGCGGCAATAGGCAATGGCAATCCCTACAGCCTGAAACAGCCGATTGTTGGGAGGCTGATCCAACCGACAATCAGCTGCTTGTGCTAATCAGGCTGTGCTGAAGCTGAAACAGTCTGTTTGCTGTAAGGAAGCAAATTGCTGGGAGGCAGAGACCAAAGGGTGGGGGCTGGCGGGTGGGCGGAGCTTCAGCAACATTCTCTGTATAAGATGCACAGACATTTCCACCCACTTTTGGTGGTGGAAAAAGTGCGTCTTATACTCCGAAAAATATGGTATGTAACACGATCAGTGCTAGTCAGAGTAGCACTGATCGTGTTACCTAGTTTGGGTAATGAAACTCCTGCAATAAAACAGCCAAGCTTGGAGAGCAGCCTTCATGGTAGTATAACTCTAACGATTTCTACTGGCTATCAGTACCTGCTGCGCTGTGGTTGCATGGCCGCAGTTTCTGCCAGAGACAGCTCTAAGGCTCGCTGTAATGCTTCCTCTTCACTCTGAAATGAAGCATGAAAGCAGAATCAGCCCACCTGGGGGAAATCAAAATTCCTCAGTACTTGTACATGGCTGGGCACATTTCAACGATCTGTGACCTGAATTGTGCCATTGTTCTGTTTTTCCCTCATGTACAATGGATTTTGCAGGCATGATGAAAATAAAACCGATCAAAATATCAGACAATATCTTCAAGATACCAGATCTAAGAGTTCTTACAGAATCCATACCAGCAACTGCTGCTACAAGGCATGACAAAAAAACAATGCTGGACCTCCTTACTTCTCCATTGGTTCTCAACTCTAGCCCAGGGGTGTCAAACTCGTGGTGTCACTGTGGCATCACATGACGTATCGGGACATTTTTCCCTTTTGCTAAACCGGGCATGGGCATGACCAGCATGTGACACATCCGGCCCTTGGGCCACGAGTTTGACAGCCCTGCTCTAGCCCCTATTTCCCCATTCTTTTAAAACAATAGTGGTAAATAGCTGTAACAGTTTTAAAGAGCCAGCTTGGTGTAGCTCTTCAGGGAAGGTGTTGGAAAGAGTCTTCTACATGAGGCAGATTACTTACTTATCTGACTTCTATCCTGCATTTCATTCTGGAGGTTTCCATCCCATAACACTCTCTCTCCTCCCATTTTCACCAATAACAATTCTGTGAGGTATGGTAGGTTAGGATGAGGAGTGTAGGTGGCTCAAAATAACCAATTAAAATTTCACAGCTGAGAGGAACTTTCACTCTGAGGTGGGATCCTGATCAATTAATGGGATGGCCGAAGGAAGATCAGGAGAGAAGCAAAGACCACATAAGTTGGTTCCTCATGTGAACTGATGGTGGCCTACTTTTTTTTCTAGGCCTCCGCTGCAACTATAATACCAAATTATTTAAGATGTCATAATAATTACTCTCTTTTGCAGCCATTCAACTGATGAGGGGAATACATCAACAGGTAACATAACCTATGTGTTACATATACTATATTGACTAGACTTACCAGACCATTCTGCAGAGCAACAACAGGGATAGTTGGGCTTTGTGGCTGAGGTGCTCTTACCGTCTCACTTGATCTGTGTAGTAAAGAGAAAAAAAGTCAGCTACCAAATGCATGAAGTTGGCAGATCCTAAAATTGCCAACACAAATGTTCTCAGAAGGTTCTTGTGTCCTCAGAGGAGAAATATGAATTACTGAACTGGGATCCAGTTTTATAACATCTTTAGCACCAACAGGGTTATCAGACTGAGAATACAATTAAACAGATAACATCATTCTGAGGGCTGGAAAACACTTGGTTCTTTTTCTTCAGAGATTAATATACCCAAGTAAAGAATATCAGTTTTTTCCCTCTTTCTTTTGTTATCTATAGGCATCACTTATTCACACAGTCATGTACTGCCACATACTTTCCCCAGCTCAAAGTCTATTTGGCCATCATAGATTTTTGAGTTCCAGAAAAATTGAATTGGGATGTTCACATAGAATGCTCACTCGGTATGATGCCTCCCAAGAATTATGGCTCCCATCCATTTATACCAGGGATCTTCAAGCTTGACAACTTTAAGACTTGTGGACTTCAATCCCCAAATTCCTCCTCCAGTCATGTTAGTTCAGGAATTCTGGGAGTTGAAATCTACAAATCTTAAACTTGCCAAGTTTGAAGGCCCTTGATTTATACCTTCCAACAAAGCTTGGCGAGTCCTCGTTTTCCCTCTCATTTCCTAATACTTTTTTTACCAGAATGCTATTGCATAATCTAGCTGACACCGAGAACTGTAATTTGTAGTTTCTTACTCAAACTCTTCATTCTGGTATTTTTCCACATGTTACATAAGCTATCTGAGCAAGCCTTCCTTTCTGGCTTACTTTGAGTAAGTCTCACCTATCTTTTGTATGTGTCCAAACAGACCAATGCGTCATAAAAAGAGGCATGATGATCACTACAGCAGAGTACAAAGTGATAGGCATTACATCCTACTGATAGCATACCAAGATCAATGGTATGATGATTCTAATGCATGGTTATACGGTACTTGGTTAACATATGTTAATAGTACTATGGGAATACATGGCAAACTATTCTCCATATGTTCTAAAAAAATCTGGAAAATAGCATGCTATCTGCTAAACCCACAGACAGAGAAGTGTCAAATATCATAAGTCAAAGCAGCACTTATGGAAAGCTGTCACTACAAACAGAAAAAGACAAGAAAGCATCCAGATTCAGATCAGGACTCTACCTGCTAGAGGTTGGTTGGCTGATATGAGACCTCATGGCTACGCCGCTAGATGTAGCGCTTACAGGTTCTTTGGCAGACTTTTGAGCCCTGAATATGGCAGCATTCCTGGAACCAGAAACAAAGCATCAGCCCATCACTACCTCACACGATCCATTTGCCTTTCCTTGAAGTGAATCAATATCTGCTTTACAACTTTTTGACAGCCATGTTAAGTCTCACTCTTGTATGATTAATCTGACTTTCAAGCTAAACTCAAACAGTAGGGTCTATGGAGATTCTCCCTCATCCAGGTCATGGTTGTCCCAAAGGTGCTTTTTTCAAGAGGCAGCTACCCTTTCTTGCTTTTCTTTGAAGAGGTTTCACTTCTCATTTAAGAAGCTTCTTAAGCTCTAAGAGCTTTTTGGATGAGAAGTGAAACATCTTCAAAGAAAAACCAGAAAGTTCAATTGTCTCTTGATGAAACTGTTGGGATAATTAGCTCAGGAAAGAATGTTACTGAGATTTTAGAAAGATGAAAGGAAGACAGGCTGTTGTCTTACAATCTCAATTACTTTTATAGAAATGCCAGAAAATGGTGGAAAGTAACACAGATGGGTTGGTACCACTGTTATACAATTGTATCTTGTAAAATTCTCAGTCCTGCCTTTACCCAGCTTTCGAGAGTGAACGCCCAGTCCCACTGCAGTCATGATCCAGGGGATGCCGGTGTTTAAGGCAGAAGTTGCCATGACATTGGTCACAGAGCACCTTCATCATTTCCCGTTGTTTGCAGCCAGGACGCTGACACTTGTTGGTGAAGATCTAGGAAAAGTTGAGTTTAATCAGAGTTGAGTGCAGAGTTGAATTTCAACTGGAGAATCAACAAAGTCTGCCTACTTTATTATTTATGAAGCCTCCAACCCAGGGATGGGATTCCACAAGTATAACAACCGGTTCGGTGATCATGCGCTTATTCAAAAGCACTTTTCACCAAAAAAAAAAAAAAAAATTTCAAAAAACTCAAAAAATCCTTCTTGCTCCCTTTAAACCATTTTAAACTTTCTTAAATCCACTCTTTGTTTAGCTACTTCCAAAAGTTTTTAAATCTTTGATACCCTTTTTTCTTTTCATCCAGAAGTCATGTTGACTCATCAAATGATTTTTCTTATCCTATTGCTCAGAAAATTTATCTTTAGCTGTAAATTAATTACATCCCAATGGATCTAAGAAAGTGAGGCTTGTGCAAACCTTGTGTCCACATAGGCTACATTATGGCTGTGAACTTGGTTGAAACCCCTGGACTCCCAGCTGCTCAACTCACAATTCAACTGCGTAAACTTCAGTTCCTGCAGTCTACTCACTAGAAGCAGCTATGGAATACAAGTAGGCAAATCTCTCAATTTCTTTTTTTTATTCAGATAAAACTCACTATTTGGCTGCCAACGTCCATTGCAATGCTATCCCTGCTCCTTCAGAGATATTTACTCTGCAATAGATTCTTACTGGAAGCCACTTGTTCATACTTATCTTGACTATGTTGCCTGGAACATGGGAAACTTTTCAAAAAAATTTGAACTTAACATTATCTATATTAATGGAAGAGACTTTTCCACATTTGGATGGGAGTTTTGTATAGGCAAAATATAACTCCTGGATTTCTCTCTAGCTTGGGAGAAATATCAACACCTCTAGGAATCTGATTACCATACTGGAGTCTGATAGCTCCCTTTCATATACAACAGAAAGTGCTTTAGTCTCTTACCTTTCTCTTACGCTGTGCTGGGTCTGATTTGCAGTCTTGATCTATGTGGGCTCCCACCACAATATCAGGCATTTCTCCTCGCTTCACAGGGATGGGTGTGCTGCACAGTGGACAAACAGGCACTTGTACATCCTAGGAAGACAATAAGAAATTGGGTGATATGTAAAAAATTCCTTGATTCATGCATCATACAGCAGATAATGGTGGCTTGTGGATATTTCAAATACTACTTCTATGACCTTCAAGATCACATAACTTTGTTTATGAAAAAAGTTATCAGGTCACTTATTTGGAAACAGAGCAGATGTATTTGTTTTATTTCATATACAGCTCCAATTATACTAGATTTTGAGTGATGACTAGCAAAAAATCAACATTATACCAAGTCACCATCAACTTCATCTGGATCACAATGTTGCAGCAAATAATCACGATCTAACTACGGCTTTCATAGTTTTAACCACCTCCTTCCAAACAGGATAATCTTTGTCTCCTTCTCTGTTTTTCAGTTCACCTGTTCCAAGATATTTAGCATTTAGTAGCTACTGGGCATGCTCAATTTTTTAAAAAAACAATGTCTTTCAGTTTTTAGCAATTATTTATTTGGTTTCTACAAACTTAGGATTCCTCAAGTAACTCTTGTTTTTTCAGTAGCTCTGGTTTGCCTCCAATGATGTTAGGATTCTCCTTCTAGTTTGTTATTAAACAAACTTTACTGATTATACAACAAGATAGAATCACTATATTCTATGAAATTAAGAATAATTGGATCCCCTCCAGTTTTACTTACCTTCTTGTATGCTGAAGTGCAGTTATGATGGGCATAGGCAATATGGTCAGTGCAGAATAGCTGTTCACAAGCATCACATTTCAAGGGAAGGAAGTCTGAGGAAACAACAATAAAAAGCTGTAAATGGTTTCCCTGCAACTTTTCAAATGACATTCTAGGCCAGGGGTATCAAACTCAAGGCCCGGATCTGGCCCGTTGAATGTCTAGATCTGGCCTGTGGGGCCACCCTGGAAACAGGAAAGGACCAGTTCGCGGTGCTTCTGCCAGTGAAAATGTAGCTCGGGAGGTTTATTTTTGCTGGCAGAGGGCTGCAGGAGGCCGTCACAGCCAAAAACAGAGCTCAGGAGCCCATTTTCGCTGGCAGAGCGCTTGGGCGACCACAGGCACCCTCCAACATGGGTGATATCATCCTGGCCATGCCCACTCCAGCACTCCAAGGTAAAACACAACCCTGATGCAGCCCTCAATGAAATCAAGTTTGACACCCCTCTTCTAGGCATTTTACTGGATGTCATGGTAGTAGTATTGTCAGACTTTGTTTAAAAAGGTACATGTCTTTTAAACAGACAAAAAGATTTGAACACAAAGAAGATACCATGGCAATTAATTTTGTAAATTGATTACAAAAACTAATGACTTATTCACATTTGTACAGTCATGTCTTAAAACAGAACTGGATTAAATAAAATAAAATGCAAGTTACCTCAAACATGAGACAGATCATGTCAACAAAATTGTGACAGTCAAGTATAATCCACTTGAAATGTTTCAGGAACCATTTTTTGAATTCTATAAACTGAGTGGAAATTTTCTTTCAGATATGGAGAGTCCTCCACCTTTACAATTTTCAATTACAAATTTAACTGAATTTTCAGTTATTTCCTATAATTAACCCATAATTTCACTCCAAAGGGTCCACATTTCATATCAAGCAGAATCCTGAAGATCCAGATCTTTGGACATAACCTCTTACCAACAGTTTACTGAATGTTCTAACATTCTTTGTTAGAGTTAGGCATAAAATGTATGCCAGCACTCTGTATGGAATCTTTCCAATTTGAAATATGCGACCATTTTTAAAATCTAATGTCTATGTTACATTCTTAATGTAGAATGCTCTTCTAAGATGGCCAGCCTTATTTCATTATTGGGAGTGAAATGAATATAGCAACTTGGTTCACAAGAGAGAATGCATATCTAATTAAAACAGAAAACAAAGGCTGCTGGTCTGATTTCTTCTGGGAATAAAGCTTTTATCTTCACATTAAACATCAAAACGTCTGGGGACTCAAAGCTTTTAGCTAAACAATTGCCAAGAGTGCATCTCCATAGAGAAGGCCCTGCTGATCTCTTTGTTACCACTTGGACATCATTAACCTGTTAGCTGTTGTGATATGCTTTACTCCCACACACAGTCATTAGAAAACATATAACCAAGCTATAAGTATCTTAGAGCAATGGTACTGGCCTGTTTTTCAACCTGCAAAGTATTAGCAAAACAATGAGTTCAGCAGGCCACCCTCTCCTCCCAAAATCCCACTCCTAATCCACTCATACGGTCAGAATAGAGCTGGAAGGAACATTGGAGGTCCTCTAGTCCAAACACTTACAGATAAATAGTTGTCCAGTCTCTTCTTTAAAACCTCCAGTGATGGAGCAACTAGGACTTCTCAAGACAAGCCATTCAGCTGATTAATTGTCCTGTTAGGAAGTTTCTCCTTAATCCCAGGTTGCTTTTTTCCTTGATTAGTTTCCATCCATTGTTTCTTGTCTTTCCTTCAGGTTCTTTGGAAAATAAACTGACCCTCTCCTCTTTGTGGCAGCCCCTCAAACACTGCCATCATGCCCCACCCCCTTTAATCCTTCTTCTGAATCTCAGGAAGTGTCTTCTCATACAGTAGTTTAAAAAGGGCAATCTGTAGAAATTCCCCTAGTCGCCAGACTTCTAGGAAAACCCAGCTTTCCATGATGCATGCAGGCGACAGTCTCTATTATAAGCCACAGCAGTTCTCATTTGCTTGGGGGAAAGAGTGGAAGACCCCCCCCCCGCTCCACTTGCCAGCTTCCCCGTCCTTCCCACGCATGGCTGGAAAGAGTCCCGATCCTCACTACCTCTCTCTTTCCTGCCCTTCCCAAACTCCAGCCAAGAGAACCAGCGGGGTGGGGTCGAGTGGGAGACACCTTCTCTCTCCCCCCCCCTCCACCCCCACATAGTTACAGGCAGATCCTCACCCAGGCGCTTGCAGGAGGGCTCCGTGCAGTGGGCTCCCAGATCTGGGAACTCCATGAAGCTGCCAACGGGGTCGATTCCGGGAGTGGCGGGGGAGGAAGAACGGTACCTGGTGGGAAGAAGAGACTTAAAATCTGGGAGTTCCGAGCGGGAGAAATGCACGGCAAAGGGCGGAAGGCTGTGACCCAGCGGGGACCGGGTGCAAATGCAAAAAATGCAGCCGAGGAACAGCAAGAAGGAAGGGGAGGGGAAAGAGTTGCAACACCCAGAAGAGGTAGGGGGAAGAAGGGAGAACGGCGCTCGCTTCAAGTAATCTATACAACCGGGAGGAACAAAAACGGGGAGGGAGGGAGAGAAAGCCGCTCTAGACAATTATCCTCACCCTCACTTCGCTGTGCAAAACAAGGAAACCTTCGCGCCTTTTGCCCCACCCACTTCCGTCCCCAGTTGCGATGATGTCATGCCATGTTAGGACCCTTCCGCGTCAAGAAACTTAATCCCTACTACCCGGTGAAATTTGGGATCGCCGTATTCCGGCGGCATGCCGGGAAATGTACGGATGTGAGGGGAGCGAGGTTCTGCCGCCGGAGTGCTCCCTTTGGGCCTCTAAGGGCGCGCTGGTAGAAACGAATGCGGACGGCACGGAAGGGCGCGGGGTACGATGGTAGTTGTAGTCACTAGCGGAACAGTTCCCGTCCTTTCCTTTCTTTCTGTTTTTTTAACGCGAGGAGTTAACCGAGAATTCCGTCCGAGGTCGGGATTGCCCTTTAGGCAAAGAGGCCGAACGCTAGGAACAGCCATTGGCGGCATTCTAGTCCCGCCTTAGCCGGAAGTGTCTCTATGGTAACAGCAGGCGGATCGGGTTGGGCCGGAGGGGTTAACCCAGCGCCTGCCCCAGAGCCGGTAAGTGGGTGCGGGCCCTCTAACCGCGGTCTTGGGTCGTGGATCCGCTTTTCCTTCTTCCGCGGGATCTTGAATTCCCGGAGTGCCCTTGGCCTGGAAGAGGCTGAAGCGCCCGGCTTTTAATTCCCGGTGGAACTGAATCCACCTGAAACAAGTAGTCTGAGCTCCCTTGGACAATACTCCTCCCTTTTGGGCAGATTTTATTGAATTTATTATTTATTTTCAAAAAATATAGGGGGAGGGAGGGCCCTGCTGCTCTCCGAGCTCGGTTATTTTCTTGCAGACCTTTCGTCACCCAAATTCCTCGCGTTCGTCACCCAAACTAGGTAACATTACCAGTCAAATAGCACTGATGATGTTACCTAGTTTGGATAATGAAAGATCTGCAAGAAAACAACCGAGCTCGGAAAGCACTAAAGACCCTCCCCATTTCAATCCTGAGCTACAAACATTCTCTTTAATTGAATTATTCTCCTTTATATAAATTTATACAGAACCCGGACTTATTTTCTTATAGACTTGACCTTTGGTTTCTTCCCAAGGTGGTGGTGGGGAGATGGGATCTGTTATAACTCTCCAGCACTGGAGATTTTAAAGAAGAAATTGGATGTCAACTTCTCTGAAATGGTTTCCTGCTTGAGCAGGGGGTTGGGCTAGAAGACCTCTAAGATCCCTTCCAACACTGTTATTCTGTCATACTGTTCCTTCCCTAGTGTCTTGAGGACAGTTATGGTTACTGCATAGTAATTTGAGAGAGATTCATGTAAAAAAAACAACAACTCCAAATTTATATTGAGGAGGCCTTTGTTAAGTTCAGGATGGGCAAATGAGGGAGAGCTTGGGATCTTCGGTTATTTGCCCTCAGAAGTGTCAAAAATAACTCCCCCCTCCCTTTTGGATAATTATTTTGCCATCCTTTGCATCAGCAGTATATGTGATTACAATTCACAAAAGATTAATTCTTTTGTTGCAAGGCAAACTCTACACATGGGTAGGCAAGCTAGTTCATACAATAGGTCTGAGAAAGATATAGGTGGAATGATAGTGCAAGCAAGCATTGTATCCATGGGATACAGTGTATTCTATCATTTCAATAGGTGATATTCAACTTTATAGGCTTCTTCTCCATGGGGAGGAATCTTTTAATTATTTCAAGTCTTGGTCATTTGTCATAATAAGCATCACTACTGATGTTCTCTTTTAGACATGATGAAATAAAGCTGCCAAAATGAATGACTTGCCTAAGTACTTTTATAAGTGGAGATTAAACTTCTATATTTTCTTGGTGATTACTTTGTTCTTAATCTTTTTGTCATCGATGCAGACATTGTTTTGTATTCGTTAATAGCTGCAATATTTTATTTGGGGCATAGCTCAATATATTAGGCCCCTGTGGAAAATGTAGGTGGCTAATAAGAATTGAGTAAGTTAATATGGTTCTAAGTTACATTAACAGAACCACAGGATCAAAATCACACCGTATTACTTTTTAGAAATCATACTGTGTCTGGCATAATTAGTCCAGTTATGGACATATCTAAAGAATGTTGTCAAAATAGAGAATGTTTATAGGAAAATGATGAGGTTGGTTAGGATCTGGAAATTAAGCCTTATGAAAAACCATTCAAGGAGAAAAGTAGCTTAGCTTGAAATAATAGCATCCTTGTATTACCTCCCGTATTCAGAGACATGTTTCAAATCTGGAGCAGATGAATGGTGAGTGTAGAATTGTGTACAAAGAGTGTACAAAGAGGATTTGGCAAAACTCACTTTCCTCAACTTCCGATGACTAATGGAAGTCTCCACAGTCAAAGTGGATTCAATATGTAGTACTTCCAGGAAGAAAATAAGAACATTAGTTTGATTAGGTCTCAAGTTCAGATTTTATTTTTTATTACTTGTTTATTACCTGAGAAGTCTCTAGACACTATATTAAGGCAACACTGCACTTTTGATTCAATTCTGTGCAGTTGGTCTTTGATGGCATATTCCTGAGCTTAGAAACTTCAATCTGAGAGAAATCGAATGTGTTTGTGAATTAATTAAGATAAGTCTTCCCTGGCATATGCAACTGCTTCTAAAGCAGCACATTAAGGTAATAGCTAAAAGCAGTAGATGGCAGATGGCCTCTCTGAGGAAAAGATTTCATAGCTGGGAATGTCTTTTGAAAATATGTGCTCCCAAGGATTCACTTATTACATCTCCAGCAATTACAATAAATGTTGCTGCTTAAGGCTACCAATGCAGTTTATGTTATTAAAAAGGTAGCATCCAGGCAGAAGGTTTACAGAAGTAAAAAAAAGAGATGAATCTTGTTTACAGAAGCCCTTCATTTTGCTTGAGCCTAGGAGAAAATTAATTTATCTGTTAATTCATAGTGTTAACTCTTTTTAACTCACTCTTTTGAGTTATAGATGTCAAGGCAAGTTAGAACATGTTAAACGTTTACAGCTTTCTTTATTTTACAGGAGTACCAGGCAGCAATTTGGTTTTTACATAAATGGTTTGTACATTAATGGAAACCATAGTATAAAATCAAAATGTTTGATTTTTTAATAGGCTTTAAGAAGGTCAGAAACTGCTACTTTAACCAACATTTTTCAAAACTAACAGTATTAATTTGTTTTCAAAGCTTAGATAAAAGATACAATAAGTAGGGGATAGGGCTGCCTCCTTTAAAATGGTCTCGTTAGAGTTATTAGCGTCAGCTTTATTTCTAAAGGGACAGGTAGATATTGATAGGATTTTATACTTTAAATGCAAAAACTATTTAGTGTTTTTGTATGTATATCTTACCAAATTGTGAATAGATCAAAGATAGACTGAGGAAATGATACACTTGGTGCAGTAGCTTGACATTTGAAATCTTACTTAGCACTTTGCATATTTATTTGGAGTAATATCTTTGGACTTCTAAATAAAGATTAATATATTTGTTCATTCTCAACTAAATATTTGGCAGTACTGCATTTCTATTGTGATGTTAATTTTGGGGTACAGTTCTGCCCTCCATAAAGTTTGCTATTGAAATGCTTCTCATTGAGAAGTATTTATTAAAAATTATAGTTGTCACTTTTCTACCATGCACTTACAGAAAGTAACAGTAAACACTTTTTAGGTCAGTGCTGTTTGAAATCTGCTGAAACTATCAGAAACTATCTGATTTACCAATATAATATAGGGAGTTCTTGACTTTTGACTACAGTTGGGAGCAGAAATTTGATCACTAAAAGATGCATTCATTAAGTAAATGTTTACATGTTCTGGACTTGATTTTTAGCACTGTAGTTAAGTGAATCACTTTTTGGCACCAATCAAACAAAAGCTTTGTATAAGGCGTCCGTAGCTCTAACTCTTACAACTACCTTCTGAAATATTTCAGAAATCATGCTTAGGGAGGGACATCTCTGTTTTTGCTATACTTTGCATGAAACATAAAAATGGGAAATGTGATAAAACCCCTCTGGACCTATTTAAGATTGGAATAATTAATATCTTTTAGAATTAATTTTTGAAGAGTTAATAATTGATATTAAGAGTTACTAACCAATATCCTTAGAAGAGTTAATTTAACCCAATTTAATTTGATTTAAATCTATTTCTACCAAAACATTTTAAAGGTGACCAGTAAAACAGACAACTTCCTGCCATTGATTACAAATCATCCCATTCTTGTGTTATTATTTTATCTAAAAAAATGTTCAGTTCTTTTTTAATACATTCCAAGTTTGAGAATAGAGCTTAGGAGTATTTTCAGCTTTCCACCTTTAATTTCCTGAAGAAAGTGATCTCCCTCTTATGATAGCCTTTTTGTTCATATTCATAAATGATTAGATACAATGCCCATTTTTAATCTACGGGCTGCCCAATTATTATTTAATCCTCATCTTCTGTTTTAACATTCTTTGCAAATCTACATTTTCAGTACAATGTGTATAAAATAGAAAACCAATTTTCAGAAGCTTTTTTTATAATAAAGTTTACAAATACAAAGATAAAAGATTAAGACATAAAAAGGAAAGAAGGAAAAAAGGTGCAAAAAGGGAAAATAAAATAAAAATAAAAGATGTTTAAAAATGATTCCTCCCTCTTCCAGACAATATAAAAAATATTTCCATATCTTACCCTTAATCAGTAACCAATAAAACTCATCATTCAGTCTTCATCAACAAAAGATGTATTAAGAGTTACTAGAAGTAGAAACATATTTTAACTTTATCAAATCTATTTTGTATTCCAAATTCTCATTTTCTCTGAGCAAAACAAGTCTTTCACCATTTCTAAACAAATTTTAAAGCTTCATCATTCAGTCCTGATTAAACAAAAATCTATTAATAACTACCAGAAACCACAACATATATATTTTAACCCTGGTCAAATAAATCTGCTTTATCTTCCTTCCATTTACTTTTTAAAATCTTAATCTTCAATCCCAGCAAATGTCCCATTACAGTAATTGATTTCCAATCATTTTCTCTTTGTCTCCTTTCAGGAACAGCTTCAGTAATTTAACATGTCCCTTTTGCAATAAGAGTACTCTTCTGATTCATTATTTGTATAACCCCCTCAGGTGATTCATATGGAAATCCATTTTTTGTTATCATTTTTGATATCATTCTTATAAATCTGTAATTTTAAAAATCTGTTTTCAGACATTCTGAAATATTCCCATATTCCTCTTCTAGTCTGATTCCTGTCGTCTTATAATCATACTATTCTCAAATATGCAAGCTTTTGGCTGATGGTTGATAAACCTTGATTGGTCTGAAATAGGAGGTTTAGGGGACTTCTATTGATTAATGTATTGAGCTATTCAGTGGCTCTTTTGGAAGAGATCAATAGATGTAGCCCAGTCCAGTATGCAACCAGCAGATAACTTCTTATTCTAGAATGTTAGTGTTGACAGTTGTTTTGATATAAAAAAGTAGTTTGCTTGGGTTGGCTATTGAAGCCAGTTGTAAGATCAAAGGTTGCTCTTTTCAACAAGAACTTAAAAGCTGAATTTTGATGGGGATAAGATTTGACTCCCATAGCCTTGCATATTTTATATGTTGAAGATTATATGTCTGTTGAAACACCTTGAACGGCAGCAGTTTTACACAGAAATGGATATGAAGATACTCCTTTATATCAATATGTATCTTCCTTTCAATGCATATGCTATGATGAATCCCTCCAACAAATTTATTAATTTATAGCATCTAAAAAATTACCAGGTAAAAAATGAAGCTGTGAAAGGGAAAATACAGAGGTTAATCTCCATTAACCACATCATATTGATGGCTGAGAATGGAATTCAGCTTTGTTTATGCCTCCCTCCTTCTGCCTTTCTTGGCACATGGTACAAGGGGCTGCATGCCACTGCACCAGGAGGCATCCACAGAGAAGGAGCATCCAGACTGTCATTGTTAATCTTAGAATCAGTTTTTCTTTAAGTGCAAACAAATGGGAAAGCAAGAGATGATTCCTCAGTTTAAAGAGGATGCATTAGGCAACAGTACAGTTTTCTGAACAATTAGCTCAATTTTGGTACTGCTTTGATTATCAAAGTATCAGCTAATAATTATCAACATAAAGAGCCTTCTCATGCAATATGGACATGCTTTGGGGGATATATCTGATTTTTCAAATCCCTTATTTGTTAGGCATAGTGAGAGTGGATTGGGGGATTAAGATTGCTTGAATATATACATTTACCTTTTTGCAAATGAAGAAACACTGCACTTGTATGTGCTGTATCCCAGCTGTGCCATAACAACTTCATAGAAGAAATATTGACTGGTTAGCCAAGGGTAGGAACTTTAGGCTTGACCAAAATGTTAAGCCATCATGTGAGTTAACTTAGCATGATATGCAAAGTTGAATTTATCTGTCATACTTTAATATTACCTGTTAAGTCAGGTCTTTGTGGCATATTCGGATGACAAGTGTTATTGTTGTTTTTAAAAGCACATCTTTGTTATTGGAGAATGGAGTTTATAGGTAGCATCTAAATGTTGGAGCTGATATGATCAACTGGGAACCGCTGTCATATTACTGAGTACCCTTCTTTTAAAAGTAATAAAAATAATAAGTTATAGATAAATCATGACTAGCAGAATATGAAAGCAGGAATCAAAGATTTAGAAACAGGAAAGCCGGTTTTTTTTTACCTCATAAACAATACTGAAGATGTTACACTACATTGCCTTATGGAAATAAGCACACTTTGACTGTTTTTCCCAAAACCTTCCTGAAACTTCTATTTATTTCAGCAGGTTTTGTGAACAATAACCTGTGTTACTGGTTCATGGTTTTGTCATTCCTTAATCACCATAACAATGAAAATGATGCCATCATTGATGTTTTCCTCTTGATCAGCTCAACATTTTCATATATCTGTGCTGTTTTGTTTTCAGGCTGGCCATAGTAAAAATGCTGCTCTGACCAAATCCTGTTCAAAACCTGTGATCATTGAAGGTGTGGGATGGCTCTACATGGCCTCTGCAGGGCCAGAAGCCTATAGCCTAAGCCTCAAAAAAAGAAACGAGTTCCAGGTGGGCATTTCACCAGGGCTGTCAGTACCACCACTCACAGCAAAGCTCCACAAGAGCAAGTCTTGGTACCTTGCTAAACAGCAAGTGAAGCCTGTTTGGCAGCTGGAACAAAATCATGTGACCACTTTGCAAGACAAATGCTCAGCTCACTTAGGGATCTCTTCCCAGCATCCCTGCCTCTTATATCCAGAGTCGTTATGTGGTGAGGCAGTGCTCCAGAGCCCACCTACAGCTCAGTCCCATTCTCTCCCAAACTTCCTTGGGAGCACCCTGCTTTATCGACGATCTTACTTTAGACACAAGCCCTATCGGAGACTTGAGTCCATCTGCTTCCAGCCTAGTACCTTGGAGAAGAAATCTCTTTGTGTCCCACCTCCCATCTATCATTCTGTCCTCAATAACACCATGTCGTCTTCCACGGTGGATCCATTTCTTATGCCAAACACAGCTGGGGAGCGTTCCAATCCAGTGTCAAAGGGTTTTCTCCTCAATTCAGGGAAGCAAACCTCCAGTGCATATAGACCAGTTCTAAACAACAACTCTTTTCTGAGGCCAGCTAGTGCAAAAGTGCCTTTACAGCAGCAGCAGCAGCAGCAACAACAACAACAACAACCGCTATCACCAGAAAATAAGAAGCTGAAAGGATTGTCAAGACCTCCAGGATTTTCTTGGACCCATTCTGGGGGAAATGGGGATGGCTGTCCTATGAATCTTGAAAAGAAACTTGGAAAAAACAGCAACTCAACTTTTGAGCAAAGCTGTGCCAAATCTCCTCGCTCATCTGTACACAACGGCATGGTTCTTAAATCAGAACGGTCACTGTGGCCCATTGAGGATGGTGAGACTAGATCACAGAATCTGAAAGAACAAGATGCACGGTTGACAGAAGCCATGAGGAAACTAACAGCAAGCGGTATCCGAAAAGTTAGTACTTACAGTGAGTTTGGTCACCGCATTGATAGCTCTTGCCTTATGAATGCTAGCTTCCATGCCAATCTGTTCAATCGGTGGAAACCACATATTGTAGCCCAGATCACTCCAAAGGAAGTGCCAGTTCCCAGACCCCTGAATTTAGAATCTGTTAGCCGCCATCAAAGCCTTATAAGCACAGAAAGTACCGATGTCTGCACTAAGCGTATTGACACGTGTTTCCTCACCTCAAATTCTGAAATGCCCAACCATAGCATCTTGAATCAATTGGTCAATACCCCTGTGAATATCACAGAACAGGTGGTAACAGCAGAGGTGTCCCCGCGAATGATAGTCTCTGAGGTAGAGACAAAAATTTCCACTCTTCAGCTAAGCATGGAAGCAAAGTGGGGGCAGCCTACTGTGAAGGAATCTGAGTAAGTATCGTAGCCTCATTCTCTTTGTTATATAGGGATAGTGTTCTTTTTCAAGATTATTATAAGCTGTCAATTATTTGTATTGGATGTTTCTCTTTACTGCATGATACTGGATGGAAATGGGGTCTATAATATCCTATTTCTGTTATTGTTACATGTGTATCTCACAACCCAGCCTAGTGCTCCCTGTTAGGTTGGGGCTACACATCCTATATTTTTACGTCAGATCATCCTAGGGGGTACTAGATTGCAGAATAGTATCCTAATTTAAATCCTGCTACAGTATATGGTTCTACTATATCTTTTGGTGTATGTTTTGTTTTGAGGAATTTATATCAATATAGAAAAAGGTCAGATAAGTGAAACTGCATCTAATCCTGAGAATATAATGATATGTTATATACTTAATTCCACCATGTATATGAATAAATTGCAGCCATGAGAGGAGAAGGATGTATTTTGAGTGGGGGGGAATGCCTCCTTAACTTCATTTGCTCTTGTCTGGGAGCTCTTCAGGACATTGAGATGGAATTGTTTTGTTTCCTTCATTAGCCGGATTATGGGAATAAGTATAAACTACTCAGAAAGTTTCACTTGATCACAATAAATCTTTGTATTGTAGAGCTGTAGTCAATCTTCCCCTGCTAGATCAAGCAGAAGTAGAAGATGTGGAAGAAGAACTACCAGATGGCTTAGAAGATGCTTGCAGTCAAGATGAGGAAGGAGAAGAGGAAGATGGAGAAGGTCATTAATGTTTATTTATATTCTTTTTTAGAGAACAAACATTTAATAGTGTGATAGGCAGAGAAATAAGAATGTTGATGTACTGATTATATCCAAGGACTGCATTTCTAATTACTAAGATTTCAGAACAACTCACATCTAATAAAAAGTTAAAATTATTATCATCATAGTAGTAATCTTTACAGTTGGATATCCCATACATATTAATCCATAATATAATAACAAGGGGCAGAAATTAATAAAAGAATGGAGATAGGGCCATAAGCTTGAGTTTATCTTTAAAGTGTAGATAATTTGATCTACTTGTGAAGATTTCTTTCTTGCAATATCTAATTAGTTGTGCTCTAAAGAAAATAATGTACTGGCTTGATTTGCATTTTAATGATATATTCTGATGCAGTACTGAGTAAATTATTTTCTTTTATTCAAAGCCCAAGTTGTCTTTAATCAAACTGCATCAAAGCTGGCCAGTGTGAATTAATGTTCTTTTTCATTTCAGGTGAATCAGATGGTTCCTCATCATCCAGCTTATCTGTCAATGGTTCTGTTGCTATCATATCTAGGTTAGTGCCAGACACGAATTATGCTGCTTTCAGTCCATAAAATATTTAGTAAATGAAGAGTGTCCAAGTTCAACTTGATTTCATGAACTTGTCTGTGTACCCAAACAGTGTGGGTAAGCCCAGATGATGAATACATGCATGTTTTTGTTTGCCTTCCTGAATCTCAACTTAGACAAGTTGTGCTTTCACAAAAAGAAATAGGGCTGATAAGTAGGTGGATTAAAAAATAGCTTAGATTCCTTTGTTTTCTAACCCAGTACTTCTCGGCCAAAACAAAACTCACATTTTTATCAATGTTAGTTGGAGGCCATGGCAATTAAATAAAACTATGTCCAGTAGCAACAGGAACTCAGGAAAGATAGTGTGCTGCTAGCTTTCCCAAGGTTGCTTAATATGTATTTTGGCTTCTTTTCTCTTGTAGCCATATAATTAAGCAAATCTGTTTCTTTTCATAGGACTTGTGTTGAGGGATTAGTGCCTCCACTTGAAGGCCAAGAGCGAATTACCAAGCCAGCTCTTGCACACAGCCTCTTCCCCAATGTACCTTCTACCATATATTTTGGAACCCGGGATGAGAGAGGTAAGGTGAATCCATTCCAAGTAGCATTGGGGCCAAAGATATTGAGGATGGTGTAAAAAGTGGAGTTTACAATAGAGTCACAAAGTGAAGGATTGACAAGAGGATGGATACAAACTAGCTCTGGTCTTTCCTATTAATTAAACAAAGATGTTGAATAAAGATGTGAGGAGAGAGATATTTAACTCTACATATGCTTACTGTACATTCTTGGAGCTATAGATTCCTGAAATCACTGAAGCGAATGCTACTAGGATTGTTAATTCTTATACGCATTTACCAAGCCTAGTAGATGGAGTCATTTTACTCTCTTATTTGATCTGTCCCAGATAGACTGAATGAGTCACAGATTTCTTTGCAACAGTAATGGGCACATTTGTGTTTTGCTCTGCTAAGCCTGGGTGCTTTCACATTCCTAGTCATCACAGCAGCCCATCCTAAATGCTAATTTTGTACATGCTTCTTGCTATGGCTGCAATATCGCTTTGTGTGGTCCCCTTTTTAATCTTAGTCTTCTGCCTCCTCATAACCCAGTCCCGGTAATCTGACCCACAACAGAGAATGTAGAGGGTTTTTTTTAAACATTCATTTTTCATGTACCAGGCATCGAACACAATAAATGAAGCATCAGAAAATAATACAATAACACATTATATTCCAGTTTAAGATGATTGTTAAATTGCAGAGCCTGCCTTAGTAACTTCCTAAGAATTAAAACAATTTTGAGATTAATGTTTAGATTATTTTCACAAAAGCCTTTTCTTAAAATTGCCTTTTCAAACCTTGGGGTGCAGTCATTTTGTTCCAGAGGATTAGTGCTAGATAGAAAAGCCCTCAATTGTGGTGTACCTATTTTACTACCAGAAAAAGCTAGTGCACTCTGGTCTGAAGTTTGGGTTGATTGCCAGGCTCCAAGCAGATTTTTCCAAGGCCCAGTGAATTAACATCAGCAGTATAAACTGGTATCTTTTACAAATATCCAGCTAATGTAAGAATTGGCAAGAGAAAGAGTTGTTTATGGAAAGTTCAGGACAATGTGAATTGCATGCAGGTTGGGGAATAGAGAGCAGGGAGTTTAGTGTAACAAATAAGAGAGAAACTGAATTAAAGTAGTCCTTCCTAAACAGATTGGCATGATCTGGCAGAAGCAGCTATTTCTTCTCTACTCCCCTCTCCCAGGTTACGAATGATTCTAATGATTCATTGCTAGAGATATATATCTATTCTAGGAAAAGAGAGGAAATGTACATATATATAAGACTGAGAACCATTAGGCTATAAATATGCAATGGAAATTCTTTGAAGGGGCTTCTCCTTCATTTGATAGTTTTGGTCTCTTTATTCCAGAACAAAAGGCTATTTTCTCCAAGGCATTTCCCGCTGTTTTCTTCATGGCAAATTGGTTTTTGAGAAATAGGTATTTTTTGGGTTTGATCAAGCTTTTGTTTTTGGGATCTACTTCTTAGTGGAGAAGCTTCCTTGGGAACAGAGGAAGATGCTGCGATGGAAAATGAGTACAGTGACTCCAAACATTGTGAAGCAAACCATCGCCAGGTCCCATTTCAAAATCAGCAGAAGTGAGTCTTCTTCAAGCTGGGAATGATCTGTCAGTCATTCCAATTTCATGGAATCTTTCTCCCAGGTCTCATGAATTTGCAAAATTCCATTGAGTTACTGTGGAATAGCGTTGCTTAAAAACATGTGGTTTTTGAGAATGTAGATTTCAATCACATAATGTTCTAATTATGGCTGTTGCACAATTCTTGTCCAAGTTTTAGGAAAACTTTCAGTTTGTTCTGCCTAACTGTGGTCAGTTTTCGTTGGAGTGTTACTGCCACAAGATTCTGATGTTTTGTATTGAAGTTCATTGCTACCATATATTATGGGATTAAAACAGCTGGAAAAGAGGACATTAGATAAAGAATAAAAAGAGGTTGAAAAATGAAGTATGTTTTCCATGATTTAGCAATTCTTGTCATACTTGGTATATACTGACTGATTAACCAATAGTTATGGACCATAAGTAGATAAGAAAGTGGGGATCTGTTAGAAAAGAAAGATAATTGTCATGTGGCACTGGATATGTTACTATGTTATAATTTTGTTATAATATGAAAATGTTCTTCAATCTGGTGGAAGAGGGAAAATATTCCAAATTTATATTTCATCAATTGGAATGCTTAAAGTATTATATTTAAATTATTTGAGCATAGTATAGAAAAAGTGATATATATTTTTGTTCAAATAATTTTCTCATAATTGACTATAGGAAATAATGACTGGCTGGGCTGCTGGGGCCATCATATGAAGTCGCCTGGCTTCAGAATTCTCAAAGAACACCAGAAGGTATGTGCTATGATCAGAGTGCACATGAATTTGTTGAACAACAAAATTCAGTGTAGAGACAGAAGGAGTAATTGTTTCATCTTCTCTCTAGTCCTCCCCGTCCTGCAGAAAACCTTTATATACAGCCTGATTTTTGCTGCAGTATTCCTCTTCATGGGTTGTTCTTAGTGGCTGCACTTTTAAAAGAGGCCTGCAAGTCTGCAATGTGTAATAATTGGTTCACACAGTGTGCTTAACAAAGACATTTAATGGTCCAATGTGTTGTATGAATCCCGTAACCCATTAAATATTGGAGTAGGTGAAGGGCAGCTTGAACAGTGAATCAGGCACTCTTCATTGGTGTAACTGTTGTGGAAACCTAAACCTCAGTCACCTGTGGTTTCCAAAAGTTTCCCATTAGTCCTCCAAGAAGTAAGATGGAGGTTTGAAGCAGGTGGGATGTAAATTGCTTGGTTATAAAACCCAGTACTGTACCAAGGTTTGTCAGCCCAGTAAACGTGTTCCAAACACTGATTGGCTGCAATATTCAAACTATTTCTACTGCAGTCTGACTGGCCAGTAGGGAAGAGCCCATTGATATAATGAACCCTTGCCAAGTATACAATCTTGTAGAGAGCTCATGGGACACAGGTAATCTTTGGGTTATGACTACTTGTTCAGCTACTATTCAAAGTTATGATAGCACCAAACAAGGGGACCTTATGATTGGTCCTTGAAGTTGTGGCCATTGCAGTGTCCCTGCAATCATGCAATCTCCATTTGAGACCTTCCCTGCTGGCTTCCCACAAGCAAAGTTCAATGGAGAAGCTGACAGGTGATAGCAAGGTGCTCCCATTCCTGTTGCTTTTTCGCCTACACTCCGTAGTGCCTGCCTGAAGTGCCCACCCACCTGTAGTAACTACTTACCTGCCTGCACTCCATAGTGCCTGCCTGCAGCACCCACTCTCCATGCTCTAGCTCCTGCTCATGGTGTGCAGTCAGCCGCCCGTAGCTCTCACCCACTGGCCTGTTTGCTGAGGCTCCCGCCTTGTCCAGCATCATGATCATATGAGGTCCTTGCTTAATGACCTGTGCAGTCCTTTGGTTATGACAGCAACTGGGACTGCTGGAATTGCTCTTGCTAAGCGGTGCAGTCCTGTGACATTGTGGTTTTTACCCACATCGCTTAGCAGTGGAGATTCCAATCCCAGTGACCATTGTAATCTGAGGGCTGCCTGTCCTGAGCAGGGCTGGAGGAAGTGGACAGAGATTCTGTAGCCCCCCAGGACGATGGGTTAGGATCTGGTTAGGATAACCAGGTGTGCATTGGCAGATTCAAAAGTAATTTATTATGGTTGGGTTAAGCCGCTGGCTAAGCTTCGTGCCTTTTGTGAATTCAGCCATTGTGATAGATGTACCAGCAATGGTCTCTGTCTGTTGGAGGGACAATGCATAGATTTGGGCTTGTATGAACGATATTCACACAAACGTAACAGAATGTGGGGAGATGGTACCAGCCAGAGGTGACTGGGACCATCTTACTCTGTTAATTCTCCTCATTTCCTATCTACAGTTGAACCACTTTCCTGGCTCATTCCAAATTGGTCGGAAAGACCGTCTGTGGAGAAATGTGTCCAAAATGCAAGTGCGCTTTGGGAGAAAGGAGTTCAACTTTCTGCCCCAGTCTTTCATCCTCCCTCAAGATATCAAGCTGCTCAGGAAAGCATGGGAAGATTGTGGGGGTCGTCAGAAATGGATTGTGAAGCCGGTGAGGGTGCAGAGATGGTCTGATTCAAATTTGGCTAGGGCCTGCTCTTCCTGCTTCCTGCTTTGGTCCAACTATGTGGCTCCCTGCCTATCCCAGCATGCAAACTTCTGCTCCACGTTCTGTCTAGGATTTGCACTTGATATATTTTTTTTAGGTATTTTAGTGATTGGCTTAGAGTTTTGAATGTTGTTAGTGAAGGGATTAGTCCTTAAACATGTAAAAAGGAAAGGGGGATAGTGAGCGTCACAAGGGAAAGAAACAGGATAGGTGTAAACTATTAAACAAAGGCTGACTTTTGAGCAATGCAATGCCTGACTTCCCTATCTCCATATTTTTAAGGGTATTTGATCCCTTGTTCTCCATTTTCTAAACACTTGATATTCTCAAAGTTATGCATTCGTACTAAATAGGTTGTATAGTGTAGCAAAACTGGAGCCACATACGGTTTTAGATTATACAGGCTACTCAGCTAATTATGCAGTGATCCCCAAAAGTTTCCCAAAGCTGTTGCACTCCATTATGGGACAATGCAACGCATATTCATGCAGCCATTTTACATTGTTTTTCTATTGCATCTGCTTTCATCACTGAAACAAACCATTTCCCTTTGTTTTAAAATACTGTTAAATTATTATGCCACAGAGAGGAAGGGGTCAAAGCTATTTTCTAAAGCGCCTGTAGGCCAGACAAGGAATAATGGATGGAAACTGAACAAGGAGAGATTTAACCTGGAAATAAGGAGAAACTTTCTGACAGTGAGAACAATCAACCAATGGAACAGCTTGCCCTTGGAAGTTGTGGGAGCGCCATCACTTGAGATTTTCAAGAAGAGACTGGACGGCCATCTGTCAGAAATGGTGTAGGGTCTCCCGCTTGGGTGGGGGGTTGGACTAGATGACCTACAGGGTACCTTCCAACTCTGATTATCTGTTATCTGTTATTTGAAGACTGCACTAGGAATTTATTTAGGACCAGCAGTATAAACATAAGGGTACTTGCATGTGGCAGCATGTAGCGGACCTTGACTGGTCTCAGAAAACCTAAGCAAGTTCATACTTAATTAGACCATAGATGGGAAACCACCAGGAAATCCCAAAGCTGTAGACTACACTGAGAAGTTGAAAAAACTTTCTGGAAGTGAGTAGCAGACATTTCTATGTTGTTGTTAACAAATCATGAACATGTCTGTGTAGTCGGCAGAAGTTGGGTCTAATTTGAGGGAGACTTGACTTTTTATTTTTGTGTACTATTGTTAGATTTCCAGATTTTTTTCTGATGTTTCAGTTTTGAACTGCAGCATAACAGTGTATGGTTATGTACTTCTTTCTCTCTCTCTCTTAGCCAGCTTCTGCTAGAGGCATTGGAATACAAGTCATCCATAAATGGAGCCAGTTGCCCAAGCGTAGACCATTGTTGGTGCAAAGGTAAGCCAAATTTTCCTTACAACCTCTGGTGAAGTAGTTCCCCCTCTTCCTGCCAATGAGGTAATAGGCTACATCAAGGAGACATATATATCTAAACATGTTTCCTGCAACTGTAAAATTCTGTGAAGATGGTTTCTTTTGCCTTCAGTGAAAGCGCAGAGCATTCACGGAATGACTATTGTTAGCGCACCAAAGTGTCTTCTGAAATTAGCTTGGAGATGTGGAATGGTATTTTCTGAAAATTTAGTCAGGGGTGTCTCAAATGGTTTAGAAGAGAAGTCAACTTTCAGTTCTGTCAGTAATGGGTAAAGAATGAAGTATAGTGACAGTCCTAAGGCTTGTTCTTCCGGAATGAGCTATCTTGGGTTCACTCAGAGTGGAATTCTAGCAGTTTGGCCTGGTTCGGGCGAATTGGTAGCTCCAAAGATCATCTGGGAGTGAACCAGTTCGCTCAGATGATCAGCTGCTGGGCCCACCCACCTACCCCAGCTCCATACTGACCTTTATTTCCTGCTTTTGACGCTCAGCTGCATCACACGGCACAGCAGATTGCTGCGCATCAGCTGTTGAAGAGACAGGGAGAGTGCAGGAGAAGGTCCATAGGAATGCCTCCGCACTCGCGCACAAAGCACACCTACCAAGCCACACCCACCGAACCGATGGTCAACCAATTTGAATCCCACCCTTGAGCTAACTATCTCTTTCCCTCTTCCAGATATATACATAAGCCCTACCTCATTGGTGGAAGTAAGTTTGACCTGAGAATTTATGTTTACGTGACGTGCTATGATCCCCTACGTGTCTACTTGTTCAAAGATGGACTTGTTCGTTTTGCCAGCTGCAAGTAAGTTCCTCAGGAATTGGTCGCCTGTAAAAGGATTGCAAAAAAACATAAGTAAGATGGCCAGGATTGCAACATGCTGAAACATGATCTGAAATTACATTTTCTCAGTTCATTAATTGCAGATTAACATAATGTATTCTTTTTTTAAATAGTCACTTGTTATTCAGAGCAAGTAGCCATATCTTGATTTAAGCCAAATATGGGAAGTTTGTACTTCTTTAAATATTGCTGAACTACTAATAAAGCCAGCTAGCATAAGCAATGGTGAGAGATGCTGATAGTTCTAGTACAGGAAGTTTTCCCAAAGTTCTTCACATAAACATTGAGCATTAAATACCTATTACAGATAATCCTCAACTTATGTCCAGCCTTCCAGCCTTCCGAGGTGGGTAAAATGAGGGCCCAAAACAATATGCTGACTCTGTAAACCGCTTAGAGAGGGCTGTAAAGCACTGTGAAGCGGTATGTAAGTCTGAGTGCTATTGCTATTATGGTCACAAGTTGTGACAGTTAAGCAAGGAACCCATTTGATCACCTTGCTTAACCACTCCCATCCCTGCCCTTCCTCATGCGATATTTTTGGAGCACGGGTTCCTGAGAGATGGGAGAGGCCCTGGGAGGCCTAGCTCAGGCCCTCCTGCCCTGGGCTTTCCAAGGTCTCCCTTACTCCCTGAGGCACCTTATCCTCTATCTGTTCCTCAGGGGGTCCCTAAGGCCTTGGGCTTACTTCTCAACCATCTATGTCCCACTGCAAGGGAGTAGCTGCAATGAGATCACGGTAGGAAGGAAAGCAGGCCCGCCGCCCCTTGGCTTCCCTGCAGGCTGTGTGGTTCTTCTTTCAGAAGCAGGTGCCATTTCAGAAGCAACTGCAATCAATTTCTGGGAGGAGCCACACAGCCTCCACTGTGTAGGAAGGCTGCGCTGCTGAGCGGCTGCTTCCAGAAGGAAATCAACAATAAAAAGTAAACGAATGATCAGTGACGAGGGTTGGTGGCAGGGAGGAGGTGTGATCCAGTGGGGTGAGAAGCCCGCCAGGGGGGAGAGAAAGGCAGGGGAGTCCTGCAGTATCCCTGTGGTCGATTGTAAGATAGGGCCCGTTGTAAGAGTTTTGTTTACATGACCATAGGGGTGCTGTAGCAGTTGTAACTTCAAAATTGAGTCATGGGAAGATTTTGGTAAGGTTCATTGTAATCTGGGTCGCTAAGTGATTGCTTGTAAGTTGAAGTCTACCTGTAACTCATTCTACTATGTAGCTATGGCTGTAGGGTCGCAGGCAGTCTTTTTCTCAATAGTCAGTCCTGACACTTAATCAGTATTTTAAACCAGTTCTATTATTTTGTTCACTGCAGGTACTCTTCTTCCATGAAAAGTCTCAACAACAAATACATGCACTTAACGAATTATAGCATCAACAAGAAAAACGTAGAATACAAGTCTAATGCAGATGAAACTGCATGCCAGGGCCATAAATGGTGAGTGTCAGGAGACATAAAGGAGAAGTATGTTATGGGCTTTCTGTTGTTTGAGGCCTCTGACTAGCAGCTGCTGCTTTGTCTCAATAGTACCGAGTGATCTTTTTGTTGATAGGCAAGAGATGAATTCTGTCTTTCGTTCAGTAGGGTGTGAGCTATATTGCCTCCCCCCCCCTATTAACAATGGAAATTAAGGTAATGATTTCATTTGGTGTAATCTTTATTTGTTTACACACTGTGCTCTATCTATACAGGGCACTGAAGGCACTTTGGAACTATTTGACCCAGAAAGGAGTTGATAGTGAAGCTATTTGGGAGAAGATAAAAGATATTGTTGTCAAAACCATCATTGCGTAAGTCATGGGATGTTGTTCTGCCTCCTTTTTTGCCTTTTTTTCCCCAACCTTTCAACTACCATAAGCAGCTGTCTGTTGAGGTTTGCTTATGAGCACATGGATCTGTGGATATAATTCATCTTATCTTCAGGACTCAAACTATTACACTGTACTTTTACTTTATTGAAGTTAACTGATATTGTCTCATCATGATCTTAGTAATGTGAATTAAGAGGAGACCTATGAAAATCCCTTCAATAAGATCATCATCTCACCCATACGAAAAAAACATTTGGTTTTGGGAGTCACTTGTTCTTCATACACAGACAAGTGATTCATAATATAGCAAGTCCTGATAAATGGCCTCCTTGCAAGCTGATTTTTCTTCCTTGATTAACAGAGTATCTGTTTTACATTTCAGGTCAGAGCCCTACATAATCAACCTTGTGAAGATGTATGTGCGGCGTTCTTATTGCTGCCATGAGCTATTTGGGTTTGATGTTATGCTCGATGAGAACCTTAAGCCATGGATCCTGGAAGTCAACATTTCCCCTAGGTAAGCTGTGCTTCATGCACCAGCCATTGCAGGCTTTTTTTTTTTTTTTTTTTTTGCCACATTTCAATTTTAATGTTTATTGCAATGTGGATGCTGTCCATCGTCTCCGGTTTGTTCCATAAGCGTTTGCTGATTTATTTTCATTGTGAAATCTTTGTAGTGTTAAGAGATTGTTTACTGCTCCAATTTCTAAATGAGAAGGAATTAAGTGAAAGGAGAGATTAAGGAGCACTGTATGGGAGAGTAAGATGGTGAACAAAAGACTGGTTATGGCAGGGCTGTCAAACTCCCACGGACTGGGAGTGTCACGTGCTGGCCATGCCCACGCCTCCGATATGTCATGTGATGCCGCTGTGACGACGTGAGTTTGACACCTTTGGGTTATAGTGTAACTTTCCTGAAACAATAGTACTGTGTAATTTTTCAATTGATTATCCCTTTGCCATTTTCCCCTCACTTTGATTTGATCTTATAATTGACATGGATAGCTGTCCTGAATGTGAAAGTCAAAAGAAAGAAGATGAGCCTGTTAAACACATTTCCAAAAATTTGCCTAATTTTTTCTGTAGCCTTCATTCAAATTCTCCTCTTGATGTGAGCATCAAAGGCCAAATGGTCCGGGATGCCCTTAACTTGGCTGGCTTTCAGTTGCCTAATGCAGAAGATGTGGCTTCACCTTCCGGAAGTGCCAACAGCTCCACAACCAGGTCAGAGGTCATAGTTTGCAAATTCAGAAAGAAAAGAGATGGAAATAAAGCGCTTCTTTCAGAGCAGGATGTTTGATTCAGCTCAGCACTGTTTCTCTAGCTATGTATATTTTGCTGTCATACTGTATCAAGTGTACTTCAATGTACTCTGAGAGCCTTAGAAAAATATTTCTAAGAAGAATTTGAAAACATCTGGTCAAAAGCCTTCTAAAAACTCTTAAGTCAAGGGGCACTATGTTTGGCAAATTGTTGATTTAGGTTTCTTTTGCCTTTATTCCTTCTTACCTCTAAGGCTTACCATATTTTCTGGACTATAGAGCGCATAGGAATATAAGCCGCACCCACTAAATTTTAAAAGAAAAAATATTTTTTTATATATATTAGCCGCACGAGACTATAAGCCGCAGATATATACGTTGTGAAATGAGATATTTACACAGAAAGATTTTGTAAATGTTTATTTACATACTTAATTGTTTCCAAATGGTGCCTGTAACACGGCAGTAAAACGGCTGAACGAACAAAACAGAAAAGTCATTAATGTTTTATTCATCCTCCTCCTGTGCACTGAAACCACTGAAGTCATCTTCTTCAGTGTCGGAGTTGAAGAGCCTCAGAACATCTCCATCACACACCTTTTCAGTCTCTCTGTCAGTGTCACTCTCAATGTCACTTTCATCTCGAGGCACAGTTACCGATGAAGTTGTGCTGTTCTCTCCAGGCAGCAGTCCAGCCTTTCGAAACCCCTTGGTGATCGTGGATTCTTTCACACTGCTCCACGCTGTTAGGATCCACTGGCAGATCTCAGAAAAGAATGCTCTTCACCCCAGTTTTTGTGAATGATTTCTCGCTGCTGGTCATTCAAGCCTCCCACTCACCTCGGAGTGCCGCTTTAAATGCACGATTCACACTGATGTTAAGTGGCTGCAGAAACTTAGTTGTACCTCCAGGAATCACAGCTGGAATTGAGTTTGTTCTCTTGATGGCTGCTTTCACAGAATCTGTTATATGGGCCCTCATACTGTCCAAAATAAGCAGTGATTTTTTCCAGTGAAAAAATCCTCCCAGGCGCTTACTGTAGCATTCCATCAGCCATTCAGTCATTAGGCTTTCTATCTTCCACCCTTTTTTGTTAACTTTAACAACTATGCCTTTCGGGAGTTTTTCTTTTGGCATAGTCATCCGCTTAAAAATCACCATCAGTGGCAGCTTCTGCCCAGATGCCGTGCAACCCAAAACACACGTGAAATGCATTCTCTCATGGCCATTTGTTTTCACCATAATGGATGTTGCTGCTATCTTGTTAACAGTTCTAGTTAGAGGCAGGTCAAACGTTAAAGGTATTTCATCCATATTTATGGTGTCGTCTAGTCTGATAAAATTCTCGGCTAGTTTTGTTTCAATAAATTTGTGGAAGTTTGCAACTTTTTCCTCATAGTCGGAAGGAAGTTGCTGACAGACAGTCGTCCGCGCCCTGATGGACAGATCTTTTCGTCTCATAAATCTACAACACCATGATGGTCCACTTTTAAAATCTTCAATACCCATTTCGGGACTTCCAGTTTGAGCTTCTTTGGCGACAGACTGAAACCTCATCTCTCCGAGGCTTTGATCTGTGCTCGCTGCTGGAACACCCCGAGCCAGCTGGTTTCAGGGCTAAGCCACCCCATAAAGGTGGTGAAGAGGGGGGAGACTGTCTGCAGGGTTGAGGAGAGCCGCATCTCTCCTCCCCAGATGGCCATTACTCCCTTTCCCGAAGGCAGTTGTAGCAGTGGTCAGAAATGGCCACCACAAAGAAGAACTCGACCGGAAAAGAATGTGCAGGAGGAAGATAAGAGAAAGTTTTGGTTGACCAGGTCAAACAGCAAAAGAAACAAATAAGGTACCCTGGAATTTAAACTTAACAACATGGTTCCCAAAGAAGATTTTGAAGCTGCGAAGGAGAGAGAGAAGGGAAAAGATTAGGGTTTTTTTCTTCCCCTCCTTATACTGACAGCTAAGAGACTTAAGTAAGAAACTGAAAAAAAAATCCACTTTGACATTAATAGGCATCTAAGCTGAAAATAAAAGTCAAAGGGATAAATAAAGATTTCTGGACATTTAAAAGTTTTTAAAAGCTGGAAAGGAGGAAAAAAAAAGAATAGAAGGGCAGGATCTGGAAAAATGGAGGAGACTGCCTGGAATTAATGAATGGAACTGTAATTAAAAGGAACATACAGTGAAATTTTAACAAGATTCCTCAAAGATACATTTTAATGGAAACTTGGTAACAAAATAGTAGAACCCCAGGAAGAGAAAGTGGGGAAAAAAAGCAAGTAGAAACAGCCTTGGATTATTTGGATTACTTGGTGATTTTTGGTTTTTGCATCTAGATGACTAAAATTAACTGAGTGGTTGTTTAAAAGTTTTTAAAATGGTATCACTCTTAGAAGAACTAAAAACGGAACTTAAAAAATGGAAAGAAGACACACAAGAAGGGAGAAGTTCTTTTGGCTTCGTATTTCAATTCTTAGAAATGGAGATCTGGAACTATGAGAAGCAACAAGAAAGGCTTGCAGAACAAGAAGATTGGGACAAAGAAGAAGCCATCTTTAATGATAAAATAATTTTAAGTGGGGGGAAAAAAGAAAAGGAGGGAAAGAGAGTGAAAGGTTTAAGATTAGAAAAAACAACCAAAAAGAACAACAATTTGAAAGATAAGTATAATATGAGAAAGCAACAGAAGAGGGCATTACAGATGAGAGAGGTAAAAGTAGAGAGACAAGGGGGTAAAAAGGGGAGGGAGAAGAAGAGCGGGAAGAAGGCAAGGAAAAGAAGTTGTAAAAGACAGAAACAAGAAATGGAGAAACAGGGAAAAGATATAAGGATTGTAACCATAAGTTTGTTTAGAGATAATGGGTGAAAATTTAATTGTAAAAGGGATTCTGCAAAGGTACATAAGATAGCTTTGTTATATTACAAATAGAAATAACTTTAGAAAATATGATGATGGATAAAATATTTATTGTAATGCAGTGGGATGTTTGTTAATAAATAAATGAATTAAAATGATTGAGAGAATTAAAAGGGAACATTTTTAATTATTAGTAATGATTTATAAAAATATAAGTGAGAAATATGGGGGGGAAAAAGAATTAACTATGGAAAGTTTATAAGTGTTCCCAAGAAAGTATGATATTCAATTGAAAAGAAATGTTAAAGATGTTAAGATTTTAATGCATATTAATGATAGAATTGAATTGGAATGGAATGTGTTTTATTTACATATATATATAATTTTTTCTTTTTAAGAATATAGTGTCTATTTTAAGAATGTACCAAGCAGAATTCGATTGGGAGTTATGTATTATATTGAATGTTATAATCTTAAAGCTGTACATTGAAGCTTAAATAAGAGCTTGAATGGATAAAATTAAAGGATATAAAGGTGTCATACTCTAATTGGTAACTACAGGGAAAAATTGTTTAATAAGAAAAGATAATGTGAAATTGTAACAGGGTAGACAAAAGTATAAATATAATGATTTGAATTGAGATAATCAAAACAAAGTTGAGAAAATTAGAAGAGGGGAAAAACTATGTAGAAAATATAAAATGGTTATAAGATATGGAATAGAATATAAAAATGAGCATGAAATGGAGTTTTTTGTCTATATGAAGAAGTGATAACCTGGGACCATGCTATTTTCAAAAAAGATGTTTTATTTGTATTGTGTTTTTGTGAAAACCCAAATAAAATTTTCAAAAAAAAAATCTTCAATACCCATTTCACTGGCAATTGTTTTAGCTTTCAGTCAGATCTGCACGGTGGATACACCTCGGCCATCTGCTCTCTGTGTGTTCACCCAGTCCTCAAGAACATTTTCAAGTTTAGGCCATCTGCTTTTATGACCTCTGAAAGCCTTTGTTGTCCTTTGGCATTGAATCAGTTCTTCACGCTGCCATCTCCAACATCTCACCATTGATTCATTAATGCCAAGCTTACATGCAGCAGCTCTATTTCCTTCCTGGATAGACAGATCGATTGCTTTCAACTTAAAAGCTGCTTCATATGCTTTTCTTTGTGTACTTTCCATGATGAGGGTGTGAAAAATATTTTGCGTTCATGCTTCTCATGCTGCTTGCGTCAAGCGCGCCAAAAGTACTGGTAGCATCTTTTTTGCATTGACCTCTTGCATCTGTCACGTTTTTGCTCCCCCTGATGGCAGTTAGCGAAAAAAAATCTATAGATAAGCTGCATTGTTGTACAAGCCTCAGAGTTCAAAGTGTGAGAAAAAAGTAGCGGCTTATAGTCCGGAAAATACAGTAAGTAGGAAGAAGAGACCCTGGATTAAGTCTGGCTTTAGCCATGGAAGCTTAATTGTTGATTTGGGACCAATCAGTCTTCCTGAAATTGCAGTTAATGAGAAAATTGAATCCCACATGATTGTTGTTATGGGGAAAAATTGGAAGAAGGACCATTGTGTATGCTGTATTTTGTTTCTGGAGGAAAGGAAGGATACAAATACAACCAATAATAAATGTATGTAAAATAGCTTTTCTTTTTAGGCAATACTTCCTGCATTTGATTAAATAGGCTGTGATCTAGGAACATTTAAGCAATAATAGGTTTGCTAGTCTTTAAGATAGTGTATGAGTTGGATGCTGGGTAAGAATGATTATTTTTGCCAAATTCCTAAGGTGGCTAGCCTACAGTGAGAGCAGTGGTTTTCTATAGACATAGTTTTAGCAAAAGAAGAATTAACTAAAAGAGTTTATCAATTTTATAACCAATAAAAAGTAAACAGTTTTTCCTTGATGAATTCTCTAAACCTATGTGTTCTTCACTGACAGCAGAAATAGGGGTGATGCAACATTTCATTAAAAAATGTCCACTCCATTTTAACTAGCACTGCTTGTGATGCTCATAACAATTTTTAAAATTCCAGTTTATGATACCACAAGAGAAATGCCACGTCTTCATTATGTAGCTCTTATGAGCCAATTTAGTTTACAGGTTTAAAGATAAAGAAGCAAGAGAATTTTATGTCCCAGTGGTGCATTAAAAAGTTTAAATTTAATAAATGTTATGTTTGGATAAAAATAATAGAGAGAATGGAATTTTCTAGTCAGTGCATTGACTAGAGAATTCCATCTCTGTATTATTTTTATCCAAACATAAAATTGATGCACAGGTTGGATTTAAAGCAAAGTTGTATGATCCTTATTTGATTATGAATTATGTAAATATTTGTGTATTTTTGGGTCAGATCAATTCTCTTAAGCCAAAAGATTTGCCCACCCCAAATTAGGGCATTCTATGTCAATACTGTAATGTTAAGCATTCTTTGGAAGCTTTGCCTGATCTTCATTAATGTTTTATCTGTAAGGGTTTGGGTTTTTTTTTTGCTATCACTGAAATAAACAAGTTTTGTTCTAGGTAACTAAAGAGTATTAACCAATTTCTGGCCTGATTGATTAGTTCCCCTGACTAATAATTTTAACTCTTGTGATGTCTAGCTTGAATACTGTAATGAAGGAAAAAAACAAGACACCTGTGGAATTGCTGACTGCTGAGAAAGCAAAAAAAGCCTATTACTTGACCCAAAAACTACCAGAGCAGGTAGGTGAATGTGGTGACACCACATTCCCTGATTTCAGTCTTTGTGGCAAGGTCTTCAGAAGGCTTGCATTGCTGTTATTCTTTGGTCTGGGGATTGTTTGAAATTCAACCAGCCATTTGTGCCACTTGAATTTTCCACCGGGAAAACTAGAAATGTGCCATTTTTCCAACTGGTTGCTTTTGAAATGCAGTAGAAGCCATGCTTCTAGAATTTTGCTTCAATCTTAATACAAAATGTGACTGGTGTGAATGGCATTGTTTCAAGTATTTTACCTTTTCCGAGCACTGTTTTTGGACTGTTTGATAGGCTGTTTTGGGGTGGTTGTTACTGTTTTTTCAAACTTTCTCTAGTCTAATCAGTACAGAGGCAGAGATTCAGTCCTGCCCCTGCTACTGTTGGTTCAGATTGCATAGAATGATGGGAGAGTTCAGATCGCATGGAGAGATTTTGAGAGGAAACTGTCAGTGTTACACACAGACAGATTGAAACTGCTTGCGTTTGCCATCCTGACTGGCAAAAAGAAAATGCTTGGCAGTGAGGAAGTGAAGCGTTCATATGAGTGAATGGGATGTAGTTAGAATTGATGTGGATTGGTCTGTGTGATGTTGTACTTAATTTTGCAAGCAGGGGTACGATAATGCTGTTAAGATTGTGTAAATGCAAAGATTCCTAGTATGATGTTAATTTGTGTTTGGTTTGAATACAGTGCATATCCTTTTGCGTATTCTTGTTTTCGATTATTGTTCTGCTTCAGGTATTGTTTAAAAATCCACTGTAGAATGTAAGCTGATTTGCTGAGCTTTGCTGTATGTGCTCTTTGTGCATGTGTTTTTGTTTGTTGTAATATTAATGTTGGGAGAGGTGACTTAGCAGTTAAAGATGCTGAGCTGCTGAGCTGACAGCCTGGGTTTGAGAGCCGAGTGCGACGGGGTGAGTTCTTGTTATTTGCTCCTGCTCCTGCCAACCTAGCAGTTTGAAAGCATGTAAATGTGAGTAGGAAATGCCAGAAAAGTTGATGTAATGCCTTGTCATTCTTGGTCCCAAGGAATTCTGCTCCACAATCCTGGATATCCTGACCCCAGAGGATGTCCGTGTCCTGCTAGAGACGGAGGATGAGTATGCTCGACGTGGGCAGTTTGAGCGAGTCTTCCCCTCACGCTTCTCCGCACACTATCTACGCTTCTTTGAGCAGCCGCGATACTTCAACATCCTTACTACACAGTGGGAACTGAAATATTTCTTGAACAAATCCAAAGGTAAAAATACAACCTGCAGTTTTCTTTTGTAGGACAGGGAGCTGCCAGTCAATGGCATAGACCATCCTTTGGAGTTGTATAATCCAGAGCTTTTGGACATTCCCGAAACCATTGCAATTATTGTCATTTTGGATTGTCAGCAAAAGTTACAGGCAATGTGTTAATGTTGTCATCTTGCATCTAGCCAGCCAAAGGACTTTGCAGTCCATCCCATCACCAATTTTTTTAGTCTCTGCCCCTTTCTTTTTTTATATGTTTTTAATTTAGTTTCCATTATTACAACTCAAAACATCGTAATTTCAACAGCATTTTTGACATCTGTACAGGTTCTTATCTTATATGACTTAACACATTTGATTAACATTTATCTAACATTATTAACTTTATCCATAATTATTATTCTTATATATTCTACTTATTTATCATTCATTTTCTTGAGGTCTATTACCTCTGTCCCACTTTCATAGACAATCTTCAAGACTGTTCTCCAAAACTTTCTCCCTTGGACTCGTTTTCCTTAGGTATGGCCAGGGAGGGCTTCAGATTTTTTAGCAAGGGGCTCTCTCCCCTAACGACTGCCTGGGAGGGCATGGCCAACTCAATGCCACTCCCACCTGGTCACATGACACACACACCCTAGCCACGCCTGCCCAGGGTTTTGTTGCTCCTGGTGTTTTCGGTGGGAAATGGGTCTTTCCCTCCCTCCCTCCCTCCCCTCCCTCTTATTTCTATTTTTATCTTTTTCCACCCCCTCTCCCTCTCTTCTTTTTCTTTCTTCCTTTTTCCCCCCTTCTCTCTCATTTATTTCCCTGTCTCTCATTCTCCCTTCAGCTCTCTCATTTCTCTCCCTTTCCCCCTTTTCTCTCTCATTTGTTTCTCTTTTTCCTCTCTCTCATTCTCTCCCTCCATCATTTCCCCATTTTTTTCGCCCCATTTCTCTCTTTCTCTCCCTTTGTTTTTTCTTTTTTCCTCTCCTTTCTTTCCTTTCTTTCTCTTCCTTCTCTCTCTCATTTGTTTCCCTCTCTTTTCCCTCTCTCTCTTTCTCTCCCTCCAGCTCTCTTACATTTCTGTGCTCCTCTCCCCCTTCTCTCTCTGGCTCTCCTGCACAGCACGGCTGGCTATTCACGTGAACGCAGTGGCGGCAGCAGGAGGAGAAGTCACCGTTGCCGCCACTGTGATCCCAGCCCAGGAGGGTATCCTGCTTGTGTGTGCGCACATACACGAAAGAAAGAGAGAGGAAGGAGAGAAACCCTTGTGCAGCAGGAGGCGAGAGCTGCCTTGAGTGCAAACATGACTCGAAGGCAGATATAGGGCCGATTCGCTCCTGCACTAAGGCTCTGGCGACCAGGGTGGCACGTGGCCAGCCTGGAATGGGATTTGGGGGATCACCGAACCCCTCAGAATCTTAGGGGATTGTCCGACCCCTTGTGAGCCCCCAGCAGCCCATCCCAGGTATGGCTAATTTACAGTATAGACTGAAAGAGTTTGTCTGTTTGTTTTGTTTCTTTCTTTCTTTTTCTTTCTTTCTCCTTCCTTCCTTCCTTCCTTCCTTCCCTTTCTTTCTTTCTTTCTTTCTTTCTTTCTTTCTTTCTTTCTTTCTTTCTTTCTTTCTTTCTTTCTTTCTTTCTTTCTTTCTTTCTACCTACCTACCTACCTACCTACCTACCTACCTACCTACCTATGGTTATCTATCTATCTATCTATCTATCTATCTATCTATCTATCTATCATTTGTATAGCTGCCTGTCTCAAATGAAAATGCTTTGGGGTGATGTACAGCATAATACCATTATTATCAAAGGAAAAACATATACTTGTAGCTTGCTTTTAATATTTTCCTCTAAAGAGAAAGGTCTGAATGCCTCCCACCTCTACACACTTTTCTTCTGAATGAACAGAGCGTGATCAATAAAACTGCTTGCACTTAACTCATCCTCAGGACCTTGCATTCACTTGCTGGCTGTTCTTTTTTGCAGGAGTGGATCTGCTCAGAAATTGGTGTCACAAAGGTTTTCACAATGGAATAGTAACAGATTCTACAGTGTTGGTAAGAAAGCATCTCTCCCTTCCTGTACATTATATGTTAGTCTTTCATGAGGAAAGACTATCCTTTTTTCCCCTTGTACTTACGGAATCTATTTGTGAAATCTTTGCTTAATTAAAATACTAGCATCCAACTATTTGATCCAGTAATTTTTGGAGGTTCCTTAGCTTTCTGGGAGAGGGAAAGAAAAACCTTTTTTCAGCAGACTTCTCATCTGACTTGATTCCCTTTCCTGTGCCATCTCTCTTAACTACAGTGGACACTGCCAAGACCTCACCTGTATTTGAAGAATGATCTTATAAATGCCTTGAGCAAAGTGGACCCAGGCAGAAACAGGTGAACTATTCGCATACTGTATTTTGAATCTGTTTCTCATTGATGGGTTAGGCTGTTTGTCTGCAGGTAATCTTCAACTTACGACCACAATCAAGCCTAAAATTTCTGTTGCTAAGCAAGGGAGTTGTCAAGGGAATTTTGCCCCATTTTACAACCCCTTCTTGCCACAGTTGATAAGGAAACCATTGTAATTGTCAAGTTAGTAACATGCTTGTTAAGCAAATCAGGCTTCCCCATTGATTTTGCTGGTGAGAAAGTCATAAAAGGTGATCACATGACCCTAGCATACTGCAACCATCATAAATATGAGTCAGTTGCCAAGCAACCAAATGTTAATCACATGACTATGGGGATGCTGCAACGATAATAAATGTGAAAAATAGTCATGTTACTTTTTTCACTGCCATTGTTTTGGTCACCAGATTATAAAAAAGATATTGAGACACTAGAAAAAGTACAGAGAAGAGCAACCAGCATGATTAGGGGACTGGAGGCTAAAACCTATGAAGAACAGTTACAGGAATTGGGCATGGCTAGTCTAGTGAAGAGAAGGACCAGGGGAGACATGACAGCAGTCTTCCAATATTTGAGGGGCTGCCACAGAGAGGAAGGGGTCAAGCTGTTTTCTAAAGCGCCTGTAGGCCAGACAAGGAATAATGGATGGAAACTGAACAAGGAGAGATTTAACCTGGAAATAAGGAGAAACTTTGTTTCTCCTTATTTCCAGGTTAAACTTTGTGACAGTGAGAACAATCAAGCAATGGAACAGCTTGCCCTCGGAAGTTGTGGGAGCGCCATCACTTGAGACCTTCAAGAAGACTGCCATTTGTCAGAAATGGTGTAGGGTCTCCCACTTGGGTGGGGGGGTTGAACTAGATGGCCCACAAGGTCCTTTCCAACTCTGATTATCTGTAACTTTGAATGGACACTAAATTAACGGTTGTAAGTCAATGACTACCTGACTTTGAAATGAGCACCACAAACTTGAATTTGGCTTAGCTGCATGTGATGTAGGGAGAACTGCTTCTTTTAATTGATTTTTAATTTGTTTTGTTTTGGGGTTTTTAAAATGATCACACAGGTATATTTTACACATTTTACTAATGATGTTATTTATAAACCCTTGAAAAAATATATTCAAGAGCAGAATTATATTTAATATAATGCTCATCTTGATCTTTTAGATCTCACTAGCCCAGATTAGGTATAATGCTAAATCAGATTTTAATGCTACATGAACGATAATTTAGCCTTGGGCTTGTAATACCGTTCCTCTCTCTTCCCCATCAGGGCCTGTAGAGAGATGAAATATCTATTTAAAGCTAAAGGACTAACTAAAATTGAAGTATCTATTTAAAGCTAAAGGACTAACCACTAAAGGACAACTTAAGATAGCTATAATTACCAAAGTATAAAGTTAAGCTTCCAATTTTTTTGGATAGATGCCTGAGGAAGAGGGGAAGGGAGAATAATTTTAGCATTTATTTTTCATGAAGCCATTTTCCCCATTTTTGTTGTTGTTATTTAAGTGTGTATCCATCCCAAAGAACTTAATTCCCTTCAAATTCAAGGGTAACAGAAAGCAAAGAGAAAGAGAATGAGACTTGTCAGTTTGACAAAGTAGCATGCTTTGGAAACTATTTGCACAGTTTATTTTGTTGAACAGGAATGAATTTTTCTCAGGACATGTTTTCTTTTCTGCAGCAAAGGCCCACGAGATGGAGAGGAGCCAGTCCGAAACCCTGAGCCAAGTTCTTGCGCTCAGACTTTACCTCAGATTAAGCACGCAGTTGGAACTCTCAAAAAGTCCACCATATCTAATGCCCTGAGCAACTCAAATGGGATAAAGTGAGGTGGGACTGAGCAACAGGCCAACCTCCCCTCCTTTGCAGTGTCAGGAGGGTGGGAGGTGCATGTGACCTACCTCAGAAAAAGGCTAGGAGAGCCAGTATTGGAAACATGGAGAGGACCTCAGCTAAGGGTGCACCTGCAGAAATATTTTTTGGGGAAATGAAATTGGAACAAAGAGGAAATGCTTTACTTGATCAAAAGGGACAAAATATTCTGTTTTTAGTTTTTTATGACAAAGTAAGTTTCTAAACATAGAAGCTTGAAAAAATTATTTAATTTCTTGTATTTTCTTGTCGTTGGCATGTTCCTCATTACTTGAGCCACAAGTGCCTCTCACTGTTAAATGTTACCATGTCAGGTTAGACTGGATACTACTTGCCTTGTTTCCAGTGCCTTGCTACTGTCGGGCAAGGCTTGGCATTCATATAAGGGGTCTCTAGCCCCCTGCAATTAAGATTAAAACAAATTCCTGTCTAGTCAGGCATTGCAGGAAACCATCTTCAACATGTCTTCTGGAACACTAGTAGTAATGCAGGCAAATGGTAAGACTCCTTGGTGCAAAATCTAGACTTGGATGTGAGATCTCTTTAACTTGATGATCTTTGTATCTCAGTATATGTTCACAAGGGGCGCAGTAGCCAAGCAGTTAAAATGCTGAGCTTGGGTTAAGGAGCTCACTTTGTCACATGATACTTAAGCCTTGGAAGGTTGGCAGTTCGAGTCCTAAGTATCATGTGATGGCATGAACTTCCATTCATTGCCCCAGCTCCTGTCCACTGAGCAGTTTGAAAACATACAAATGCAAGTAGACTGAGGTACATTTCGGTGGGAAGGTAACAGCTTTCAGTGTGCCTTCGATGTATAGTCATGCCAGCCACATGATCACACGAGTGTCTTCAGACTCTTTGGCTGTGAATCAGAAATGGGCACTACTTCCTACAGTTGGATATGACTGGAGGGGAAACCCTTTTATCTTCTTTTTTTTTAAGATATTCACACTTCTTAATATTTTGATACAGTAATGAGATTTAGTGTCTGAAAGTAATGTCATGTTTTTCTTAATCTGCAGAATAGCAAACCTTAGGATAGTTTAATTTAAACACACACACAACACATCCAAATGCTGCCCCCCCCCAAAAAAAAAAAACAACACCAAGGAAGCCACCCAGCTCTACTCACTTTGTGTTTTTGCCCTCAATGTCTGCATCATGCTTATGGGTTCTTCAATAATGGGATCCCATTCTACGAAGTCTAGTTTGAACTTAGGACTGGAAATCAACATGAAAATCCTCTTTTCCTTTTTTGCTTAATTGCACCACATAACATACACAACACACACTCCGTTTTTTTTTTTTTTTTTCTTCCACAAAGGAGACTTCATATGACTTGAAAATGGGTGCTCATTTTGAGATTCTACATTCTGGAAATCACTACTGTTTCCAGTCAATAGCAACGTTTGCCTTTTTTCTTTTAATGCTGGAGAAATCTTTAATGATCAGAAGCTGTACTTTCGCTGCTGCCACTTTAATATTGGACAGTAGTGTTTTCGTACATTTTCATGATGCATACATAGGCCTCAGGTGTATTGATATTTTGATGACATACAAATGCCTGGAATATGTTGAAACTTGCACTTCAGTTTATAAGACCTTTTTTTCTGACCTGATGTTTGGGCATGAACGATTTATACATTGATCTACATGACACTTTAGTCACTGACACTTAATATTTCTCCTCTGTGCTGGAACATTAGTTTGTAAGCCATTGCTAGATTCTGTTTGACATGTCTGAATCTTGTGAGTGGCATTTGGCACCTTTGGTGCCAAGCGATCCTTGTGTTAATCAAAACAGAGAAGCCTTTTTTTTTTCCAACCTTCTTCCTTGCTAAAAATTTGACTAGTGTACAGTATATATGCAAATTCCACCATTATTTTCCCAGCAATAATAATATCCTCAATCCCATATTTTTCCTTATGCTGAATGTCTTATTAAAATATTGACAAAAGAGGAATGACTGTTTCCTACAGTGTAGCTTTCAGATTGTTGATTTCTCCATTGGTGGAGGTAGTAATCATGAATCAAGCTAATAGATGTTTAAATGTACGAAGATTCCTGTGTCAATATCTCTGTGACATTACTCTTTCTGGTCCATGACTAATCTTGATTTAATTCCATCAGATTGACTAACTCTCTTTTAAACTGCTTTGTTTTAGAATTATCCCCTAGGTATTGTTATACCCTTCCAGGAAACGATAGTCCCAGCTAATAGTAGTAACATTTCCAAACCATACATTATTGAACCAACAGGTTTTAATTCTTACTACACAATCACTTGTGATCCCGGATGGCCTGACTAACCTTTAGGAGCAGAAAATTTAATCATACATATTGAATTAAACATTTTGGCAAGTATAGAGAATTTAGATAAAAGATATGCTTCACAGTGAAGCATTTTTAACCAAATCTGTCTGTAAAATAATGTTCCTGAAATCCCTTCAGATTTCTTTTTCATTATTAGAGAAAGATTAGTATTACTTCACCAGGAGGAGTTTATGGTGTAGCCCTTTGAATTAAAATTTCTTCTTCAGTTCCATCTCTAGTAGTCATCTTAGGTCCTCCTTAGCTCTGTTCTGCTTTCTTGTCAACTTGGAGACAGGAGTGGAGATGGCGAGCGTTTAAGGTGTATTCCACAAATGTTGCCAGTAACTAGTTTCATCTCTGAGTTGCTGCTATCCCTTTCTGAAGAACTTTTAAATAAGGGTGAGTTGGTGATTGTACCAACTCCACAAAAAGCCAAGAGAACTCACAACTTTGGTGAGACTTGAAGATGTTTAAACCTGCCCTTCAACATGTATCAAAACAATCTAGATTACTGCTGAGACTAAATATGCTGCCTTTTTAAATTAAAATTTGTTTTGTTGAATAACCACACTGATGAGGGGAATGTATTGATCACAGCTTCCACTCTTTACCAGGCGCATGAACAAGAAAAGCTCAAAAGGGTTCTATTAGGAATAGCCTAATAGGGTTATTCTGGGTTATTGCCCAGAATGAGTCCCCACCCCCCCACCCCGTCTTCCCCTCCAAGTTGGTATCAAGCCTTCTTTTCTGAGAATTATATGATGTTGGTATATAAGTGACCCTCTCAAATTCCACAGCAATGATCACTTGTGAATTAGTCTGACTTGTTTGATTATATCAGATGACCTAAAAGAGCTAACTTAGTAGAAGTGTGAAAGGGGAGAAGCCTCTTTGGGTGACCTAAGGAATTCCCCAGATCGACAGCTCTACGAGCTATCTTAAGGTCTTCCAACCACTACCCCCCCCCTCCTAAGTAAGTAATTACTAACAAACAAGTCTTCATTCCCCCCCCCCCCCCATTCTGTCTGGCCTATACAATTATCTCATTTCTTGGTTTTAAGAGCTCAGATACTATCTTCAATTGCTATAATCTCTAAATAAGAAGTGTTTTGGGCTGTTTACATTAGTAAAGATTACAACTCTTACATAAGTTAAGATGGCTTTTTCCATCAAGATTAGAGGGACATGAGATCCAGGAAACAAGCTGTGCATTTCTAGATAGATTTGTCCCTTCAGCCCAGTGGTAGAATGCATAGTTTGCATCCCCTACATCCTAAATTCAACCCTGAAGTTCCAGTAGGCCTGGGGTGCTAATATTTTGTGAAGTTCCCAATCAACAGTGAACAAAATTGTTCAACTGCAGCTTTTAGAGGCTCTAGAAGTCATGGTCAGTGTTGAAAGATACTGGGAGTATTCAGCAATATGATCCAGAGATTTCCTTTTCTATCTTACTCAGCTTTTGTTCTTCAAACAATTCTGGGAGAAGAGTTCCCAGAATTGCAAGGTTGAAAAGTTGTTCGCTATGCAACATGGGAATAACGATAGGTGCAAAAATAATATGTAAGAAAATGTAGGATAAATGGCTCAATGGTCTGATTTACTCAAAGGCCATATTATAATGCTTTATATTTCTCATCATCCAAAATATGAATTGTTTATTATAACATACAGAAACCTCCATAACTAGCTTTATTTTTCTGGGAGGGTGTCAGTATGTTAAAATCTGATATTCAAGGCATAAGACCATTAGGTTTCTTAAGTTTGCCCTCTTCTCCAAAAAAATGTTCTGCATTTTGCAATTCTTTTCCATTGACTATATTACAAAAGAAGAAGAATCAAATTGCAGTTCTCAGAAGACAAATATGAACTAGCCAGACATTCTAGATTTTGCAGTTTTGTATTGCTGGCATTTCAGTTTGGTTAGCGTTGCTAGTTCTAATGAAAACATCTATTTTGATTCAGTTAACTAGCATGTTTTGCTCTTTTAAACAGCGTATGCAAGAGTGTAAAAGAAAAATCAAATAGAAGTTGTGTTAGGGATAACATTGTTCACCCTAACTGGTTTAGGTAAAATAATAAATATGTTATCATGGTTTGTTAGTTAAAGTGTCTGCAACTTTAACTGTAGGAATGTAATTAAGGGAGTGGTTGTGAAAGCACCATAAAAGAAGCAAGGAACCTCAGCTTGCTCTCTCTGGCTTATTGATCCCTAAATTACTGGATGAAGACTGTGTTTTTCTCCTACTGGAAAGGGAGAAAGGACTGATTTGTAAGTGAACTGACATAGGATATTCTACACGGACTTTGCTAATTGAATATCCTTGAATGAACTGACTGATACGATACATGACTAATGGACTGTTATTTTGACTATGCTATAAACTCTAAATGGAATAAACTATCTTTTGATAGCACAAGCATATCTGTTATTTTTACTGTAAACAAACATACAAACATATCTCACTCATTTATCTGTGTGCCTATCTGACTAACGCTGCACATTCTGTATAGCTTGTCTCCTTAACCCTGGTTGGGGAACCCAGGCTTAACACTGGTTATGCGCCCAGAGGCTGCAAAGTCAGTTTAACTAGGATAAAACAGATTTATGTAAAAAGTGAGAGTTTGTGTTGTTAAACGTTACAGTAAACAGACAGCTGTGTTTTATTAATTATAGTTTTATATCCATATAAGAAAACATGGCACGTCAATTTACAAAGTTTGTCCCTTATATCCAAGCTGGATGGAACAAACTATGTATCATGATCTATGAAATGTAGTCTACTTCTACGAAGAGAAGGTCTGTGAAACATAATTGAAAATCCACCAAACATAGAGGAATGGGATCCAGAGATAGAGGAAGATAAACAAAAAAATAAAAGAATTTAAAAAGAAGAATGACAAGCTATTTGCATAATAGGATTAACATTAACTGACCAGCAACTTGTTCATATCCGCGGAGAGCAAACGGCTGTTGGGTGTTGGCAGAAGCTGAAGAGGATTTATGTCCGAGATAACGTTGGTGCTCACATAAATCTAACATGGAAGCTTTTCAGGACGCATCTCCAGACGAATGGTGATATGCTGAGTCATTTGAATACTATAAAAAGCTTTTTTCAAGAATTGCATGAGAAAGAGCTTATTTTCTCTAAACTACACCAAATCTACATAATTCTATCTTCACTAGATGTAAGTTATAACTACATCACTTCCCTTGAAATTTTGCCTAAGGAAAGTCTAACTTTAACTGATATAACTGGCAGATTGATTGAAGAGGCAAGAAGACTTGAAAGAGATCAGTTAAGGAGGGAGCAACCTCAAAAAGAAGATAATGAATCTCCTACTGCATACGCAATTAAAAAGTGTTTTAATTGTGGAGGAAGAGGACATTTGGCAAGATTTTGTAAAAAAGCAAAACGCCAGAACGCTGGCCAGAATACTAAAAGTAACCAAAATAAAAATAAAAATTTAGAGTTAGCCATGGATAGTAATGGAGCTGTAAAAAATAATTTATGGGTAATTGACAGTGGAGCATCCCACTGTATAACAAATGATAACAAAAATTTTATTAAAATGTCCCAGAGTACACAGCAGATATTGTTAGCCAATGGCTGGAAACTGAAAGCTAAAGGTCAAGGTATAGCATATTGTTCTTTCATAAAAGAGAATGTAAAAATGTTATATCTACCACAACTTAAGTTTAATTTAATTTCAGTTAGAATTTTGGTTAAACTAGGATATGTAGTTACCTTTAAAGGATAATTGAAAAATTATAATTGAAAAAGAAGATAAGAAAATTACTGCATCTTTAAGAGGTGAATTATATGTGTTAAATGATAATGGTTTAGAGGTGGCTAACACGGTTTATGATAATAAGAAACCTCATGATGAATGTATTCAACTTGTTACACCAACGGCTAGGGCATTTAAATTTTAAAATGCTTAAGAGAACTGTTCAACTATCTAAAGGAATAAGTTTGAAACCTTGTAATAAGTATTTGCAATGTTTTGCCTGTAATCAAAGCAAAAAGCAGGGTCATACCGGCTAATAGAGTTGATGGATTTACTACCAAAGAGTCTTTAGAAGTAGTATTTTCAGATTTAATAGGTCCGAAAAAACCAAGTGTAGGAGGAGCTCGATACATATTAAGTATAATGGACCACTATTCTAGATATGGGTTTTGCTATTTAATGAAGAGCAAAACTGAAACGTATCTAAATCTCTTTAATTGGATAAAATTTGCAGAAAGGAAAACTAAAAAGAAATTAGTAACTGTTATAACAGATAATGGTGTGGAATTTACAAATAATAAATTCCAGAATAGACTTAGAATGTTAGGTATTCAACATAAAAAGTCTGCACCATATAGGCCACAACATAATGCCTTTATAGAGAGACGAGGCCAAACACTACAATCAATGGCACGTACTATGTTATCTGATTCAGGATTACCTGACAATTTATGGGGAGAAGCAATAATGTGTGGTAATCATATATTAAATAATGTTGTTAATTCAACAACAGGTGAATTACCATTCACACTGTGGCATGGTATAAAACCTGATTTAAGTTACATGCACACATTTGGAGCACCAGCATGGGTGCATATCCCTTCACAACTTAGACACAAAGGACAGCATAGAGCTAAAAGATTATTTTTTGTAGGATATGAATCTAATCATAGATCTTATAGATTCTGGAACCAGGTACATCTAGAGTTTACACCAGTGCTAGTGCTAAATTCCTAGAACGTAGGATGGAATAGATTAGAGCAAGATTTAAATAACGAAGTAATTATTGAACCCTACAAAAGGCAAAAAGAACAGACTAGTTATAAGAAGAGTCCAATTAAAGAAGAAGTCCATGAAGAACAAATAGGACCAGAACAAGAGGAAACTGTTGATCAGGAAGAGATAGATAATCAAGAACAGTTAATAAATGAAAGTCCACCTATAAGTCCTGTAATACCTAGACGTACTATACGTGTAACTAGACCACCTGATAGGTATCAAGCAAGTATAGTTTGCCAAGTAACTAAAGTTCCAACTAGTGTAGATGAACTTAAGATGTATCCTGCTAAGGATCAGGGGAATTGGCAAAAGGCAATGGAAAAAGAACTAAATTCATTAAAGGTAATGAAAGTATATGAAGATGCTAAATTACCTCCAGGAGAAAAATCCATTGGGTGCAAATGGATATTTAAAGTAAAAACTGGAAATGATGGGACTGTTACCCATAAGGCTAGGCTGGTAGCTCAAGGATTTAATCAAACTGCATCTGATTACGATGAAGTTTTCGCACCAAGTCTTAAAGCAACATCTTTGAGAGCAGCTTTAGTGTGGGCAGCGAAGAAAAACTATGTCATTAACCATTTAGATGTAGAAACTGCTTATTTGCATGCACCATTGCAGCACACTATATATTTGAAAAAGCCAATTATTATAAAAGACAATAAAGTAAATAGTAATGATTGTTGGAAACTAAAAAGAAGTCTTTATGGATTGAAACAATCTGGCTATCAATGGAACCAATATATTGTGAAAGAATTAAACAATATAGGTTTTAAATCTGGTTTAGCAGATCCATGTATGTTTAAAAGAGAAAGTAATGGAACGGTGTCATTATTGTTATTATTTACAGATGATATTGCTTTGATAACTAAGACTAATAATGAAGCTCATGAGATTATATCATTATTAGCTAAAAAGATAAAATTATAGCATTTAGGTGAAATTAAAAAGTATCTAGGATTGACAATTAACAAAACAAAAAATGGATTTAAGATATCTCAAGAAGATAAAATTTGCCAATTAATTAAAACGTATAAAATGGAACTTTGTAAACCGGCAAAGACTCCAATGAGTCAGGAAGTTTGCCAAACTGATGATCGAAGTCCCAAATTTGATAAGTCCATATATCAATCTTTGATTGGTAGGTTATCATATATAAGCAATTGGTCAAGGCCAGATATAGCTTATAGTGTTAATCAGCTAATTAATTCAGATCCACATCAATGTCATTGGCAATCATTAAAGAGAATTTTAAGATATCTTAAAGGAACAATGAACCATGCATTGTATATAGAACCAAAGGATGATTTGAGTCTTAGTGCCTATGCAGATGCAAGTTTTGCAACTGACATAAACACTAGAAAATCAACATCTGGGATGGCTATATTATTTGGTAAGACACTAATAGGGTGGAGGTCAATCAGACAACAGCATATTAGCTTGTCCACGATGGAAGCAGAATTTTCATGTCTCTCATTACTATGCACTGACTTAATTCTGTACAAACAGTTATTATTAGACATGGGTGTAACTGTTAAAGAATCCATTATTGTGTACGAGGACAACCAGGCAGCCCTAAAGTTAGCTACTAGTATTACTGTAAAAACTAGATCAAAGCATACTGATTTAAGATACTTAAATGTTAGAGAATCTGTAAAGAATGGGTTAATTAAATTGGAATACTGCATGATAGAAGAAAACATTGCAGACCAATTTACAAAAGCTCAAGGAGTAATTAAGTTTAAAGAGAGTTGTAACAAATATGATTTAAAGATGTAAATAGTTATAGTATTATTATTACCTAAAAGGGGAGAATGTTAGGGATAACATTGTTTACCCTAACTGGTTTAGGTAAAATAATAAATATGTTATCATGATTTGTTAGTTAAAGTGTCTGCAACTTTAACTGTCGGAATGTAATTAAGGGAGTGGTTGTGAAAGCACCATAAAAGAAGCAAGGAACCTCAGCTTGCTCTCTCTGGCTCGATGGTCCCTAATTACTGGATGAAGACTGTGTTTTTCTCCTACTGGAAAGGGAGAGAGAAAGGACTGATTTGTAAGTGAACTGACATAGGATATTCTACACGGACTTTGCTAATTGAATATCCTTGAATGGACTGACTGATACGATACATGACTAATGGACTGTTATTTTGACTATGCGATAAACTCTAAATGGAATAAACTATCTTTTGATAGCACAAGCATATCTGTTATTTTTACTGTATGTTAACAAACATACAAACTTATCTTACTCATTTATCTGTGTGCCTATCTGACTAACGCTGCACATTCTGTTTAGCTTGTCTCCTTAACCCTGGTTGGGGAACCCACGCTTCACAAGTTGAACATTTATTGTGAAAGAAAATGGTGAGAAACAATGCAAGTACCTGGTCCTTATGGTCAATCATTTCATGGCATAAACAGGGTTTTGGATGAAGGCAAATTAAATGGATGCTCCTCTATTTGCCCCTCAGAGTCCCTATATTATATCTTTTACAAGTAGGTTGATGCAACCCTCTGAAAAAACTTTTCAAAATGCAATTAGCTATATTTTATTTTGCCTTCCTCCTGAGCCTGTTCCCATATATCCAAGGAATTTTCCCTCCGAGCTGTACTGGTTTAGTTCCTAAACCAGCATTCCACTAGAATACAACTTGGGCTTGGGGAAGAGGTTTGGGAGGGGGGAGAAACATTGACCCTGCAGGATGTCTCCTTCAGTTCCTTCAAGGCTCAGTAAAATGAGCAGGTTTGGTGGCAAAGAGATGCAGAAAAACAACCCCATTGTATAAATTTACAGTCTTTGGGGGCAAGGAAATGTTTTGCATGAAATGGGAGATAAAGAGCTTACATTTTTCCAGGTAATTTTCCAATTAGGACACATGTATCCAATTTGTCCTGGGTCAGAACAAAACGGGCAAATCTGCTTAACAGAAACAAATATTGGTGCCTTATCAGAAGTGTTCAGATTCACAGACATACAATATGGAATATCGGTGCAGTATTCCATATATAGCATAGCCTTTCAGTTATCCTTACAGCCATATTAAGACTTGTGTTCGAACTGTGTAGATAAAAGGCTTTGAAACCAAAGTATTCAGAAAGACACATTTTTGAATGAGTTCCAAGTTCACTAGAATTACATCTTTCATGAAATCCTCCCCATTCTCTTGCAGTGCCTGCAACTTTAACAGGAGCATAGAATAGGATGTACTCAACCGCTGCAGTTTATCTAAATGTCTGATAAAATCATTGGATGATGCAATACATACTGATGAGTGCAAAACAAAAATAGAAGCAGGCTAGTGCGAAAGAAAGCGACTTCCTCAGCAGCAGCAGTGGGGGTATCTGGAGTATTTCCTGCTGAATGTCGGCCGAATACCTATAGAACCAGAGAACCTTTGGTTTTAGAAAAAGAGCCGGCCTTTGCGGTGCCGTCGGCTCGGGGCAGGATGGCTTCTAGCTGAAGACGATTCGTAGCACCACTGCCGCTGTCACTCCTCTCTTCCCCCTTCCCCGCCCGCCGCAGACGTGATACTAAAGCCGCTTGGGCCAGCTGCCCTAAATAGAAGCTGCCGGCATGGAGCAAGCGACTGCGGCCCAGGCCTTGGAGCAGGTAAAGCGCTGGCGGGCGGTGGGGCGGAGAGTCCCACAAACAGCAAGTCGACGGTTCCGGAATCGGTCCCGTCCCGCCCAGAGAAAGGATTCATAGCGATGGCTCCAAATGACATCTGTCTGTCTGTGTCTCTGGCCCGGGGCACATCCTGCAGCCAACATCGCCACCTGCTTTCTGCTGCCCGGAGAGCAAGGTCAGGATAGAGTTAATAGCCATAGGACTTGTCAGGCTACAAGCTTGAGCCCCCAAAGCTCTCGCCGAGGTTCAGCTACGAAACGGATTTGTGTACAACAGGGAGCAACTGCACAACGCGAACTTTCCCTCCGAATCCCACCCCTGCTTCCCAAATGTGCCTCTGCTTTGTGCTACTGAAGCACCTTGTAGCTTAATACTGATTCTGCCTGTCAATTTTCTCATTAGATGCACCCCCACCGCCCTCCAGTTTTCTGTATTTATTTCTGGAGATATATCCTCCCCGTTTCGCTTCTAACCCCTCCTGGTTTTCTTTTGTTTTAATTTCTGATATATTTTCTCTTTAGCTTTCTTTATACTCCACCTCCCCCAGCCTCTTTTCCTGGTGCTGATGTAGAACTGACTCTACTTGTTAGGAATATAAGTCACCAACAGGTATTTGGGTTAGCAATATATAAACCAGGATAGACATTTTAATACTGTCTCTTTAAGAGAATCCTAAAAGTGTAACTGGGTGTGGTTTCTCAAACTGTCATAAGATGGAACCAGAAACCTGGGTTGTCTTAGTCTTTGTCTCAGAAGAGAGTGTGTCTCTGTTTCCTTCTGTTGGAGAGTTTTGCCATTCCTTCTAATTGACTGATATTCTTGGATTTTCTGTAAGTCTGATGCTGAACTTTTTTTTTGATACTGGAATTTGTTATTGGATTATCCCTGGACTGAAAACTGACTGATTTAACCTGTGAATGATTTTGGACTGTGTTTGAACTTTGCTTAAACCTTTATTGAAAGTAAAAAAAAAAACCCCTACATTTACTGTACAGTGTATCTGTGTGCTGTGTGTGTATTATTCAAACACTACTCTCAAATGCGTCTCCCTGTATGCGCTCATTCTCCTAACGGGGAATTACCTCAACACTACTGGAATGTAATATCTCAGCAGTAAAGCCTGGGATGGGACAGGCAGAGTGTTAGTCGGTTTTATTATTATTGTGGACCGCCCAGAGTTGTGGCAGATGAAGATGGGACGCCATATATGTCCAATCAGTCAATCAATGCGCCTAGCAATGGGGCATTTCCACACTTGTTCCAACCTCACAGGATTGTTGTAAGGAAAAAGAGGGTACACCACCCAGAACTCCTGTACAATGTAAATCAAATTAAAGAGAAGTTTTCTTTGAATTCTAACCAAGAATGGCCTCAAGGTGTAAAATCTGTTAGGCACCATTACCCAATACCTTGGAGCAGGGGTGGGATTCGAAAATTTTAACAACTGGTTCTGTGGGCATGGCTTAGGTGGTGAGTGTAGTTTGGTGGTCATGTGACTGGATGGACATGGCTGGATGGTCATGTTATTGGCTGGGTGTGGCCAACTCAATATCACTCACATCGAGGCCCACATCTCCTCGCCTGGCTTCTCATGACTGTGGGGTTGCTGCAACAGTCATAAGTGTGAAAAATGGTCATAAGTCACTTTTTTCAGTGCCATTGTAACTTTAAATGGTCACTCCACACAAGCTAAGTACCAGCAAAGGAGGGGGAAAAAAAACTCCAGAGACGTTCCTGAGACAGGAAGTCTAGTCCTGCCAAGAATGTAATAAGGGTTAATGGAGAGGCAGTTTCTGTAAGCAACACCAGAATGTTTCCTTCCTGCCTTCCTTACAGGATTAGGCCAGTAATTTCTTCTAACAACCGGTTCTCCAAACTGCTTAGAATGTTAACAACCGGTTCTAGTGAATAGGTGTGAACTGGTAGAATCCCACCCCTGCCTTGGAGGGAAGTCCAAGAAATAATGGCAAAATAGGTGTCAGTAAGATGGAGGGCAAATTTCATGCAAGTACTGTTTTTTGCTGACTCAAGGATAGTGAGTAGAAGTTCTTGGTATGTTAAAGAATTTTATATTCCGGGTGCTTCTTAACTCATGAGTGTGATATTGCAGCCTAGTCTGATATAATAATGGAAGTTCTTGTACTGTTTAACAGTACTAAAAATAATAAAACATTTTAAAACAATTGTGTAGAAGCATGCTCTATCTCAGAAATATATTTCTACATCTCAGATTGTATGCATGTGTGTGTGTGTGTGTGTGTGTGTGTGTGTGTATGGCATTCAGCTTTGTTCGGGTATTTTCCCATGTCATAGTAGTGGTGCTTTTAAAGTTGTGGCAACGTTTCAGCAGAATCTCATCTGCCATCATCAGGCTTCTGTACAGACTTCACAGAAGTCCTGTCATGCCATCCTGGAAGCAGGTGCCATTTTCGGAGTGGCTGCAATGAATTGTGGCTGCTCTGAAAAGACTACTGTGTGGTCTCCATGGTCTATGTATAGGGAGACAGAGGGGGTGGATTGGCTGGCTATCCTTGCCGAAGATGATCTATGGACAGGTAGTTCCAGTGGTGGGATTCAAAAATTTTTTACTACCGATTCTGTGGGTTTGGCTTGGCTTGGTGGATGTGGCTTGGTGGGCATGGCAGAGGAAGGATACTGTGAACTCTCGATTCCCTCCCCATCCCACTAACCTGTTTTCCAGATCCATTCTCCTGTGCAGGGCAACAAAAGAAGACCCAGTCAATCAGCTGGGACTCTGGAGGCAGAGAATAAATGGTGGTGGGGCCAGTCAGAGGTGGTATTTGCCAGTTCTCCGAACTCCTCAAAATTTCCACTACTGATTCTCCAGAACTGGTCAGAACCTGCTGAATACCACCTCTGGGTAGTTCATTATGGCCAGCTACATCCAAAATGGTGCCCACTTCTGGAGGGAGCCTTAGGGCCAGATCTTTGGAGAAGGAACTTTGCTTAAGGCTTATGGGGCCCAAAGTTCCCAGTCTCTCATATATATATACTGTATATATAAATATAAATGACATATAACTTTCTTTAACAGATAGGATTTGAATTAACATAACTTGGTCTGGGTGGCCTTATGTCCTCCTTGGTGGATTTATTATGAACTTGTGCAAGATTTAAGCTTCTGTCTTCACTGTGTTCAATATTTCCTAGGTGTGATGGAGGAAATAGAGCCATGGAAGTGGTAAGGAAATATCTGAAAGGCTTATTTGCAAAATTAAGAAGGGCTGTCACTTTTGTCTTGTTTTGTTTAGATCCTATTACTATTTAACTTGATTTGGTTTCATAGACCTGGATGAAAAAGATAGGATGTCCTCTCATCACTTACAGTGTATGGTTCAGTTCTGTAGCATTCAGATCCTAGAAGCTGCACTGAGGATAGATGTAACAAACCCCTGTTTAACTCTGCCCTTTTCTCTTTGGCCTTCAGGTGCCATCATTGAACAATGGCCTCGAGCATCAGGAAGAAACAGGTGAGTTGTGTCCTGGATTTGTCCATTGATGGGGTGACCATTGTCAACTCAGCTGATGCTAATTAAAGGCATTTGTGCCAGGGAAGATTAACTGGATACTAATTGCCTGCTTAGGCGGGTCTTCTAAAACTGCTATTCACATTATTTAGAGTACCCACTATTTATGTGGCAACCCCATGTAGCAAGGTTGTTTTCTTTTTAGTTCAATACTGCTTAATACTACTCTCTCAGTCTCCTCCATATCCAGATGCTAATTTCCCCCTATTTCAAATAATCTTGTAGTTTTCATATAGGGAATTTGGGTTTGTTGCTTCTTAATTGCATTCAATTTCAAACAAATCAAGAGACATTTGACCTTAACTGGATTCAAAATTCAAGTTTAGGTTTAAGTTTCTTGGCCAAATTGCAATATTTTGCAGCTTCTGTTTTCCTTCTGTCAAAGAGGAATAATGGTGCCCTATCTCACTGGGTAGTTATGAGAGTATTCAGTGGGGATTATACAGCTACAGTTTATGATGGCAATTGGGACTGAAATTGCTGCCACTAAGTGATGTCATGAAGTGCAACATCATCTGATCACATTGCTTGGCGACTACAATTCCAGCAATCCCAGTTGCCATCATAAAATGAGGACTATATAGGTGGTTAAGTGAGGACTTCTTGTGACTGTGACTTTTAATTTTCTGCTGCTTCTGCATTGACTTTGCTTGTGAAAAGCTAGCAGGGAATATTGGAAATTGTGATCACATAACCTCAGCTTGTTACAACATTATAATCATGATCTGGGCGCAGAACATGTTACAATCATGTGTCAGTGAGGATGCTGTGATGGTAAAAACAATGAGGACCCATCATAAGTATTATTGTTCAGTGCCATCATAACTTTGAATAAATGATGAACAGATAGTTGTTATCCAAGGGCTACTTAATAAAGTTGTTCAAGTGTCATAGACATGTATTCATAAGTATACAGCTCCCTCACTGCCAATTTTAAGAAGCAATTAGATAAAAGTTCTTCCCTTTGGTAAAAAGCTTTTTTCTTACATATATTCCATAGCTGTCCTATTGTAATAAGAGAATGCCTACAGAAAACCTGATGTTAGTACATCTATGGTTTTCTGCTATTTGAAAACATAATAATAATCGTGGCATTAGTCGGAGACAGCAGAACAGAACACAAGGAACTGGAGAAGATTACTGGTGCAGTGGTTAGAGTGCAGTACTGCAGCTACTTCTGCTGACTGCCAGCTGACTGCAATTTGGCAGTTCAAATCTTACCAAGCTCAAGGTTGACTCAGCCTTCCATCCTTCCAAGGTGGGTAAAATGAGGACCCAAATTGTTGGGGGCAATAAGCTGACTCTGTAAATCGTTTAGAGAGGGCTGTAAAAGCACTGTGGAATGGTATATTAAGTCTAAGTGCTATTGCTATTACAAAATACAAATACTTGCCAGTAGAAATAGAATAACTGTGGCAAAATAAAGCAAAGCAATAGTAATATACACCTTCGGTACAATCCCAAAATAATTGCAGCACCATTTGAACATCATTGGTATTGATAATTATTAGTCAATTGCAAAAGACAGACTTCCTCGAAACATCTTATATCTTGTAATAATATCTACAACATTATCAAACATCCATATCTGCCTATCCCAGATCTTTGGGAAGGTCTCAGTGGGCAGATAAAAATGCCAAATCCATTCTGAACATCTGACTGACCATGTGACAAACCATAATAATAAATGAAGTGAGTACTTATTTTCAGGTGGTCAGGTGGAATATTTAAATGAGTGATGGTCAATATAATCAGAGCTGCAAGAATAGATTTGTTTCTTTGCACAATTAATTTCAGCCCAGCATATGCCTGCTTGCAGCTTTATATGATTAACATCACAGTTGTAGACTTAATGAGATGGACAGAAGTTTGGCTTGATTCAAAAGGACAGCATTTTATTCATTTATGAAAGATCTTTCAATGTTTTGATTTACAATGCTTGCCCACTAGGCCCCGCCTCATCTCTGGACATTGAGGAATCTGCTTTGAAAGCCAATGTTGTTGTGCAGGAAGCCAAGGATTTGACTGCCAGTGACAAAGAAGTGAATTTGATAATGACAAATGTAATGGCAGATGGCAGAACTGAGAGGCAGGACCCAGAGCCAATGGTGTTTGATGCTGAGACTGCAACACACATTGGCAAAGGGACAGCTGCAGATGCCATTGCTGTTGAACTGGATTTCAAGTCAATCCATTCAGAGATCAAAGACTTGGACAGAGCTCACAGCAACAGTGGAGCAGGCAATGACAGGATACCCCAAGGTAGGATTAAGGATTGGAGTACCACAGCAAGCACACGGATTTCAGAAGATACAAGTCAGTTTAACAAAGGCACAGTCCTGGGTCCCAGCACTGGAGTAACATCAGAGGACACAAAGCTTGAACAGGCCAAACAGGAAGATGACGATGATGATGTCATTTCCCTCAACTGTGAAATTCTTGGGTTTGGTCCTGATATTGAATTCCTGGGCCCAGATGCTGAAATCTATATGCAGTTCATGCGGAGTCATCGCTGTTATGATGCTATTCCCACCAGTTCTAAACTGGTCGTGTTTGAGACCACTCTGCAGGTAAGGAGGATACAGGTGTTTTGTGAACCATGTAGTAATTTGAGGAGGGACTGGGGGAATATTGTTATCTGATTATATTGCTGGCTGAGTCTGCTGGGAGCTTGGTATCTTAGATGTTTATTTACTTACTTGAGTTTATATGCTACTTCGGTCTAAAGATTCTTTAAGTAGCTAACAATGCTCTAATATAAATTAGGTTTAAAAATATGCCATAGCAAACAGTGTAAAGGCTCGTCCTCTTTTCAACTTTGGGAATAGCTGCTGTATATTCATACTTCCATTCTATTTCCAAAGGACTTATGGAAGAGCTAGGTCTTCACACCTTCTGAAATATCAACAAGGCTAGAGCCATCTTTGTCTCTGGACATAGATTGTTCCTAGGAGGGGAGCCATACGGGAGAAGGGACATTTATGGATTTCTCTTGTTGACACCCTTGAAAGGGAAACATGTGCAGGATGCTTTGCCATCCAGCATTTTCCAGAAGGCTGAATTCTCTTCAAAAGTGTGTGCCCTCTTAGATAAGGGCTTTGTATGTTATAAGCAGGACCTTGAAGTGCACCCTGAAGCTTCCCAACAACCAATGTAACTCTTGCAGTATTGGTGTCACATGGGTACATCAAGCTCAACCCATTACCAGACAAGTAAATCAGTGTTGGGATTCACATTTTTTTACTACTGGTTCTGTGGGTGTGGCTTGGTGGGCGTGGCTGGAGAAGGATACTGTAAAATCTCCAGTCAGAGGGAGTATTTGCCCATTCTCCAAACTGCTCAAAATTTCCACTACCGCTTCTACAGAACTGGTCAGAACCTGCTGAATACCACCTCTGAGGTAAGTGCATTTTGAACTGTTCTATAGCTTCTGAATAGTTGCAAGGACATCCAGGAAGGCATATTACAGTAGTGTTTAGGTGGCTAGGATGAGGAAATGGTGGGCTTGCTGCCATCTTGGTTACATCTTTTTTTTAATGCAGCTGCAAAATTTGTTCCTCATTCACATTGGAAAAGGAAAGGTTGCACATGAGAACATTATTATAAGGAGCCCAAATGTAGCCTCAGTCTTTGGTACAATCTCAGGCTCACTGGAAATTATTCTGCAAAGAATCAATTTAAGCATATTTACAACTATTTATCTTGCCTATCAACATGACCAGCATTTGATTTATTTAACGTGAGCAAAAGCTATAAAACAATGGCATGGCTGGTTCACAAGAATACAGCTGTTCCTGGGTGTCCCAAAGGTGTTTTTTTCAAGAGGCAACTGGACATTCTGGTTTTAATTTGAAGACATTTTGTTTCTCATCCAAGAAGCTTCTTCAGCTCTGACTGGATGGTGAGGAATGGAAGGATTTATACTCTTTGCAGACAGCTGGTCAATTGTATTCTTTTAGAGAGTCGTTGAGGCCACCTGGAGGTTTGTCTGTGTCGTCAGAGTCACCTGAGTAGTGCAAATGAGTGTGGAGCCTTCTTGAAAGGACTGCGTTGTAGACTGAAGATAGATGATGTTGTATCCCTCCCCCTCTCTTAAGAGAGAGCTGTTCAGTTTTGACATAGATGGCCTCTTTGACCCCTCTTTCAAACCAGGTGTCCTCTCTGTCCAAAATGTGGAGATTGCTGTCTCCAAAAGGGTGGCCTTTGTTTTTACCTTGAAGCGAAATGTCTTCAAAGAAAAACCAGAAAGTCTAGTTGCCTCTTGAAAAAAGCACCTTTGGGACAGCCATGACCTGGATGACTGAGAATCTCCATAGACACTATTCCTGGTTGTTTTTCATGAGAATTCCTTGAATTGACCGGAATGCTGCATTAGAGGTGACCATTCTGTCAGTAGAATATATCTTCTATGATATTATCAAAGCAAAGAAATGCAGAATAAAGAACCAATCCTGAGTCAGTCTTTCCTTGTCCACTGTGCAAAGTTAAATCAGTTATTCTCTACGGAGACAGGGTGCGGGGTGGGCCACAGAATGCAGCCCCAATCAATCTGGTTTCTGTCTCTTGTCCCAGATTAAAAAGGCGTTCTTGGCCCTGGTGGCTAATGGGGTGCGAGCTGCTCCTCTTTGGGACAGCAAACAGCAGTGCTTTGTGGGTAAGTGATGCAACTGAATGAACAGCAGAGGCTGAACGCAGCAAAAGTTGGACATGGCAAAGATGGAGAGAGGATTTGGGATTGCCACTCTTTCGTTTTTCCCTGAATGCCATCACTCTGCTAAACAAATAATTCCCTCAACACTGTCCAACTATTTACAAAGTCTGCACTACTATTACTGTTAATCTTCTCATCCCTCCTTATCACCCATCCCCTCCCACATGTGATTGTATGACTAACTTTGTCGCTTGTATCCTTACGATTTATATGGACTGTTTCCTAGTATGATTTGATTGCTTATTTGTACCCTATGACTATTACTAAGTGTTGTACCTTATGATTCATGACTCTTGATGAATGTATCTTTTCTTTTATGTACACTGAGATCATTTGAACCAAGACAAATTCCTTGTGTGTCCAATCACACTTGGCCAATAAAGAGTTCTATTCAAACTATATTAAGGAGAGTCAAAATTTGATGCATGCAGACATTTTAAGGTTCATCCACAAATCCTGCTTGCCACAGCATGAAACGCTTGCCAAGAACCTGCCCTCAAATGCACCTTCACTTCACGGCCAGCCTGCTGCAGAGACAGATTAAAATTGGTAAAACAGCCAGGCATGAACATAATGTTTTCCTTCTTAAGATGGCATCAGACCACTCATCCACATAATCCATGGTTTATGGAAAAGGAACCTTCAGAGGTCAGTCATCGGTGCAGCAATAGTTGGCCTACTGCAGAACCACCCCTACCTCTGGCTGCTGGGCTCTTCATCACTGGGATTATTTGTGCTGTGGCTGCCAGAAAGATTACACGCCTTCCGGCACAAATGTTTTTTTTTCTTTTAGAGGCAGCACTAGCAGTATTGACCTCATGTAAGACAACATGCAGTAATCCCCTCAGGAAATCCAACATGAAATCAAACACAAAGGATCCTACCTACCGTTCGCAGTCATATTTGTAAAAAGAATAACTCTAGAAGGAAACTGGTTATGGTATATGAATTGGCTATAGACATATTTGGACACATTTTTCCTGGAACTGCCGCAGGCTGTTTTAGATGTTTACTTTCATTTTAATGCTTTCCTTTGAGGAGACTACAAATCACACCATAATTTCACTTTATTGAAAACATGTGGATAATTTTATTTATAAAACATTATTCTTTTATTATTTATTTTATATTTATAAAATTTATTAGCTGCCCATCTTACTATAGAATAACTCTGGGTTGCTTACAGTTACATATGGGCTAAAATATAACAGTTCAAAAGAAACATTAAAACCAAAGACACACGGGGAGGGCAGAGGCAGAGGGTGTGTGTGGGAGAGATGGGATCTGTTATTACTTGATCAACCACCTCCATTGCACTGGGGCCCCAAGCCGACTGGCAGAGCCATGTCTTTAGGCCCTTACAAATAGATAGGAGGTTTGGGGCAACAGCAGAGAAGGCCCTACTCATGGATCCCATCAGCTGGAATAATCGGGCTGACAGGACCCGCAGCATGCCTCCTCTGCCAGCACAAGTAGTACAGGCCAATTCCAGTGGAGTGATACAATCCCTCAAGTAACATGAACCCATGCCATGGAGAGCTTTAAAGGTGATCACCAATACCTTGAATTGCACCTTTAAGTCGTTAAAATATCAATTTTAACATTTTGGGTCCGTTCTATTGCCTCATGCATTGATGCCTGTTTCAATTAAGGTTAAAAATTGCAAATGTTATAGTATTTACAAAACTGGGAGGATGGAAAGGAAGCAGGATGCTTGCTCAGCAAAATAGGTCTGTCAATAGCCTAGAAGAAACTGGATGCACTTATTTTATTTCAGTAGAAATAAGAAAGAATGTTGCCAAATTTGTGCTTTGTTCCCAAATTTCAATCGTGAGTTCCAGGGGCCTATGTGGATCTTGTGATCTGTGAGCTCTAACATACCCCTGGTTAGATCATTCAAACTCTTCTCCCAACCTACCCTTTGATGGCTAGTGGTTATGGGGCAGGAAAAATGGATAGCACTCCATACTAATGGCAGCAGGAAAGGGTAAATCATTAGGAGTGTAGAAATGTGGAAATCAGCAAGAGGAGGAGGCATAATTGACTATAAGAAGCTACATATAATGTAAGTTCTGTTAGGCAGTTTATAGCCCACAGCCCATGTCCTACAACCTCTGTGTGTGTATAAGTGTCATTCATTCATTCATTCATTCATTCATTCATTCATTCATTCATTCATTCTTTTACCTTCTCTTCTGCAGGTATGCTGACCATCACTGATTTTATTAATATTTTACATCGCTATTATCGATCTCCTCTGGTGAGTTTTCCAGTACCTTAACATTTTCTCAAATCTGGAGGAAAGTGGCTTTATTCAGTTTTGTTGAGGGGGACTGGAGAGAAGAAGAGAGGAAACAAATTGGGACAACCACCCAAAATTAAGTTGCAGGCATGAGCTGTTCCATATTTGGGATTCTAAGGGTTGAGTCTTTCAGCTGGAAAAATGGGTAGGTGAACAAAAATGTTTCAAAATGGAAACCAAGAAAGTGGACACATCACAAATTGTTTTTCATTGGCCTACAAGCAACTTTTAGAATAAATATTCATTGATGTGGTAAATACAACTGAAATATTAGTGTGTTTAAAAATAAATGTTTTAAGAAAATCTGAGGTGTCCCTAAACACTTTAAAAACAGAATTTTTGGGAAAACTTTATAATGCATATCTACTCAACATATTTATTGAGAGTCAACATATTTGTCTTTTCATATCAACTAGCCATAGAGCCATTTCTAAAAGCAATGTGAAGTTACACTGTTGGGTTCTCATTCAAGGGAACAAGAAGGGACTTTTTAAGATTATCCATCTCACTTCCATATACAAGAAGCTAATACCAAGAGGTGCTCATTGAATGGCTGGCTTTAAAAAATGAGGGTCTATCTTGTTCACAAACAGTGTGTTTTACATAACTCATACTTCTCAGGAATTTTCTTTAATATTTATGCTTTAAATATTCTAAAATGCATATTTAAAAATTTGAAATCAGTTGCTCAGACCATTTGAAGCAACAGAAAGCAAGTGCACATTATGAGACATCCATCAAATATAGTATTTGGCACTCAAAAGCATCTTTTTATTATGTCTTTTTCAAATTTTTCCAGTTAGAAGTTTTTCACAAATAGTTAGGCTGAAACCCAGGTCATATAAAGCAGAGAGTGTGATTCTTTAGAATAGTTATTAATATATCCAGAACAAATTGGGTAGGTCCCAGCCAGCTTCATCCTAATTCAGAGTCTCCACAAAATTCTATTTCTAATTTGTTTCTGCAGAGTTGCCACCAAAAGTCATGGGGTTTTATTAGCCACAAGTAATCCAATTGACCCCAGGCTCACTAAAATCACAATAAGCACCATAAATTAGGAAAGTGTATTTGGTTTTGTATCTTCCTTCAGTGGCTGGGGAAAGTTTTATTATATAAAGCAAAGATGGTTTACCAACAAGAACGGTAAAATATGAATGTCTTCAACTATTTTATATATCAGTAACTTACTAGTACTGCAAAAGCCTCAAGAAAACAAATTTTGATAGGAAAGGCAGGGGTGTTGTTAGGTTCAGTGAACAGCAAGTCTCTCTTCAAATTAATCCTTGCTTCAATCATTGTTCACGCCAATTTCAACATTTTTGGGGCTGGAAAAAAACACTTGGAAATGAAGGATGTTTGGTCATAGAACAGATAACAGATAATCAGAGTTGGAAGGGACCTTATAGGTCATCTAGTCCAACCCCCTGCACAGGCGGGAGACCCTACACCATTTGTGACAAAGGGCAGTCCAATCTCTTTTTGAAGGTCTCAAGTGATGGCGCTCCCACAACTTCCGAGGGCAAGCTGTTCCATTGGTTGATTGTTCTCACTGTCAGAAAGTTTCTCCTTATTTCCAGGTTAAATCTCTCCTTGTTCAGTTTCCATCCATTATTCTTTATATTATTCCTTATATTATTCATTATTATATATAATTTGCTTCTTCACACTATCATCCAGTTTTTGTCCTGCAGAATTATGAGATAAATCTAGTTTAGCAAAGGGGCTTCCCATTACAGAGGTTCTTTTTGCTGTAAATTTCTTCACAAGTCAATCCCAAAACAACAAAGCCATTGACTTTTTTAAAAAGTACATTTTTAAAAGTGTGCAGCTCAGAACTCTGCATGATAAAATTTGACATACATCTTCCATTATTAAAGATTTACCTTGTCTTGAAAGATCATCTAAATTCTGGTGAAACATTTGAAAGATACATCTACCTGTGTTTTTCCCATACTAAACAGAAGGTAGGTAAAATCTGAGTCTCCCCCCCGCCCCCCCAAGCTTAATCTAGAAGCCCTGAGTCTGGAATGAATTATATTTGGAGCGATAGGAACTGGATTGGATTATTTCCACTGTTCCAGACTGGATCCCTTAAGAATAATGGATGATTTCTAAATCCAGTATTTCTTCTTAATTCAGTAATAGCAAATAGTAGTGTGATAGTGAACTCATGTGATCAACAATGATATCTGACCTATTCACTACTATTACTTTGTTCCAGGTCCAGATATACGAGATTGAGGGGCACAAAATTGAAACTTGGAGAGGTAAGTGGGGTTTCCGTCAAAGAAATTGAATATCATAAATGCAGTTTAACATTTTTAACATTAGTTAACATCATCACATATTTGAATGTTATATTTATATCTATTTACTTGCATCAATCTTAGATTAAAACCATTCTTTAAATTCAGATTTATATTGTCTAATCATCCAATATTCTTTTAGTAAGCAAACGGTGGGTATTATTTGGCTATGTACTGATAATGATTATTCATTCTGTTTTCACTGACTCAAAATTGACTCATCCTTTCATCCTTCTGAGGTTGGTAAAATGAGGACCCAGATTGTTGGGGTCAATAGGCTGACTCTGTAAACTGCTTTAGAGAGCTGTAAAGCACTGTGAAACGGTATATAAGTCTATTCTAAGTGCTATTACTATTAGTTTCATGCTATACCTACACCCTTTCTTCACTTTTTCTATGCTGGCTTTACAGTGTGGTTTTTGTCATTCTCCCAAGTTTATATAGGCTACTAGTGCTGGTCTGTTATTATCCAAAATTTGTTTTGAAAGATATAGAAATTCTACTGCATATAAACAGGCAATCTGGCAAATTCATCTTGTATTGTTGATAGAATCTGTTCTTATTACATTATCAACTTCTTATTACATTATCAACTTCTTATTACATTATCAACTTTATTAACTATATGCTATCCATCTGTCTCCCTTTCTCTCCAGAGGTGTATTTGCAGGGTTCCTTCAAGCCTTTGGTGCATATTTCTCCAAACCACAGGTAGGTCAAGCATTTCTCAGATAGGCAAGAGCAGGAAAGCATCCTATTTTTGTAAGAGGTTTGCCAACCTTCATTCTCACCACCTAATGCAAAAAGTTTCACTCTGCCACATACTACAAAACCCTTGTCACTTTGTGGCTGTCAAAAAGAAATCAGAGAGATGTCTGATAATGTGGGATATTTCACACACATACACACACACACAGATCCAGGGATACCCTAATCCCGGGGTCCCCAACCTTGGCAACTTTAAAACTTCAACTCCCAGAATTCCTCGGCCAGCAAAGCTTGAAATTGAAGTCCACAAGTCTTAAAGTTGCCATGGTTGGAGACCCCTGTCCTAGTAGAATCTATGATACTTTATAACTTTATCAGCTGATAACAGACAGAAAAAAAAATTGATGCTTTACCAATCATCTCTTAACCCCAAAACATTTATTTTTCCTAGCTGAATACAGGTATCCACAGCTGGGACCAGAAGTTCCATTGCTAAGCAAGGTGATAGTTAAATGAATTTCACCCAAAAAGTTTAGGATATATTTTGCCACATTTATTAAGCGGATCATTCAGTCATTTAGTAAATCTGACTTCCCCTGTTAACTTTGCTTGATGGAAGCCAGCTGGGAAGGTCACAAATAGTGATTGCATGACCCAAGGAGGATGCGACCATTGTGAGTATGTGCCGGTTATCGAGCATCTAAATTTTGATCATGTGGTCATCGGGATGCTGTGACGGTCAACGGTATGAGGGACAGTCATATGTCACTTTTTTCGCTGCTGTTCGTAACTTCAAATGGTGGCTAAACGTATAGTTGCGAGTCAAGGACTATCTGTACTCCAAGATTCTTTCCATAACAGGGAATAACTCATCTGTATTCCTTTACATACTCCTCCATTCTGAAGCTTGTCCATGCTCCTGAATCCCCTGGAGGAGACTGTCCAGAGATGAGGACTTAGACCTTAACTTTATTGTCACTTTGAATGTACATTAATCGGCATACATTAAAATGAAATTACGTTGCATACGACTCTCAAAGCTTCTCCACTTCTAATATAAACATAAACATGACGAGATAAATAAATACAAAATTATACCCACATATTATATTATATGACACGGATAAACAACACAGTCTAGTTTGGAGGCATATATGTACATGGCGAGAGAAACAAACCTTGCAAGTTTACCAGATGGATGGCATAGGGAACAAAATCATTTCAGAACCTGGAAGTCCTGCTAGAAATACTTTGAAACCTTCTCCCGGAAGGGAGCGACAGAAACAGCAAGAGGAGGTTTCCCAGTTCATCCCTGTTGTGGTTAGCCGGCAGCAGGTACGGATGGTTGAGGAGAGCGAGGACTCAGATGAGGGGCTAGGACCATTAGGGAGTGGGCTGCTGTCTTCAGTGATTGTGGGAGCTGGCAACAGCGATGAGGAGGTTCCCGAGGAGCCCGTGCTAAGGGTTAGGGTTAGGGTTAGGGCTGCTCGCAGGAAAGAGCAGCTGCAGCAGCATGGGCAACTCGGGAGTAAGGCTGCAAGGTAATGGCCCCTCCTTCAAAAAGATAAAAGGCAGCTGTGAAGTGAATGTTCTTTGCAGGAAGCAAAAACATTTTGAAACTCCAGCCTCGTGGACATTGCAGTATCTTAAGTTGATATTTGAAGACTCTTCTGTTGTTAAATAGTTCTTATCTGTTATTCTTGGCAGCCTCACACAGTTTTGGCGATGCTCGTGCTTATCAAAGTTAATTAGTTTGCAGCAGCCTTTTAACCGGATATTCGTAAGAATCATTAAAAGGTTTCTATTCCCTTTGGTTTGTATTTGTTTTATTGGAAAAGGGTTTGGGTCAGAACAATCCCGAGGAACATCAGTAGTGGGATCCTACCTTAGTCACTACTGGTTCGGTGGGTGATCCCATGTGCACATGCGCATATGCGCACCCCTAATGCGCACATCCCTAACGAGCCAATCAGCTGACAGGATGAAAAAATGAAAAGCTAGGACCAGGGGTGGGATTCTACCAATTCACACCTATTCGCTATTCACTAGAACAGGTTGTTAAAATTCTAAGCAGTTTGGAGAACCAGTTGTTAGAAGAAATTACTGACCTAATCCTGTAAGGAAGGCAGGAAGGAAACATTCTGGTGTTGCTTACAGAAACTACCTCTCCATTAACCCTGATTACATTCTTGGCAGGACTAGACGGATTCCTGTCTCAGGAACATCTCTGGAGTTTTTTCCCCCTCCTTTGCTGGTACTTTGCTTGTGTGGAGTAACCATTGAAAAAAGTGATTTATGACCGTTTTTCACACTTACGACTGTTGCAGCTTCCCCACAGTTATGAGAGGCCAGGCGAGGAGATGTGGGCCTCGATGTGAGTGATGTTGAGTTGGCCACGCCCAGCCAGTAACATGACCACCAAGCCACGCTCACCAACTAAGCCATGCCCACAAAAATATGAACCGCACCCCTGGCTAGGACCCTCCCTCCCATGCGCTTTTAGGTCTTTAATCCTCTCAGCCAATGTGGAGGCTTATTTTCCTCCTCTCCGCTGTTCAGAGGCTTTTTTTTTTACTAGCAGTTTGGCCGAACCAGTAGCATACCACCACTGAACATCACACAGCCTTTTCATGTCTCTCCTTTCTCCCTCTCCTAGCCTCTTTGATGCGGTTTATTCCTTGATTAAGAATAAGATCCACCGACTGCCTGTGATTGATCCCATCTCAGGAAATGTCCTGCATATCCTGACCCACAAGCGCATCCTCAAATTTCTGCACATCTTTGTGAGTGCTGGGAAGGTCTAGGAAGCCCGGAGTGCTGCTGCTGTATGATGACTCTACTGAATTCGTTCCTTAAGGGTTTGTTTGTCAACCAGCCATGCTCACGGTGCTTTTAAAAAGTTGAGAGAAAACTTTTTCTTGGGTTGAGCTCAAAAACTGGCACACAAATCTCTTCTGCCTTTCAAGGTGTTCACAGTTTGAAACAGGGACAGGGTGGAGTGAAAGATGGAGGGGGATAAAGTTGTTGCCTTTATTTAAAACTTGGCTACTTGGAGAAAAAGTGGCCTTTGGAGAAAGGGTTAGAGTGGCATTTAGCTTATTACATGCAGGGTGTAGAATGGAAGGAGCCAGTACATATGGAGGGAGGTAAAACAGTCATGATAGAAATGGCCTTATGTGGTTGTAGCCTTTATATCTTCTATTCCACAGCATTTGGATCTAGTCTTTCATGAAAATCTCAATACATTGCTATAGTTATGAGCTGCTATAGTTATTGCTGGCTAAAAGCTCTTTTGTGAAAGAAAGGTTGAGCGCAGAATTAAATTTTTCCTCTTCATTGAATTTAGAATCATAGGCAAGCCATTGTAGCAAGCCATGCCGGTTGAGAATTCTGGGAGTTGACATCTTAAAGTTGCCAGTGTTGGACAACCCTGTTCTTTTATTATTATTATTTTTTTTTAAATTACACATCTCTATTTACATTGTTAACAGTATTGTGTCATCAATAATACATATATTTACATTTATTCCTATACATGAATCCTTATTCCTATGTTCTATGTCAGTGATAGCTAACCTTTTCAGCACCAAGTGCACAAAATGCATGCACATACCCCTATGTCCCCCACACATGCACATGTGCCCCATGCACATGCATGATAGAGACCCGAAGACCAGGTGGCTGGCAGGAGACATGCATGCATGCGCAGTGGAGCTGAGTTGAGGTGACAGCTCACATGCCCAAAGAGAGGGCTCTGAGTGCTACCTCTGGCATGCATGCCACAGGATCGCCATCACTGTTACGAACTAGCAGGCTCGTAAGCCTGCAAACCTGACTGGCTTTTCACAAGCAGGCTCAAAATCCTGCATATTTGATTGGTCCGTGAACAGCGGGTCGTGATTGGTCATTCTGGACTGATCCGATTGGCTAGTTAGCGGGCTGCCATGATTGGACGCTCCAAGCGCGGCAAACTTAAACCATTGGATGCTTTGACAGCAGCCAGCTCTATAAAAGGAGCTGCTGCTGCCATATGTGTCGAGCTGCTTTCCCGAAGTTATTAATAAAGAGTTGGAGTCACTATTCGATGTCTCGTCTCCGTTATTGCGCCCATTCTCCGAGATAGAACACTGGCGACGAGGGTGGGATGTGGAGACGATAAGAGCTGACTGAGCACTCGCGAAGTATTGACAGAGCACGTGGCTGACAACGCGCAGAAAACGGCAGAATGACCAGCAGCGCAATACCACCCGCTCCATTTGATCCAGCGAATGATGATTGGGACTCGTATATGGACAGGTTCCAAATGTTCCTGGAAACCAACAATCTGAAGGATGCCACGCCTAGCAAGAAACGTGCGGTGTTCCTAACGCTTGGCGGACCTGCCGTCTTCAAAATGGCAAAGGCACTAGCGAAACCGGCTGAAGTCAAAACTATGGATTGGGACACCCTTGCTCCCATTCTCAGGGTTCATTACGCCCCAGCAGTTCCAACCCTCATCAGAAGACACGAGTTTTACCAGAGGGACCAACGGGAAAGCGAAAGCATCGGGGACTTTGTCGCTGACCTAAGAAATTTGGGTGGACTATGTGGCTTCGCAAATCTGGAAGAAGCCATGAGATATCGGATTGTCCTGGGTCTAAGAGACCTCACCATCCAAAGCAAGATTATGGCGAAAGGAGATATCCCACTCGCAGATGCCATAGCGGATGCTACTGAAGAAACCAGGAAGTCAGCTGTCCGAATGCGCCGAGCGAATGGGTCCAACCGCCAACTCGCCAGCGACATCACGATACCCTCAGAGAGACACATAACAACAGCCCACCACGAAGACATCGAGTCCTTGTCGGAAAGTGAGGAGGAAGAAGTCAACAGACTCAGATCAGAGTGCGACCAACGAGACCAGCGAGGTCGTAAACCCAATTTTCAATGTGCCAGATGTGGGGGGAACCACCCATGAGCAGATTGCAGGTTTCTAGATGCCATCTGTCGTTCCTGTGATAAAAGGGGCCACATCGCCAAAGTCTGCAGAAGTAAATGAGTTTCCAGCCCCAAGAGGAACGACAATAGCTTCAGGCAGACAGCAGGCAACCACCCACCAAACCGGGACCGCCCAAACAACCAGTGGAGCCAGTACAACAGAAACCGAATGCTTACTACCAATACCAGATGAGAAGAGGCACATCAAACCATCATCATCAGCCACGCCTTATCAGTGGATGCGAAAAAAATCCGGGTAAGGGTCACCGTTGAAAATAGACCATGCATCATGGAAGTTGACTCCGGGTCTTCCCTATCAATGGTTTCCTGGAAAACTCTCAAGCAACTGATCCCTGACATCCGCCGCCAGGATCTCAGCACCCAGAGACTTATATTAAAGGACTACCAGGGCAATCGAATCCCGGTTGCTGGTTCCAGTCACATCCAGGTCTCGTTTAAAGACCACATCACAACTCTACCTCTCACCGTTGTTGACAGGGACCGACCCAGTTTACTGGGATTACAGCGGTTCACGCCATTAGGAATCGAATTGGCCGGCATCAACCAGACTGTAAGCGAAGACTGGGAAGCGACCCTCATCCGGGACTTTCAAGAAGTCTTCACCGAACAATTAGGCAAGTACAAGGGGTCCCCCATTTCGTTTAATCTCTGCTCTGATATCGCACCCATCCGTCTAAAGCCACGCCGAGTTCCCTTTGCTCTCAAACCAAAAATTGACGAGCAACTGGACAAATTAATAGCACAGGGTATACTAGAACCCATCGACCATGCCCGATGGGAGACCCCAATTGTAACCCCCATAAAACCTGACAGATCCCTGAGAATCTGTGGGGATTACAAGGCCACCCTGAATCACACGCTTCAACAGAGCGCCTACCCGGTACCCGTGGTCCAACACCTTCTCCACTCGCTTGGGGGTGGAAAGGTATTTGCGAAGCTTGACCTAGCACAAGCATATCAGCAGCTGCCAGTAGACGCAAAAACCGCAGAAGCCCAAACAATAGTCACGCACAGAGATGCGTTCAAATGTAACAGACTCCAGTTCGGAGTAAGCGTAGCCCCTGGCATTTTTCAAAGTTTGATGGAAAGGTTGCTACAGGGCATAAAAGGAGTTGTACCCTACTTCGATGATGTATTAGTAGCTGCCCCTACAAGAAGTCAACTAGAAAAATGCCTAAGAACTGTCCTGCAAAAGTTCCAGGATGCAGGACTCAAAGTCAAGAGGGACAAGTGCCAATTATGCACTGAGAGGGGTGAATTTCTTGGTTACCTTATTGACAAACATGGTATTCACCCTACCGAAAAGAAATTAGCAGCTATTAAAAACGCTCCAAGACCTAGAAACAAGACAGACCTCCAAGCCTTCCTGGGCCTCATTAACTTTTATAACATCTTCCTACCCCAGAAGGCGACTGTTGCTGAACCCCTGCATAGGTTCCTCGACAAGAAGCTTCCTGGTTTTGGGGACGTTGAGAGGAGCAAGCTTTCCAGCAAGTCAAAGACCTCCTAACATCGGATGCTGTGTTAATCCAATATAATGAGACACTACCCTTGACTGTGACTTGTGACGCTTCCCCTTTTGGAGTAGGAGCCATCCTGAGCCACGTTCTACCAAATGGTACGAGGCGCCTATTGCGTTCTTTTCAAGAACTTTGTCTAAAACTGAAAGGAACTATAGTCAATTAGATAAAGAAGCCCTTGCTATTGTATCCGCAATTAAAAGGTTCCACGAATACGTGTATGGGAGATCCTTTTCCATAATCACAGACCACAAGCCATTGCTTGGCATTTTGGCAGGGGATAAACCAACTCCCCACATACTATCACCAAGAATGACACGATGGTCGGAGTTCCTAGCCGCCTACGACTACCAGTTTGCGCATCGTCCGGGGAAAACCATTCCCCATGCTGACACCTTAAGCCGTTCACCATTACCTGAGTTCCTAGACGACCCAGCTCCTACGCTATCCACGCTACAAACTGAAATGCTTCCCTCTCCTCCACTAACTGTGCAGGATATTGCGCTAGAAACAAAAAAAGATCCTTGCTTGGTGCGAGTCCTCAGCTGGGTGGAGAGGGGATGGCCAGAAATCGAACCCAATGACAAATTCAAACCCTTCAAAAGCAGACAGACAGAGCTTTTCTCCCAAAAAGGGTGCGTATTGTGGGGAGACCGAGCCATTCCAGAAAAACTTCAACGTAGAGTCCTGAAAGTGCTGCACAATGGACATCTGGGCATCGTGCGAATGAAAGCGCTGGCAAGGAGCTACGCCTGGTGGCCAGGTATGGACAGGCAAATCGAAGCCTTGGTTGCCACCTGCAGCAAATGCGAAGAAACATGTGCGGCTCCACCAAAAGCACCACCAACGGAATGGGAAACGCCCAGGGGTCCATGGTCCCGCATCCACATTGATTTTGCGGGACCTACAAAGGGACATACTTTTCTAATAACAGTGGACGCCTACTCGAACTGGCTCGAGGTAAACGAGATGAAGACCACCACCACAGAAGCAGTCATCAAAAAACTGAACAGACTGTTTGCAATGCACAGATTCCGAGATGTCGTGGTTTCCAACAATGGCCTGCAGTTTACCGCCTTGGGGTTTGAACAATACCTAGCAGACCGGGGGATCCATCATGCCCTGACATCACCTGCTCACCCGGTGGCCAATGGCAGAGCTGAATGAATGGTTCAGTTCATGAAAACAACCCTACACAAAATGGACCAAGGAAACATCCACGACAGAGTCACCAGGATGCTCCTTCTCCAACATATTACACCGAACAGCACCACAAACAAAAGCTCAGCCGAACTCCTGATGGGCAGAGAACTTAGATCACATCTGGACCGCCTACACCCTGCCTACACCTCAGAAAAGCCCCTGGGGTCCAGCAGCAAACATTGCACATTTAAGGTAGGAGACCTTGTATTCGCAAAGAACTTTACAGGCAACCCATTTTGGGTCCCTGCCAAGATAACACAAATTACGGGCCCCTGTTCCTACCGATTGGAAACAACAGATGGAAGATTGTGGAAACGCCACATTGACCAGCTGCGTTCAAGGCTGACAACCACCTCCTCCATGAACTCTGAAATTGAAACCAGAGGGGGAAGGGAAACCGAGGATTTTGGAAACGAACTAACACCTGGTCCTGGACACGCAAACCCACAGTCCGCACAATCAAGCCCAGCTTACTCACCTGCGGAAGAGGAGCTGTGGCAGATGGTCATCTCTCCAGGCAACAACAGCCGAGCGGGTTCAGCGAGTCCAGAGGACCCAGACGAAAGGGCGAGGGAAACGTTGAAGGCATCCCCAAGTCACCTCTAAGGATACCCAGCATAGAAGCCTGTTAAACAGCCCACCAGAACCAGAATCCGAGCAAAGGCCGGTTGAACAACGCAGCTCAGGTAGACAGGTGCAAAGACCTGCCTACCTGTGTGAATACATCACCCCACCCCTAAGACGGAACCTAGAGGGGAGGGGTGTTACGAACCAGCAGGCTCGTAAGCCTGCAAACCTGACTGGCTTTTCACAAGCAGGCTCAAAATCCTGCATATTTGATTGGTCCATGAACAGCGGGTCGTGATTGGTCATTCCGGACTGATCCTATTGGCTAGTTAGTGAGCTGCCGCGATTGGACACTCCAAGCGTGGCAAACTTAAACCATTGGACGCTTTGACAGCAGCCAGCTCTATAAAAGGAGCTGCTGCTGCCATACGTGTCGAGCTGCTTTCCCGAAGTCACTAATAAAGAGTTGGAGTCACTATTCGATGTCTCGTCTCCGTTATTGCGCCCATTCTCCGAGATAGAACAATCACAGTTCTATCCATTTATGCCATCTATCCCAAATCGCATAATATTCTGATTCCTTCTGGCCTTTTAGTTCTGTTGAAAGTTTATCCATCTTAGCACAATCTAGTATTTTTTGTTCTAAATGTTCTTTTTTGTTCCCAGAGCCAATTAATTCTCTGTCTTTTCTTTTTTTATCCCTGAAGAGAGTTTGATCAGGCTTGGAGAGCTCACCTTGAGTAAGATTGCTAATGTTTTGGAAGGAAAACAAAGAAATAAGTGGTATAGCACTGAAGTAATAATTGAAGCTGTAGAATTAGGATTGAGAGGTAGATCTGTATACCCTTAAATTAAAATTGGTTTGATGATCATGGTATTATTCTAGGTGAATTGAAGACAGATTGGAGAATCAATTATTACTGCCTTTTGATGAACCCCTCCTATTTGGTGTCTTTCTCTCCTATGCTAGTTGATCCTTTTTTAAAATTTGGTTTGTCAATTGCTTACAAGATAATAGGTATAAGTAATAATGGTATTCAGGTTTGTTCAGGTATTTCCCCATGTCATTATAGCTGTGCTTTTAAAGTTGTAGCAATGTTTCAGTAGAATCTCATCTTCTGAAGCCTGATGATGGCAGATGAAATTCTGCTGAAACGTTGCTATAACGTTAAAAGCACAACTATAATGACGTGGGAAAATACCCGAACAAAGCTGAATACCATACATGTAAGTACCCGCGAAAACTTATATATATATAAAAAACAATAGGACAGTGACGCATGTTGGTGTGCTTATGCACACCCCCTACAGATCTCTTAGGAAAGGGGTGAGGTCAACAGTAAAAAGTCTAAGGTTAAAGTTTTGGGGGTTTGCGGAAGAAATCACAGTCAGGTAGAGTATTCCAGACATTGATCATTCTGTTGCTGAAGTCGTATTTCCTGCAATCGAGTTTGGTGCAATTAACCTTGAGTTTGTATCTATTGTTTGCTCTTATATTGTTATGGTTGAAGCTGAAGTATTCATTGACAGGTAGGACATTGCAATGTATGATTTTATATACTATACTTAGGTCGGACCGAAGGCGGCATAGTTCTAGGTTTTCTAGGTCTAGAATTTAAAGTCTGGTGGCATAAGGTATTCTGCAACGAGTAGAGGAGTAGAGAACTGTTCTTGTGAAATATTTCTAGACTTTCTCAACTGTGCCAATATCAGATACGTAATGTGGGTTCCAGACTGATGAGCTGTATTCAAGTATTGGTCTAGCAAATGTTTTGTATGCTCTAGTTAGTAGTGTAATATTACCAGAGAAAAAGCTACGTAAGATTAGGTTAACAACTCTTAATGCCTTTTTGGCTATGTAGTTACAGTGGGCTCTAGCACTTAGATCATTAGAGATGAGTATTCCAAGGTCCTTTACAGAGCTTGGCTCATCAACAAGGGCTTGACTATTCAGCCTGTATTTTATTCTCTGATTTATTTATTTTTTGGCCAATATGTAAGACAGAGCATTTGTTTGTTGAGATTTGAAGTTGCCATTTGTTTGACCATTCTGATACATAGTTGAGGTCTTTTTGAAGAGTAGCAGTATTGTTGGTGGTGTTGAATAGCTTTACATCATCAGTGAAGAGGACGCAGTTGCTCTTAATATGATCACAGAGGTCATTTATGTAGAGTATGAAGAGAACACTGTCCTAGAACACTGCCTTGGGGGACACCAATGTTGACAGGTACAGAATTTGATAGGATGTTCCCAAGTTTGACCATTTGTTGTCTGTTTGACAGGAATGCTTCTATCCAGTTATGCAGGTGTCCAGAGATACCATAAGATTTTAGTTTTAGGAGTAGTTTGTCATGTACCATTGAATCAAAGGCTATACAGAAGTCTATGTAGATTGTGTCTATTGCTTTGCCCTGATCGAGTTGTGTAGTCCATATGTTTTTGAGTGTAAGAGGTGCAGATTGCAGGATAGTTTTTTTCTGAAACCAAATTGTTTATTAGAGAGTAAGTTGTTTGTTTCTAAGTGGAGGATGATGGATTGGTTAATAATTGATTCCATGACTTTACAGGTGATGCAGCATAAAGAGATTGGTCTGTAATTTTCAACTAGGCTGGGGTCTCCCTATTTGAAGATGGGGATGACCATGGCTTGTGACCATAGTTTTGGCAAGGAGCTGGTCCTGAAAGATTTTTCAAAGATTATGCTTAGAGGTTCGGCTAGGGCAGGGGATAGCTTTTTTAAGAAGTAGGCACATATTCCATCTGGTCCAATAGATTGAGATTGTTTTAGATTGCACAGTGCTTTTTCAGCACTGTCTTCTGTAAAATCAATAAGTATTAGATCATTGTAGTTGTCTGTGGTTCGACTAGGAAATACTGGGCATGATCCTGCAGGCTTCCTTGGCAATATCATTGCTCTGAATCAGAACTAGTCAGCCAGGAACTGCCACCATGAACTTCCATTTGTTCAAAGACTGCCTCTGACTCAGGAGCATTATGAGAATTAAAATAGTGGCTCCCAAGTGGAGGCCTAAACAAGGTACTTTGTAGCTGCCTGAGATTGCCATATGCCAATGGGAACATCAAGGGAATTTGTCTTTTGTTAGCTTTTTGGATTCAGAGATACTTGTATCATTTGTATTTACTGGTCTCCATTGTGAGCAAAGAAGGATGGAGCTGGCTTCCACAAGTATTGTGGTTCGCCGTCAGCCTGTGAAGACGGCAGCAGAATCGGACAGTGGGGAAGAATGGGAACCAGTCCGGGAGTCTGGAGAGGACTCAGATGAGGGTCCTGCATCTGATGCAGAGATGGGGTCAGGACCATCTGGAAGTTGTGTGCTGCCTCTAGAGCCTCCAGAATCTGGCAGCAGCGAGGCTGAGGAACAAGGGGAGCCTGTTCCCTGTGTACATGTGCACAGAGCTGCTAGAAGGCAAGAGCAGCTGAGACAAAAGGGGCAACTTGGGAGTAAGGCTTGGAGGTGATTGCCCTTCGCCTAAGGTAGGAAGCAAAGGTGTTCATTCTGTTCGGATTAATCCTTGAAGCTCTGTGTGGACTTTGTACTTCGGTTGGCTTTTTACAATTCCTTTGGCACTCTAGTTGTTGGTAGCAATTTAAAGGAAAGAAAGGTGGGTGTTTATCTCAAAGGGACTGTTTGGGACTTATTACCAGCTGGGAATTAACATCATTCCCAGTGTTGAAATAAAACAAGAGTTGTTTTAACTAAGCATGTGCTTAATTACGGTCTCGGGAAGCTTTGGCCAACAATAATCCTCTCTTTTTCTCATTGCAGAGAGCCATGCTTCCAAAGCCACGCTTCTTGCAGAAAACCATCCATGAGCTGGGCATTGGTACTTTTCGTGACATTGCTATAGTGATAGACTCCGCTCCTGTCTACACAGCTCTGGAGATTTTTGTGGACCGTAGAGTCTCGGCGCTGCCTGTGGTTAATGAAAAAGGTGTGAGGAAATCTCTGGCTGCTTATCCCATCTTTGCTATGTTACCTGAATCCTGACCCGCTTTCTCACATGCTTCAAGCACAGCTAATGCAGCTCTTTCTTTTTACAGAATCATAAAATTGAAAGGTACCTCAGAGGAAACCTAGTTCAAATCTGTTAAAGCATTTCAGATGGATGGCTACCCACCCTCTGTTTAAAGACCTCTTGTAAGGGAAATATTTCACTTCATCAGGCATTCTATTTTATCAGTTGACAACACTTACTAGGATTATTAGGAAGAAATGCCCCCTAACTATCATAACCTGATTTTACACCCCCATAGTTTCAGTGCATTGGTTCTATTCCTCCCCTCCGGAATGGCAAATAACAAGACCTACTCCCTCCTCTGTGCGACAGCCCTTTAAATATTTGGAAGACAGATATCATATCTCCTCCTCAATTTTCTCTAATTGCATCCATTTTTCTTTAAAGGGCTGATTAATTGTCGTAATTATGAGGCTTAGCTTGCCAATATTTTATTATCACACAGGACAACATCAGTATGCTTGTTATAATCTATTTTTCTGGCCCAGGTCCATCTCCTTTTCCCCTCCTCTCAGTACAGTATTATACTGTAGTTCTGGAGCTCTTCAATTTGTTGCTGATTTATATTTATATATTTATATTTATATTTACTTCCCAGAATTATCACATTTCATTATCCCTTTGCTTTCTGTAGGAGTGATGACGCTGTCTTCAGGATATCCAGTTGTGGACTAAACAGCTAGAATGAGGGGTGCTAGAGCTTGATGCAAGTTCACAGCATAAATAAGAGCCAGTGTGGCCTAGTGGTTAAAGCATCAGGCTAGGAAGAAGGGAATCTTGAGTTCAAGTACTGTCCTGGCCATGAAAGTTAGCTGGATGACTTTGGACCAGTGATTTTTTCTGCCTTGCAAGGTTTTTGTGGTAGGAGGAAGATGTGTTGGATATGTTCGCTGCCTTGACTTATTTATAAAAAAAAAAATAATAATACCAGGATACAAATACATAAAAATAAATAACCCTATGTGTTAGATCGCGGAAAAAGAGACTTGAGACCAGGGTGACTTTCAGCTCTTTATTTAGTTCCTAAAATCCGTCTTAACCGGGGAGCTGCGGCAGCCTCTTTTATTGATGGCTGCTTGTGGCTAGCGGCCAGTGACGGCTCCTTGAATCTCCCGCCGTCCAGATGGGCCAATCGTAGGGTAGGGATACTGTCCAATCAAAATGAGGAAATTGGGCCAATCAGCAAGCTTCCCTGGTGGGCCAATCAGATTACAGGATTTCAAGTATGTTAATATAGAACACTATGGATCTTTACTTAAAATGAGTCCAATTAGTTAGTTTATTTTATTGATTATCAAAGGATCCAGTTCCGTAGGTCTTTTCAGCTATACGGCTGCATCTTAGACTGGATTTGGACTTATGACTTTCAGATAGAGAGATGTGTTTCAGAACAATCTTTTGGGACTTTTAACACCATGAAAAATAAAGTTGGTCTCTGTCTGCTGGCTGCCTGACATTATCAGGTATAGAGGAGATATTTTGGCATTTCATGTTGGAATTGCAACCCCTCCTCTCAACATTTTGGATGGTGGTGATTAATAAGATGTGTAGTAATAATTTAATGAAAATGCATCTTCTTTAACCCTGTTTTAAGCTAAACTAATCCTTAACTCTGTTAATAGTTGCTAAGCTCCTATTTGGCAAATACTGAAAAAGGGGGAATTCCTTCATAAAATATACAGTAGAGATAACTTTTGGCTAAGTTGGTAATGTTAATTTTCCATTCTTAACTTCAAGCTATAAGGCAGGCCTAAAAATTCATGATGAAATTGTGAAAGCATGTTTTTTGTCAGGTTTGCTGCAGGAAAATATGAATTTTGTGTGGTAAGTAAGTTTCTAAAAAGTTTCTGTGATAACGTTTGTGTATATGGCATCTTTTAATTTATTACACCTGGAGAGATTCCTGACCTACTGTTCCCTTCTGTTTCTTATGTAGGAATGGTAGTTGGCCTCTATTCCCGCTTTGATGTGATTGTAAGTATGGGGCAGTTATTCTTCCAGGTTCAGAGATGGTCTGATAAAACAGAAGTACTGTCTTTCCCCTAAAGGAAGTCATTCCCAGATTTAAGATTTACCCCACCCCCAGCTACAGATTAAAAAAAAAACTTCCTTTACCATTTTTTTTTTTTTTTGCAGGAAAAACACCCCTTAAGATAACTCTCATTTTATAGATAAATTATTTTGGAACAAAGTTTTTGGATAAATACACTAAGAAGGACTAATCTAGCAAGAGTTCACATACAAAATAAAACCTGTATGTTTATGTGATGGGAAAACAGCAATTCTTAACTAATGGTAAGAGAAAGGTATATGCCGATCACCTTTAAGACAGGAAAACACATTTAATTAACTCCTGCATTTTGGAGAAGCAGTGCAAGAACAATGCCTCCAAATGAGGCTTCTATTATTGTCTGTCCCATTCATGGAATTCTACAGTGATCCTTTTTACTAGGGTAGATTTATTTGCATGGAATAGTTGTTATACAGTGACTGGGTTCACTTATCACAATAGAACATATTGTTTTTAGTTTGATTGTGGCTTATCATGTTGGATGAACCCAGCCATTGGGGCCCTAAAGCTGTCACTTAAAATGTTACAAGCCAGCCAATCATAGTTTATGTAATAAACCATAGCTAAGCAAACCATGGCTCAATGTGACATATGAGCGTACCATGAATTAGTGTGTCAATATGAGGTGACTGTGCTTGCAGGGGTGTCAAACTGGCAGCCCGCGGGCTGGATGCATCATGCACAGGCCATGCCCAACCCAGCTCCACAAAGGCAAAAAAGGTTACGATACCTCACATGACATGATTGAGTTTGATACCCGTGTGCTAAGGCCTTGCTTCAAAGATTTTGAAGTGTCTCTCAGCATAATAATGTGCGTTCATGGTAGCCATAATGCAGTAATGCCCTACTCCCTCTTTGCTCCAAACTCCTTCTCTCCACTTGCTCTCCATAGCATTTGGCTGCCCAGAAGTCTTACAACAACCTGGACATTAGTGTGGGGGAAGCCCTGAAACAGCGCTCAGTCTGCCTAGAAGGGGTCCTTACATGCCATCCCAATGAAACTCTAGAAGACATAATTGATCGCATTGCCAAAGAGCAGGTATGGCTCCAGCATTGTAAGTAGGAGCGGGCAATGGGTTGGCTGAATTCATGTCCTTCTTTCTCCAGATGTCCTCAATATGTATCTCCTTCAGATCCAAAGCCTTTTGCTTACTAAGTCATGGCTGATGTATAGTTTTAATCCACATCCTGCCATCTGTTCCCTGACTTTTAGTGACAGGTGTTCTAGGAGCAGTCTAGGTTCACCTAGCCTGCTCTTTTTCATGTGGAAAAGACCATGACTACAAATGGTAGACGAATGGATGGGTGTGTTTTGAGTGCTGCAGATGGACCTTTATTTAACATTTGTAATCCAGTGTGGCCAACTTTTGTAATATCTGGGCTTCTAGCTTTTGTTTTTCTTTCCTGGCAGCTGAAGACGATTTATGCAAATTATTATTATTGTGGTTGGTTGCAGTTAGCCACATGTTTAGACTGGATTTGGCATTTTATCTGCCTATTGAGTCCTTCTCAAGTACATGGAATAGACAGGTGTTATTATTGTAAGCTACTTAGAGTCGCTCCACAGTGAGATGGGCAGCAAATAAATGTAAATAATAATAATAACAACAACCAATAATAATTGATTGATACCTAGGATGCTGGCAGTAACCCGTATCAACCATCAGAGCCAGTCAATATTTGTGATACATTTTTAAATGTTCAGTTATTCATGTTTAATGAATAAAAGAATAATAATAATAATAATAATAATAATAATAATAATAATAATAATAATAATAATAATAATAATAATAATAATAATAGGTTGCAAATATACAATAAAGCAAGATGCCATGGAAATTCCAAGCTCATATGGTGAAAGGATCTGATTACTAACACTATTATTTATAACCCTCCGTGGACATCCTTTTAAGTAGTGGTAGTCTTTATTACAGACATTGAACAGCTCAAAAAGAAAAAGAAAAGAGATTATTAGAAAGGAAGTAATAACCACAATAAACCCATTTATAAAACTGGTGACAAAACACGGTGTGTTTTACAAATAATGAAACAAAGCTCAGCCACTTTAATTATTAAAAGAAATAAAATATCCTTGATTGGAGAGTAACTTATAAATAAAATGGATCCAGATGATTTGGAAGTTTGTCTGGATGGAAAAATTACAGATAGCCCTTAACTTATGACAACAATTGAGCCCAAAATTTCTTTTTTTTTTCTTTTATTTATTTTTTTTAAATTGAGCCCAAAATTTCTGTTGTTGAGCAAGACACTTCTTAAGCGAGTTTTGCCCTATTTTATGACCTTTTCTTGCCATGGGTGTTAAGTAAACTACTACAATTATTATAACAAGGTTGTTAAGTGAATCTGGCTTCTCCATTGACTTTTCTTGTCAGAAGATCATAAAAAAGTTGATCACGTGACCCTGGGACACTGCAACCATCATAAACATGAGCCAGTGGTCAAGAGTCTGAATTTTGATCATGTGACCATGGGGATGCTGCAGTGGTTTTGTAAGTGTCAAAAGCAGTCGTAAGTCACTTTTTTCAGTGACACTGTAGAGCAGTCATTAAATGAATGGTCAAGGAGTACCTGTATTAGCTCTAGCTAGGATCCTTATAATGACAGCAATATAAGAAAACATGGGATAATGTTTCAGGAACTCCTTCACCCAGGGACAACGTTCTTTTTTAAACAGCGTAATTGGTAACCCTATAATTTGGTTTAGAAAAGAGCACCCCATGTTTTCTTTTGGCCCAGGGCATCTGATCTTTTCTAGCTCACTGGAGATGACAGTGATGCAGTAAGGCCTACCTGAGGCTATAGGTACCATAGGTATTTGCATATACTTCTCACCTACTTTTCTCACAGTGCCCCAATTCCTAAACAAACTGTGCTAAACACTGTAATTTCACTTCTATGAATGGCATCTTGTCTGGTATCTAAAACTCATCTTTACTGTCCTGTTCCTACTTTTGCCATGATGGTGTTCGGCTCACTCGTTGGGTAGGTCCATCGCCTGGTTCTGGTGGATAAGAAGAACACTCCGCGGGGGATCGTGTCCCTCTCAGATATTCTCCAAGCCTTGGTGCTCACACCCGCAGGTATCGATGCCCTAAACTCTTAGCTGGCCGACGCTCCATCCTTCTTCCATTTGTACCCTCCATTTCTTCCACTTCTCTCCAGCTCAGGTAGGCCCCAGGCCTTGGCCTCCTCAGCCTGTTTCCTGCTCCTGCTGCTGCTGCTGCTGCTCATTTTTTTTAACACTTGCTGCTGGGTTTCTCATGTCCATCTGATCAAGCCAGGTCTGTATTTCTACTCCATCAAGCTCCGTTCTCGTGGCTTGGAAGGAAGGCCGGTGCACTGCAGTGGAGTTACAGGAGCGAGTTAGGAATTTCTGTGGGGAGGGAGCAGCACTGACTCAAAAGGACACAATCCCATCTTCTAATTTGATGATAATTGAAGGATTCCAAAATTAAATGTAAGATTTTAAGTTTGGTTGCTTTTCTTTTAGCCTTGTGGATTTTCTTGTGTTCATTTTCTGATTGCATTAATGCAGACTGATAGACACAGGGATTTGTAGCAAGTGAGATAATTAAGGGTTTTGGATTGTTCTGCTGAAGGCAACAATCCACGCAGGAAAACTGTCTGTGTGTGTGTGTGTGTGTGTGTGTGTGTGTTTGAAAGAGAGAGAGGGAAGGGGAGGGAGAGAGAGTGGGGAGGGACGGTGTGAGAGAGGGTGTATGTGTGTGAGAGAGATTTCTTTAGTTTTGCCTGGTACTAATAAATTAGTTGCATTGTCTATCCATTTTTCAGTAACAAAGGAAGTTACAGCTACAAAAAGAATCAGGGATAGGATTCAATTCTTTTAACAACTGGTTCTGTGAGCATGTTTTTTTTGTGTTTTTTTGCACACACATACCCCAGTTTTTTGGGCCTTCTGGGCCTCTGGGAAGCCTCATGCGTTTTTGCTCCCAGGAAGTTTTCCTGGTGCCCAGGAAGGCAAAAAATGGAGCACAGGAAGGGGTAGGATTCTACCAATTTGCCCCTATTCGCTAGAACTGGTTGTTAACATTCTAAGAAGTTTAGAGAACTGGTTGTTAGAAGAAATTACTGGCCTAATCCTGTAAGGAAGGCAGGAAGGAAACATTCTGGTGTTGCTTACAGAAGCTGCCTCTCCGTTAACCCTTATTACATTCTTGGCAGGACTAGACTTTCTGTCTCAGGAACTTCTCTGTGGAGTTTTTTTTCCCTCCTTTGCTGGTACTTTGCATGTGTGGAGTGACCATTCAAAGTTACAATGGCACTGAAAAAAGTGACTTATGACCATTTTTCACACTTACGACTGTTGCAGCATCTCCACAGTCATGAGAAGCCAGGTGAGGAGATGTGTGCCTTGATGTGAGTGATGTTGAGTTGGCCATGCCCAGCCAATAACATGACTACCAAGCCACACCCACCGAGTCACATGACTTCCAAGCCCCGCCCACTGAGTCACATGACTACCAAGCCATGCCCACCACCTAAGCCACACCCACAGAACCGGTTGTTAAAAATTTGGATCCCATCCCTGAGCGCAGGGTGTGTGTGTGTGTCCCCTCCATGTTTTGCCTACCTGGGCCTCAGGGAGGCCTGCTGAGTGAAACAATAAGACAGGAGGGGAATCCTGGCACAGCTGGTGGTCAGGAGGTAAAAAACAAAGAAATACCTTAAGGAGTGATTGAGCCGGGAAGAACCTACTCAGCGATGTCAGGTATGCGCATGATGTTGCACATGCACGATAAGGACTGGGAGGGGAGGGGCCAGCCAGGGGCATGTTTTGCTGGTTCTCTAAACTATGCAGAATGATAACAACGGTTCTATAGAACCAGTCTGAACCGGTAGAATCCTACCCTTGAAAAGAATCCATGGAACCTTCCACCTTCTTCCTTGAAATTTCCATTAATGCTTGGTGCAGAAGTGCCTCTTGTAGTGCATAGCTCTGGACAGTCTTGGCTAACTCTTGCTTGTGAAGCAGTGGTCCCACAGGAAATGTTAAAAAAAGAATGCCTCTCAAGAAAGCTGCATCATTTTAGCTGTAAGGGTTATCATGAGAATTCGGCCATGTGCATATATAAGCTGTCCCACCTGAAAGCTTTTTCTTGCCTTGTTCCACTGTGCTTGATTTTGAATGAGCCTGATTGAGCCTTTGACTTTGATTTTTTGCTGCTGCCACCAATCCAAAGTTAGGGATATTTGTGCCCATCTGTATTTGTGTGCTCAGCTGGCTGCCATAGATTTGAATATAGAATTTGTCTATTAGTAACAATTCAGCTGGCAATTCCCAAGATGTCCTTCTACTTTCCCAAATGTCAAGGCTTCTAGACCTAAAGATAAGGAGGCAGAATTTCATGGATTTCTCTAGGAATATGCATTCTTTCTCTTTAAAAAAACTTTTTTAAAAATAGTTTTTATTACGGTAGTTTATAATATACGCTGCTCAAAATAATAAAGGGAACACAAAAATAAGACATCCTAGATCTGAATGAATGAAATATTCTTATTAAATACTTTGTTCATTACATAGTTGAATGTGCTGACAACAAAATCACACAAAAAATATCGATGGAAATCAAATTTAGCAACCCATGGAGGTCTGGATTTGGAGTTACACTCAAAATTAAAGTGGAAAAAAACACTATAGGCTGATCCAACATTGATGTAATGTCCTTAAAACAAGTCAAAATGAGGCTCAGTAGTGTGTGTGGCCTCCACGTGCCTGTATGACCGCCCTACAATGCCTGGGCATGCTCCTGATGAGGTGTCAGATGGTCTCCTGAGGGATCTCCTCCCACACCTGAACTAAAGCATCCCCCAACTCCTGGACAGTCTGTGGTGCAACGTGGCGTTGGTGGATGGAGCGAGACATGATGTCCCAGATGTGCTCAATTGGATTCAGGTCTAGGGAATGGGCGGGCCAGTCCAAAGCATCAATGCCTTCGTCTTGTAGGAACTGCTGACACACTCCAGCCACATGAGGTCTAGCATTGTCTTGCATTAGGAGGAACCCAGGGCCAACTGTACCAGCATATGGTCTCACAAAGGGTCTGAGGATCTCATCTCAGGACCTAATGGCAGACAGGCTACCGCTAGCGAGCACATGGAGGGTTGTGCGGCCCCCTAAAGAAATGCCACCCCACACCATTACTGACCCACTGCCAAACTGGTCGTGCTGGAGGATGTTGCAGGCAGCAGAATGTTCTCCACGGCATCTCCAGACCCTGTCACGTCTGTCACATGTGCTCAGTGTGACCCTGCTTTCATCTGTGAAGAGCACAGGGCACCAGTGGCAAATTTGCCAGTCTTGCTGTTCTCTGGCAAATGCCAAACATCCTGCACAGTGTTGGACTATAAGCACAACCCCCACCTGTGGACATCGGGCCCTCATACCACCCTCATGGAGTCTTTCTGACCATTCGAGCAGCCACATGCACATTTGTGGCCCGCTGGAGGTCATTTTGCAGGGCTCTGGCAGTGCTCCTCCTGTCATTCCTTGCATAAAGGCAGAGGTAGCAGTCCTGATGCTGGGTTGTTGTCTTCCTATGGCCTCCTCCATGTCTCCTCCATGCTCTGGCCACTATGCTGACAGACACAGCAAACCTTCTTGCCACAGCTCACATTGATGTGCCATCCTGGATGAGCTGCGCTGCCTGAGCCATTGTGTGGGTTGTAAACTCCGTCTCATGCTACCACTAGAGCGAAAGCACAGCCAGTATTCAAAAGTGACCAAACCATCAGCCAGAAAGCATAGGAACTGAGAAATGGTCTGTGGTCACCACCTGCAGAACCACTCCTTTATTGGGGATGTCTTGCTAACTGCCTATGCTTTCCATCTGTTGTCTATTCCATTTGCACAACAGCATGTGAAATTGATTGTCAATCAGTGTTGCTATCTAAGTGGACAGTTTGATTCCACAGAAGTGTGATTGACTTGGAGTTACATTGTGTTGTTTAAGTGTTCCCTTTATTTTTTTTAAGCAGTGTATAATACAAAAATACAAATGCTTACTTTCTCAAATACAAGGGAAAAGCATGGATAGAAATGCTGCTTAAGCATCATCTTTTCTTTATAAACATCCTTATTTGAAAATTTCCTTGTTAAGCTTTCATTTTATATTCCAACACAATTCTCAAAAGAGAGGTAAAACTAGGAGGGCTATAACAAATGTCTTTCTCAGTTATTCCTGGAGTTTCGCGTTGATGCATTTAATTAAAGCAAAATCTAGGACTGTAGCCAATATTGCTGATTGGAAACTCTGCTCTGATTTTCTTCGAGGGACTAGCTGTAATTATAGGTGATTTATACTTGAAAGTTGTCAAATTAAAGTTGTTTTAGGACTATGTTTATTCTGCTGGAGCACTGGAATGAGATTACAGTAGAATAAAGCTTGCTCAGTTCCACTTCATTTTTAAAATTTAAAATTCCATCTTTCAGAATCTGGAATGAAAGATAAATCCCAGAGACCTGTCTGACAAAACCCTGTACTTCAATTCCTGGAAGCTGTAATTTAGAATGTTAATTAATTAACAGAAGCTTTTTATTTGCTAATATAAATATATTTTCATGCTAAATAAATAAAATTAGGTATAAACTGATTTAGATGTGAACCAATTTAGTGGTGAAAGAAAGAAAATAGTGTCTTGCTACAGCTGTTAGTCAGAAACTCTTGACAGTTTCTGCAAATCATCCAATAACCTATAAATACTTCTCCCAATCTTCCTTCTATCTGCTCCTGCTTTACTATGAATTAGCAATTCACGGTAAGCAGATCATATCAGGAATCGAACTCTGCAGAAAAACCAGCACTGTACTTCATTGAGATTGACTGTAATAAGAGATTCTTGCAAGCTTGCTTGTACTTTATTCCCTCTTACCTACTCAGTTAGGGAGAAGCCTATCTAACCCTCTTCCAAATCCCATCTAGCTTCTCAGGACTGAAGGAAGGTTTCAGCCCTCTTTGCTTACACAAAAGTTATTGCCTATTTCCCTTGAGGGAATCTTCCTGCCTCTGTACACTCTGTAATCTGTTTGCTGTTGCAGTGTATTGATTTTAGTATATCAAAATCCAAGGTCATTATCCTCCTGTGACTTCAGTCTCAAAAAAGTATTTCCTAATGAGCTGATCAGCAAAGGAGATTATTTTTAAATGGGGAAGAGGTGTATATGTACTTAAGGATACTGTTGTACTAGCCTGACGTGTATTCTCCCTCAGAATTTTTTCAGAAAAACAACCACAGTTAGGGTCTGTCTGGTGGGATATGCTCCTTGCATTGTTTCTGAGAAGTTTCATGTCACTTCAGTAGCCGAAGAGCAGCAAAGAGCTGGCTCATTTCCCATTAGATAACATTAAATTTTATGAATTCCATTCTGCAGGCATCAACTGCTATTCCCTCTGACAGTGTGCAAGGACTCCTGGCTACTTGATCTGCTGCTACTGCATCAATGACTCCTGGGGGCCAGTAAGAGAAACTCCAACAGCTATGAAGAACGCCTAGCATCTCAAGAGCCCTGACTGCCAGCTCCTTCCTCTCAGTGAACCACGAAAGAGGCCTGAGGGAGGACAAAAGTTCTAACCTCAGAATTGCAAACGGAGGGGGTCACTTCTTTGCCCCCTAAACCAATATACAGGAACTAGTCTTCTACAAGGGTGGGGGGTGGGGGGAAGGAGAGGTGTGCCTCCTCTTCTTGGCCTCACTTACTGGGAGATTGTATTTGAAAATTGAACATGCTTCAGGGCCTCTTTTGCTTCAGCGGGAAAAAAGATTGCTCGAGACTATGGCTAATGCTTCAGGATAAAGGCCAAAAGGTTATTTGCCTTCGCTGCAGGAGGTGGATTAATTCTAAATTAAAGGCAGAGTCTACCCCTTGAAAAGGACTAGGCTGAGCTATTTCAGAAAAACCTGCAGGTTTTTTTTTTCTTGGTTCTTAAAGTAGGCTGATGTCTTGCTTTGTTATTTCACTGCACTGAACCACTTGGAAGGCAAGGCACAAGACCAGCTTAGGATAATTGTTGTGAGGTAGACAGGACCCTTGTTTGTACACTTTTAGGTCCCTATTCAAAGTATTTTGCCCCATTCTGAAACATAATACTGTCTCAACAGGAGAACAGGGAAGAAATGGTTTTAATGTCAGTGATTCATCCTTCCTCTTTAAGCCTGCAGTATAAACCAAGGCTTTGCTTTTGTGCAACTGTAGCACACAGTAAGAAAAGGTTGTGTTAGGAGAGACACAACTTAATGTGGGAGAACTTCCTTCTACAGTAAGTCAGAATACAATTTCTTATTGCTATCACATTTGGGGAAATCTTTCGCACTGCTACCCTTTTTATATAGAATTATAGTTCAATTTTCCAGCTTGCGGCACTTGGTTATTTAAGCAAGGACTAATGGCTGCCTGCCTGGAATGCTACTACAGGAGATTGACTTTAGATATAGGTAATCCTTGACTTATGACAGTAATGGAGACTACCAATTACTGTTGTGAATTGTGATGGTTGTAAAGCAGGTCATGTGACCAGCTTGATTTTAAAGGTTTTTTTGCACTGGCCATCAAGCAAACACCACAATCATTAAGTAAGCCCATGGTTCACTATGGTGCACTTTTTCCAAAAACTGGAACTTAAAGGCTATTTTTTGGCAAAATCATCTTAAATTGTGAACATGTGACTGCAGGATACTGCAAATGCCCACTAACATGGGCCAGTTTCCAAGTGTCCAAAATGCAGTCATGTGACCATGGGAGGGCAGTCATTAGAATTTTGTAACGGGCTTGTAACCTTGGGGGAAGTCTTTTGTAACTTCAGTCACTATGTGACCAGTTGCAAATCAAAGATTACCGTATATACTCGAGTATAAGCCGAGTTTTTCAGCCCATTTTTGTGGGCTGAAAAAACCGCCCTCGGCTTATACTCGAGTCAGCCGCTATGGCACCATGCCTGGCCTGTGCTGGCATGGCTGCAACCGATCGCGCCTCCAGGGCAGCATCGCTGCCGCGGCTGTCTACCCGTTGAGGGCCACACAGGCGATCCCAAGCGGGCTCTCCTTCCCCATTAACGGGCGCCCGGGGCCCCCGCAAGCTCCTGCGTTGCGCGCTTCCAGCTTCATCAACAAATCGCCAGGCTCAGGCAGCCTCCTCCGCCCCCTACCCTAGCAGCGAAGAGCTGCTCCGGGGGCAGTGAGACAAAGTGCCTGGCTGCGCCGTGGCGGGAGCCGCCGAGTGGAAGAGGGCCGCCCTTTCCTGGGGAGCGCGGCGTTTGCGGCTCTCCTGTTCAGTCCCCAACGCTGCAAAGACTTTCGGAGCTGCGGGCTCTCCTTCCCCATTAATGGGCGTGCTTCCAGCTTCGCCAACAAACCGCCAGGCTCAGGCAGCCTCCTCCACCCCCTACCCTAGCAGCGAAGAGCGCATGCGCTCCGGGGGCAGCGAGACAAAGTGTATGGTTGCACCGTGGCGGGAGCCGCCGAGTGGAAGAGGGCCGCCCTTTCCTGGGGAGCGCGGCATTTGCGGCTCTCCTGTTCAGTCCCCAACGCTACAAAGACTTTCGGAGCTGCGGGCTCTCCTTCCCCATTAATGGGCGCGCTTCCAGCTTCGCCAACAAATGGAGCTGCAAATCTGGTAATCGCTTGCGGAGCCTCGGCACAAACCCCCTTTCCCCGCACTCCCCCCCGCACTCCTCTGGCAGCAGCAGGCGGAGAAAGCCCCGCTTCCCCCTGGCTTTGATGGCACGCGTGAGTTGGCTTCCCGCTCTTTTTTTTTTTTAACTCTCCTCCTCCTCCTCTCCTCTCCCCTTGTCTGGTCTTCCCTAAGGAAACTCGAGGGCTCACACTTCCAGGTGTTTCTCCCTGTCTTTCTCCCTGTCAATGATCTTTTCTTCCCTTCCCTTCTCTCAGCCCCATCCTCCTTCACCTTTGTCACCACAATCCTGAACAGATGAAGTTTGTACTTCTCAAGAAAGGTTGAATGTTCCTTTTGAGGAGGGAACCTAGTGTGACATCTGTATGTTGACCTACTACTGAGCCATGGCATGTGTGCACATGCAATGGAGGCATGAGGGAGAGCTGTGAAAGAGATGGTGGCTCTCCAAAACAGGATGTACATGCAGCATATACACATGCTTTTTTCTTGCAAGGGAGAGAGTGACTCTGTTTGGACATACAGATGATGATGAGGAATCCAGTTTTGAAGGATTTTAACTCTTGTGTTTTAGCTTGGTTGCTGATTGAGCTAAGGTTTTTGTACTTTTAAAGTTATTGTTGATACCATATTGGTTTTGTTGGCTCTCTTTTCCACTTACACAGCTAGTTTACTGTTTTTCTTTGAAATAAATATTCAAAAACATTTAACCTACTGATGCCTCAATTCATGTAATTTTATTGGTATCTATTTTTATTTTTGAAATTTACCAGTAGCTGCTGCATTTCCCACCCTCGACTTATACCTGAGTCAATAAGTTTTCCCAGTTTTTTGTGGCAAAATTGGGTGCCTCAGCTTATATTCGGGTTGACTTATACTCGAGTATATACGGTACCTGTAATCCCAAAGGACCCTTTTAAATCTTCTCCAATTTAAGACTCAATATTGTCCCAATCCACTGCTTGTCCTAAACCATGTTGGCTTAACCAAGAAGCCTAAATCTTACTGCTGGAGGTGTGAACTCTTCACAGAGGCATTCTTCAAGCATATGAGGAGCAGAACTAAACAGCCCTTTTAGATGAGAGAACTTTCTGGCTATTAAAAGCCTATACAAAATTATAAAGGTGTAGAGTCTCGTTATCAGTTCAACACCACAGCTAAGGCAAATTTGGGTCAACCCTATGGAGAGAGTTGAGCATGCAGTGAGTGACAGTCACAACACTCAAGAGTTGTCTAAAGAATATATAAACTATGATTACTTCAGTCTCCTGGGCAAGTATGTACCTGCATGACTTCAAAAAGCCTTTATTTAAAGGGGAATAATCTATAAATAATCCATAACACTTTCTGAGTTCTCCAGACTTCTCTTTGCATCATTTGGGGCAATAGCAGAAAAGCCCCCATATTAAGCTAACTGCTGTAGTCATGAGATTGAAAATTAGTGGCTTTATCTTAGTGCCATGCAAAATCTCAAATTAATGCCTCATTCAAGATTGACATCCTTTATTCTCTTGGCTAACCTGAAGGATATGTGTTTAATCAAAGGCAAAATTCAGTTTGAAGGTCCTGTCCGATTTTAGTTTTCAGAAAGGTTGCTTTATCCCATTATACATAAGGTGTCCTCTGCTGCCTATTACAATAAGGTCCCCAAGTCCTAGTTTAGCTCAGTTCTTGACTGAGTTGATCCCACAAAATTTTCTTGTCAACAATATGTATTTGCCATGATAATGTTTTTCAATTTCTCTGTTTGACCTGAAGCCCAGTCATTGCCTGATGTCCCCAACTGAGACTTGTGCAATAATTGGGGGATAATTTAAGGTAGAACCTCTATTTTCAGATTGTCTTCCTTATTCCTTGCTTTTGTAACACAGGATTGAGAGTATTAGAAAATCTGAGGACATATGCACTCTTACTGCTCCAAAGAAAAGATATTGCCCAACTGTGGATTTTGATTTTCTTCCCAGACATCCTCCATTGTGCATGTGCATTGGTATTTTTATTTTTCTACAGTATATCCCCTGAAAAGAAAATCTGCTTATTTTAAAGAGTCAAAGGCTTCTTTTGTCCAAGAAGATTAGTTGCTAGTACAAATGTGCAATAAAACTGATGTTTCTTTAAAAATCTGTGTCTTCAGAAAATTTCTTGCCTTCAGTTATAGGAATTACTATTTTTGTTCCTCTTTCCTCATCCACATTCCCAACACTAGATAATATTATCAAATTCTGCTATATACATATAATAGATAATAGGACTAATATGTATAAAAGTGATCATATTTCTGTCCGCCAAATGGATTCCACACATTGCATCTGCTGATTGCTATAAGTAAATTGACCAAAACAGAACTGAACATCTTCAATTCACCCACAGGTCTACAATGGTGACAGCAGTAGTATGATAGTCAAGGATCCACTCCATTCTTTTGTCAATCCCTAGTTATGGAAAAAAGATAAACACGATGTTCTTCAGGAAGATCAAAAGTCCTCCACAATTATGAAATAATGATGGATTATTAAATATTTCTGAACTGTGGGAACTCCACTTGAAGTTGAAAGGAGGCTTGCTGGAAAGTGCAAGGCAAGAATGATGCAATCACCAAATGATGAACACACCCTTCATTAGCAATCAGAATAAACTGAGTAGCTCCTTATTTTGGAAGTGGTAAGAATTTCTCCATCTTTTTGGCACGGGGGACATTCCTGTCAGAAGAGAAGAATAAAAAAGATAAAACAAGAATGAACATGTCCTCTACAATCATACAGTCATTCCACTAATAATGGTGCTGCTGGCAGACCAAAAAGAGTCCAAATGCAACCCCATATATAAAGGTTTGGCACTGGATGTGAAGGGACAGGTTTTATACAGTGATCCTTAATACTGAGCATTATGTCACCTTTTCCAGTATGGTTTGAGCAATGCCACCATTCCATTACATCTAGTCAAGCTTTATGTTGTCTTTTAGTGTGATACTTACAAAAGTGGCAAAGTTGTGCCCATGCAGTTACGAAGCTTGTTTGGAAAGCAGCCATTTCCTGGACTCAACTGGACAGTGCTGGCCTCTGGGGAAACAAGTGGATGGAAGAGCTGGTCAGGGAAGATTAAGCTCATTCCCTAGTTTACACGCTTTTCAAAATTATCAAAACAGCAATGCTCCCCACTGTGTATACTTCAGTTAACTCACCTTGCTCATTGATTACAATGGACTGATGTACTGATGGGACAAGGTTTTCTTGTTCTTCTATAAAATGCTTCCAAAATTTGAATGGCAATGCTAGGAGACGGGAGACGACCTATAGAAAGGAAATAACATCAGCCTCTGTCTACCTCCTAATTCCTCCCCTTTCTTTTTCTCTCCCCCTTGGTTCTTTAGCTGACTCATATCTCAAACTATACACACAAACACAGACATCAGGAATTCCATTTAAAGCAGCAAGGTTGATCATAATAGAGAAGAACAATAGAAATAACCACACAGACTCACTTCAACAAAGAGATGGATGACATTTAAATTTAATGAATAAATTGTTAATCAAATAATACTTAATGAAATCTCAAAAGCAAAAAAAAAAGAGGTTAAGAAGAATATTCACTACAACCCACCTACCAAGTCTTGCTTGTTCTCACATTGGAGAGAAGCTATGTTCTCCCAACCCATCCTGCAAGAGATAAGTTACTGCCATACAAAGGAACCAATCCTATAAAATCGGAAACATTTTTGATAAAGATTGAGCATTGTGCAGTGATGAGCCACTGAAAGCTGAAAGAAATCGGAGAGGTCACGGATGTTACCAGGCACTGGCGTGGTATGTCTTCCATGATGAGAAGCGGGCTGGGGCTGGGAATGCTGTGTCCAACTAGCAGTGGTCCAAAGATACGCGCCAAGTTATGGCAGTCCATTCGACAATCAGGGCTCTGCATGACCCTATGGATGGAGAGATGGATCCATGGAAACAGTAACCCATGCTACAGCAAAAGCATTTCTGCTGCATATCATTAGCCATTCCTGATATGTGTACGTTATGGGAAAAACTGCTTCTAACACTACAATGAAAGATGTGAATTCATATATGAAGCCAGTTTGGTTCAAAGCTAGTATCTAAACCTAGAAATCCTTTTCCTTTAGAATGCTGAAGATATCTACAGACTGAATAAAAACCATAATTTTGCAATAGGAGATCATGAAGTTTGAATGAGTTTTAAAACAGTTATAGGCAGTCCTATACATCTGAAGTCATGACAGCCTTGGAAAGCACTTCTGGCTACCATAAGATGTTGTGCTGCCCCCCTCCCAGTCATGTCACCGCTTTTTAGGCATTTGGCAACCGGCTGTTATGTGATTGCAATTTGCTATGGTTTTTGCTGTTTTCCAGCAGAAAATGGCAAGGAAGGGTTATTTTCTGTGGTAGCACAGTGGTTAGAGTGCAATACTGCAGGCTACTTCTGCTGACTGCCGGCTGCCTGCAATTTGGCAGTTCAAATCTCACCAGGCTTCAGGCTGACTCAGCCTTCCATCCTTTCACGGTGGGTTAAATTGTTGGGAACAATAAGCTGACTCTGTAAACCACTTAGAGAAGGCTGTAAAGCAATATATAAGTCTAAGTGCCATTGCTTTTACTACTGCTATTTCATATGCTGGATTCACTTAACCACATAGTTCACTTAATGATCACATAGTACACTTAGTTACCATGGTGACCTACTTAACAACGCCCCGACTTATTACCAAAATTCCAAGGCTAATTGTGGTTGTTAAGTGAGAACTATCTAATACTGTATATTGCCATGATTTTTTTTTGATTTTTTTTTGTGGAAGAGGAAATATTCACAATAGTCCAACATCTAAGCAACAGTAGGTATAGTAAATAACTATACTTCAAAGTAACTTCTACAACTATGGTCATGATGGCAGGTAAGTACGAGATTTCATTTCAGCAAATCTAGAAAGCAAAAAGATTGGTATAGGCTCAACTAGATGTTGTGACAGCTTCTGTGAGCAACTATTTTCACAAGAAAAATAATGTTTTAAAATATGGCTCTCTGCCAAGTAGTTGCGCTAGTTCTCTGCTTTAAAAATGTGTCTGATGGGGAGGAACATATATCATTACAATCTTAACATGCAATCCCTCCCAATAAGTTTACTTTTATGAAAATACCTCCTCCTGCATTACAGATTGATCTAAATTGGATGTTGGTTCTTACCTGACACGCCACTTCTCTTCGAGCTGCGAGGGTCATCCAGAGAGTGGGAGGTGCTTCAGTCTGCGTTGTTGTAGGCTGAGCTTAATTACTGAGGAACGCTCTGCCTTCCATCATGTGGCTCCCTTGCAGCGTTCCCCAGTTTATGCGAAGTCAAGAGGGAAGAGAAGTTTGTACTCTCATCTTACTAGACTTAAGGGTTCATTGGCCGAAACAAGACCCCACCAGACAGTGAAAGAATAAGGGTGGGGCTGGATGATCCTCGCAGCTCGAAGAGAAATGGCGTGTCAGGTAAGAACCAACGCCCATTCTCCTTAGAGCTGCTCGGATCATCCAGAGAGTGGGACATACCAAAGCTTGGCTGTCCTATGGGAGGGACTCCGTCTGGTTCGGGAGCCCCTGTGGGTCCTTGAAGACTCGCTGAAGGACTCGCCTGCCAACGAAGCCTCCGCCGAGGCAAATATGTCGATCTTATAATGCCTAATGAAGGGAGACGGGGAGGCCCAGGTGGCGGTCCGGCAAATATCAGTGATTGGAGCTTGGGTGGCCCAAACTGCCAAGGTAGCCGCACTTCTGGTGGAATGTGCTGTTATTCCGCTGGGTACTGGCAGAGCCTGAGACAAGTAAGCTTTAGAAATGGTAGTCTGATCCAGCGGCCGATGGTTGAAGGGGACACTTTGTGGCCCAATGTCTTGGGTTGAAAAGAAAGGAATAGGTATTCGGACCTCCTAAAGGGCTGAGTGTGCTTAATGTAAATGCGAAGGGCACCTCTCACATCCAGGGTGTGCCAAAGCTTCTCCTTCTCCCCCTTTTTCTTATCCTCTTTCTCCTCCTCCCCGGAAAAAACTCATTGTCCATCAAAGATGGCTTCTTCTTCCTCTTCTTCCTTGTCCCAGTCATTCTGCTGCGTAGTCAACTTTTCATAAGTACATAACGCCATTTCTAAAAATTGAAATAAAGTGCCTAAAATATCTTTTCCATCTTGTTCTTCCTTTTTATATTTTTGATATTCAGTCTTTAGTTCATCCACAAGCTATGCCATTATGAAAAGAGAAACTTTTCCCAAAACAACAACCCAAGTATTTTTAATCAAGAATAATTCAAAAAAAAATTCCAAAAATTAATACTTTTCTTCCTTCTTCTATTTCTCTTTCTGGGGTTACTGTTTAATCAAAGAGGTCCAATTACCATATACCTTTCTTTGGGATTCTAGGCAATCTCCTCCTTTTTCAGCTTCTGCTCCAATTTTTTTTCCTCTCCCTTCCCACTTATAACAATTTTAAAAAAAAAAAATGATCAGAAATCCATACCTCCAATAAGAATTTTCCGATTTCTTAAATTATTAAGTCCAATGTCCAAAAAGTCTTTTGTCCCTTGGCTTCAACTTTCAAAATAATTCACCGTCAGTGCCCAAATAAATTTCAAATCTTCATCTGCTGTTTTTATGGGGTGGGAGAGTGAAGAAAAAAAAAGTTCTCTTTAACAGCATTCTCCGCCGCTTTCAGATCTTCTTAGGGATACAATGTATCCTCCAGCAATTCAGACAGTTCAGTTCCAAAGAGTTTAAAAGATGTTAATTGACCCGGCTCAACCAGCACTTTCACTTTTCTTGCTTCCTCCAGCACAATCTAACCCAGTTGCAGGCTTCTTTGTGGTGGCCATTACTGACCGCCGCTCCACCACCTCGGGAAAAAGGGGTTTTTCTGGACAAGGAGGGGGTCTGTGACACCCCCAACCCCCTGTCCAGCTCCCCTCTCTCTTCGGCTGCCTCTACAGGGCAGCCATATCCCCCTGACCCATTTGGATCGGGGGCACCTCGGCAGCAAGTGCAGTAGGAATCGCGAACAGTCGCACATTCCTGCTGCCACTGAAGCCACGCGGAACTGGAACTCAGCTTCTCGTTTCTTAGGTGGTTCCGCTCAACCTCCAAATGGCTAACTGGAGCCATTGGGGATCCGGATGTCAGAGAGGCCCCTGAGAAAGGGAGATCCTGTTTGGGGGGATTTTCCAGGGAGGGGCCACCGATAGGTTGCGGTGGTCCGCAAACCATGGGCGTCTGGGCCAGTAGGGGGCCACCAGAAGCAGTTCTGCCTTCTCGTGGATCAGCTTCTGGATGACTCTGGGGACTAGGGCTAATGGGGGGAATGCATATAGAAGCCCTGGGGGCCAGGGGCAATGGAGGGCATTGTAATTCTTGGCCCCGTGGGAGGGATACCTCGAGAAAAACCTTGGGAGTTGTGTGTTGAGGGGGGATGCAAAGAGGTCCACTGTCAGGAGGCCGAAGATCATGGACACCTCCCTGAACAGAGACGGGTGGATGCGCCACTCAGACTGGTCCACCGTGGCCCTGCTGAGCCAGTCTGCTTGGGTGTTTGAAACCCCTGAGATGTGCTCTGCTTTGAGAGAGAGGAGATTGCGCTCCGCCCAACGGCAGAGGCGCTCGGCCCCTCTCATCTACCGTATGGACTGGGTGCCCCCCTGCCTCTTCACGTGAGCCTTGGCGGTGACGTTGTCCGTGAGTGTAAGGACATGCCGCCCGTGTACCTGAGGGAGGAAGCTGCGCAGGGTCAGATGGATGGCATGGAGTTCCAACCAAGTTATACTGCATGCCTGCTCTGCCTGCGACCATCTGCCCTGTGTTGTGAGCGAATGGATGTGAGTGCCCCATCCGGACAGGCTGGCGTCTGTGGTGAGGGTGAGGTGTTGAGGCTCCTTGAAGTAATGACCCTTGTTGATGGCGGGATTGGTCCACCAGAGGAGAAACGTGAGGATCCTTGGAGGTACCTTGACTGTGGCCTTTGAATTGCTTCTGCCAGATCTTTAGAATGGGAGCGGGAACCACTATAAGGATCTGGTGTGTAAACGGGCCCAGGGAACAATGGAAATGCATGAGACCATTTTACCTAATAATTTAGACAATTCTAAGAATGTTACCTTTTTTGATCATTGGATATGTTTGACAGATTCCTGGATGCTAAGTAATCTTTCCGAGGAAAGGAAGACCTTCCCCTTAACCGTATCAATGACGGACCCCAGGTGGGTTATCTGGGTAGATGGTAACAGTTGGCTCTTTTGCCAGTTTACTAGGAACCCATGGTCTTGGAGGGCAGAGAGAGTAGCTCTGGTGTCCCTCTCTGCTTGGCGTCTGGAGTGGGACAGGATGAGGATGTCATCCAGGTAGCAGTGGAGACACACAGGAAGGTTCCTGAGGTGAGCCGCTAGAGCTGCAAGGACTTTAGTGAAGGTTCTGGGGCAGATGCCAACCCAAAGGGGAGGGCCACATATTGGAAGTGGCGGTGATTGTAACAGAACCTGAGGAATTTGGAATGGGAGGGTCAGATTGGGATGTGTAGATACGCTTCTGAAAGATCTATAGAAGAGAGCCAGTCCCCCTGCCTGGTGCCCAGTAGAATGGACTGTAAGGTATGCATCTTAAACCTGCAGTGGATCAGGTAACGATTAAGGTGTTTTAGGTATAGAATTGCTCTCCATTCACCTGAGGATTTGGGAACCATGAAAAGGTGGGAGTAAAAACCTTGCCCTCATTGGGAGGGTGGGACGGGTTGGATAGCCTGTATGTTGAGGAGATGATGAATAGCGGAATCCATCAAGCTGCATTTGGTGGGATCCCTCGGGGGGGGATGTCATGAAAAAGTTGGGGGGGGGTGCTGAAATTCCAGGGTGAGACCGAACCTGATTGTTAGGAATAACAAAGTTACCTAACGTAGTTTGGGTAAAATAATATATGTAAACTATGTTAGTAAGTTTAAATGTGTGTCACTTTAAACTGCAAAGCATGTAATTTTGGGTGCGGTTGTGAAACCACTATAAGAGGGAGCAAGAGAACTTGCTGGATTGATGGTTTGCTAACTGCGTGTTCCTTGCTGCTGAGCTTTTGAACGTCGAAGGAAGAAAGGAGGTTTGACTTCTTCATATATCTACTGCGAGGAGATATATTACTGGACTGATATTTATAAGTTTACTGACCTCTTTTTCGACACTGGACTTTGCAACTAAATAATCCCCGGATGGACTGAACTAGTGAATTATATATGGACTGTTTGACTATGCTAAAACTCTTACTGGAATAAACTATTTAACTAGCACAGTGTATCTGTTTTTACTGAGTGTAAGCTACAAAAACATTTATCTCACATATTTGCCTGCCTGCCTGACTGCCGTGCACATTCTGCTAGGGTGTATCCCTAACACTGATGGTGTCCCGGACCCAGGCATCGGAAGTAGAGGAGTCCCATTGGTCGGCGAAATGCCTGAGACGTCTGCCGATGGGAAGGGAGGGACGGGATCTATCTGGGGCGCCAGAAGGGCTTCCCCCCTGAACCCCTGAAGGGACGCTTGTAGCTGCTGCCCCTTCTGTTCCTGTCGCCTGGATCGGCTCGATCCTGGGGTTGCAATGGCCGAAAGGAGTGGGGTCTCGGGTACCTGGGTGGGAAGGGAGACTAGTAGAAAGGTCGGGAGGACCCTCTCCGAAATGGCTGAGGGGCTCTTGGCTCTGACCTCCTAAAAAGAGAAGGAAGAAATTTTTTCTTGCTTCGGGTCTCAGCTAACAAGGGCTCCAGAGCCGTGCCGAATAGTTTGTCCCCCTTGATGGGGGCGGTGGCCAACTTAACTTTGTTTTTTACATCCTCCTGCCAGTGTTTGAGCCAGAGCAGGCAGCGGGCTGTAACATGAGAGGTTATTGCTCAGGTGGAGAACTTAACTGCGTGGTAGATGGCGTCGGCCGAGAATTCTGCTGCGGCTGTCAGTTTGGCGATGTCCTGATGTGCCCTTGTATGAGGGGGGGGAGATGCTGTTTTAGTTGGCGGAGCCACCGGATCGAAGACCTGGTGAAGAAGGAGGCAGCCATGGCCGATTTAATGGCCCAAGCATCGGCTTGGTGAGCCCGACGTAAGGCTAGTTTGGACCTCTTGTCCTCGGGTTTCAGAGCCTCCAGAGGATCACTAGGGGAGAAGGAGGATGCTAAGCCAACGATGGGCTCATCAACCTCAAGAGTATTAAGCAGGTTGCCGAAGCTTGAGTCGAGGTTGAAAAACCTCTTGTCCTGGCTGGATGGGGCAGGAGGGGCCCCTGTGGAAGCCAACTGATTTGAGACTAGGTCATGAAAGATGGGTGGAGCCGGAATAACCTCCGCTTCCACCACGGGCTGCCTGAAAATGGTGTCCTCTGGGCCCTCCGCTGGGGAAGGGGGGGCAGAGGAAGGAATGGAGGGTGGGAGGGCTGGAGGCACCGGTTGTGACTCCCTGGATCGCCTGTCGAATTCTTTCTCCAATGCCTTATGGCGTCTTAAGGTGTCTCTTTGAGAGGCCTTAGAAGTTTCCTTAGCCTGTTTGCGCAAGTGGTAGGACTTAGATCTGGCCTTCAAAGAAGGGCCTTTAGCGGAATTGTCATCTGCCATTTTTAGAAGGAAGGGTCGTGTATAAAGATACAATAGGCGGTTGGCTTGCCAAGGGTTCGACCTACAGCAAAGGCCGGGTGTCCTTTCAGCTGGCCTGTGCCCCCTTTGAGAATTTAGATGAATATAATCTATATTATTATTATTAATATTGTTATTATTTTTAATATATATATATGTATCTATTTGTTCTGTTATTTATACATATATGTATATATGTATAAATGTATAAATTTATTTGTTATTATTATTATTATTATTATCTATATATATATAAATATCGATTTATTTATTTATTTATTGTATATAAAAATATATATAAGTTGATTAACTAGGTTTGGATCTTGATCCGAGAAGGGTAGTAACCCAGGTTATTATTATCCAATTAGTCAAATGAACGCCTGAGGCCGATGCACAAAGATTAGAGATAAGGCCTCCAGCAGCTTTTTTTGCTCCCAGACAACAACCGGGAGAATGTTGCTGCTGCTACTTCGCCCTGAGTGCTGCTGCAGAAAGCCAACAATGTTCTGAATTTTTAAAATAGAAATAGCTCTAAACGGGCTGGCAGGCCTGTTTAGGCAAGCTAGGTATCCTCGCAGCCGATTATGAGCCGGAAAATGGCACCCGACCATGCGGCAGCACCCAAAATGGCGGCCGCCTACTGATCTCTCTGTCGGGGCTGCTCAGGACGGAACTAGGCCCCTCTGAATGCCGAGAGGGGCCAAGAAGATAAATTCGCCCCTTCCCTGGGGCGATCGGCATTTGTGTGTGTGGGGAAACCAGCAGCGCTAGCAGCGCGATTAATTCTAGCCGCTAATGAGGACGGCGTGGAAAGTGGCAGGAAAACGATCCAAATCGAGGATAGGGGGTTGGGGGGTTAGCACAGGAGCGCTGCTAAACCGCCCGCCTTGGGGGCAAGGAACACGCTTCCCTTACTCTAGATACACAGTCAGATGCACAGAGGCTAAGGAAAGAATAATAGTAAAGCAAACCTCAAACAATATGAGAAGAGTCCTGAATCGGCCAAGGAGTGAAACAAACACAGCCTAACTCTCACGAAGGCTGAGCATAAACTGGGGAATGCTGCAAGGGAGCCACGTGATGGAAGGCGGAGCGTTCCTCAGTAATTAAGCTCAGCCTACAACAACGCAGACTGAAGCACCTCCCACTCTCTGGATGATCCGAGCAGCTCTAAGGAGAACAGCAGTGTTATTCTTCTTCTAGCAAGACAGACAAAAGACCTGTGCATGTTTGTGTTCCAGTTATTTTGTAAAAGAAGGTGATTCCACCTCCAGAACTTGAAGCTTGTAGACGACAGGTGCACATCGGCAGAAAAATGTTTTAATTTTTCTTTTTCTGCATCAAGCAAGAAACTCAACTGGGTGGGCTCTGAAACCTCTCTCCCAGCTTTCTGATCCTAAAGTTTTCCTTTCCAAGCTTAAATTTGTGCTTACCTATGCAGATGGAGCATGAGAAACGCTAGCGTGTCTCTATTAGTCATGGGCAACTTCATGACAACACGACAGAGTTCAGCATGGCAGGCAGATTCATCCAGAATTTCTGAGTGGAAAGAAAGGGTGATGCAAATCCTTTCTGCCTTTCTAAGTCATCCAAAATGTTCAGCCATTTAACCTTGCTCCTTTTTTCACGAATGACCAGTTTTCCCTAACAAAACTAGAATCACTTAAGGCATAGCACTTTAATTGTACAGTGATCCAGGAAGAAACGAAAAGATTTCCAGGAATCGAGCAATGTCAGGTACAAGAAATCAGGAACCAGAATAGATTTCAAAAAATATTACAGGTTTATTGCATGCTACCTTACCCAAGAATCTGGTCTTATCTGATGCAGGTGAATTGGCACCAGATAAGAGTCAACAGACTTCAAGGGGAAGGGCTGGACTCAGGTCTCTTACAGGGGCATAGAAACTTCAAGTTGATGATGCGTTTGATCCCACCCACCCTTGGGCTCAGCCTGGTCATATCCTACATCACCCAAATTCCCCTTAGTCACTTCCACTCCAGAGCTTTCTCTGAGAATCCCATCCCAACTTACCTGCTGCCTGCAGGAAGGCAATGTGCAGGCAAAAGGTAATTAAAGGCTCTTTCAGATTCCTCAGGAAATCCTTGAGGATGCCACAGATCACATGCACATCAGCCACAAGGTCGAGGGAAGGAAGAGCTCCTCGGGCAGACACCAGTTTGTGTTTCCATTCACGCATGAGAGGTTCTGTCCCTGGCACTCTGTACAGTCCAGCCTAAAGGTGAGCAAAAGGCCAGAGAAATAATTACAAGGATGTGGAACATCCACTGGAGTTGAGCCTAGGCAATTGCTGAGTTACAGTCAATGACATCAGTCAAAAATCAGAGTGTTATCCCCACAGAGAAGGGGAAGGTATCTAATTTAAGGAGAGAAGAAGTTATGAAAATCCTAAAGAGGTTCCTACTAGCAAATACAAGACAAAACCAGACCACAGCTGCTGAAGAGAAACAGATTCATTAAATTCAAGGGCAGCGAAGTGCTGGATTTGATCCTTCAACATAACTTCAGAGCACAAGGCGGGAAATGCAACACCTGTTTTCAACTCTTTCATTGGGCTGTTATCTTTTCATGCAGCAGAGGTAGATTAAAAAAACAGAACACGATCAGCAGCACTGAAACATGGAAGGGAAAAAGATGAGAAAATACATAAAAAAATACAAAGCAGAGAGCACAGGGGAAAAAACTTCTCAGTGTTTAGAAAATCTGATGTACAGATTCACATTTTATCAACAACAAAATAGCAATTGAAAAACTGTTTACATAAGTCATCAGAGGGCCGAAGCAATGGAGAAGATCAAACAGAAGAGGGCTGATATATCACACATGTTTTCTCAAGCAGAGTAGACAACCACTTCTTCTGGACTGAATATCACAGAACACGAAGTGGGTGATTTTTTATGAAAGGGGATCAACATTTCTTCCCTTCATTTCTTAGGTCTTCTTGGTACGATCTTGTCTCTATAGCACCGTTGCCTTTGAGAAATGTGTTGCATTCAACTATGGACACTCATGCTACCTACACAGCACATGCTTACCGAAAATTATTCTCATAAGATATTCAAAGTAAATTTGTTCACCTATATTATATTACATAGTAGCATTCCTTAGGGGTATTTTTTCCTCACTTTTGTAAACTGTCTAACCAGGGATGAAAATCTTAGTCTCTGTGAAGGAGGAAAAACATTTCTTTAGGTTTGGAAAAGAAAATTATGGTAAAGGGGGAAAAATCCCAAAGCTTAGATTTTCAATAATGGAAGTATTGCTAACTCCACTGATCTACTATATATCCCCTTGTATTCTGTAGAAGAAAACAACATTCAATAAAGCTATAAATATTTTTCCCAATGTTCTGGACCCCACTAAATAAAGTTGCTTTGCAATGTTTTGTAAAATTTGAGAACATCTCAGGAAAAAAAAAATTGGGTAAGTTTAGAGACCCAATGTTTGAATGTCCTGTTCTTTCCCATCACAAGATAGGAGGGAAAAGACCATCACAAGATAAAGATAGTTACTCCCCTGATAGGAAGAGTATATTTGATAGGCAGTGATGGGATTCAAATTTTTTTATTACCAGTTCTGTGGGCATGGCTTGGTGGGCATGGCAGGGGAAGGATACTGCAAAATCCCCATTCTCTCCCCACCCCGCTAACTTGCTTTCCAGCTCCATTCTCCTGTGCAGGGCAACCAAAGAAGACCCAGCCGATCAGCTGGGATTCGGGAGGCAGAGAATAGATGTGGGCAGGGCCAGTCAGAGGTGGGATTTGCTGGTTCTCTGAACTACTCAAAATTTCTGCTACCGGTTCTCCAGAATTGGTCAGAACTGCTGAATATCACCTCTGTTGATAAGTACTTCTCAGAGACCTGACACCTCAAAGCCAAAAAGTACACAATTTCCTTTCCTTTAGAAATTAGTTAAAGTGTAATCTATCAGCCCTCCCAGGTAATCTAGACAGCAAACACAACTAGATGAACTAATTCTATTTTTTTGGGGGGGGGGGGTAAGGCTACTTTAACACTGCTTTGTCTGAAGGCACAAATTTCCTGTCTCCACTTTGAACTGCTTGATTCCTTAGTGAGGGTCCTTCCTACATTTCTTTCTTTGACCTTTAAAATGACTACAACCTCCTGCCTCTCTCATTTGATTAGTTTCTTAGGCAGCATCTCCTCGCCTCATTCTCCGAAGGTCACCCATGCCTTCCATTACGTATTAGGTACAGTGAACATGATTCATCTCCGTACACATATTTAATAATTTCTACTCCCTGTTACACTAAAAATATACAATTTGAGAACACTTCTAAAAAATTGTATCCCATACAGCTATTGAATCCAAAGGGTTAACCTAATTCTAACTCTACTGATAGAGTTAGCCCAACTCTATAGTCAAATAGCTACAGCAGAGAATTCAGTAAAGATTAAAAAAAGCAACAGGGAGTGGGAATTGAGTTTATCTTCAGAGCAAAGCAGCTGAAGTTCCATCACCATTTCATAGCTTATTTTTGCCCACTTTTCCTCTGATTCCACTTACCTGTTGCAGGCCACGTTTCTCTATTTGAACCACACATTGAACCACAATGGGCGGCACCAGCGGTGGCTTGGAAGGCGCAAAATCAGCTAGTATACCCTAGGGAAGAGATGGGGCAGACTTAGGAGACCTCTTTGCATCAGATCTCAATTCCCAAAACGTTTTTTTTACCCAGGAAACGCCTCCCCTCCGTATGGAGGGGTTGGGGAAATAAAAACAAATTCAAAGGTAACACTGGGGTTTTGCCATCAGGTGGCAGCACTTAGCTGACTTTAGATGACTTCAAAGAACAATAAGCAACTATGGAACTGAAGAACACCTGGAAGTTCTAGGGCTGCAAATTTAAGCAAATTGTTATTGTGTGGGGAAAAACCCCCCATCCCTGATAAACGGCTTCCACATTATTACCAAGATAGCTGCAGAGTTCATGTAATCACCAGAAGTTAAGTTTGACTTGAGGATGACTTCACCATTTGAGGAGTTTCCTCACCTCTTTCCCTCTGGCATGGGCACCTGGCAGACACCGTGAAGGACACTGTTCTCTACACTCTGGATGCATTAGAAGCTGACATGACTGACATTTAAGTGCCATCCTCCCAAAACGCAAGCGGGATTTGCAAATGACACACCAGTCCAGACGAATCACCTTGGACAGAGGACAAGGAAGAGAAGGAAGAAAGGAGATGAACACAGCACAGGAAAAAGAAGTTGGCATGAAGCCTTTGCAGCTCTGGCTATTTCTAAAATAGACAAATCTAAACTGTAACGTTGCCCTTCGGCCAAATATTCTCTTTCTTTGAAATCTCAGAACGTTTGTCTTCTCTACACAAGAGAACGCTGTGAAAGGAAAGCCTAGGGGAGTCTTACTTGTGAGCAATCCTTAAGTTGTCCCTGAAGTAACAAATCACACAAGGTCTGAAAACCAAGCTACACGTTACCTTAGCTGTACAATTCTGAAAGTGAGTAGACTGTTGTGAATGAATAATACCAATGAAGTTATCTTGAGCTTGAAGTCAAGTGCAGGGCTCTGGCCCTGCACTTCTGATTGGCTGTTAATGGCAGGATCGGATTGGCCCATTCAGAAACATCCGATTGGCCATTAACAGGCCATTCCCATTGGTTAACGGAGCTAGCGCTCCAGGTTCGCTATTGGTTAAATAGTTAATGAGTTGCCTGTATAAGTAAGGCTGGAGCAGCCTTTGAGCTGAGCTGTCACAATATGTAAATAAAGAGTTTTGAAGTTCACTGTTTCTACTGGCTCGTCTCCGTCATTCGCACCCATGCTCCAGACTTAACACATTTTCCCCCTCAAAAGATGCCAGCATAGAAACAACCTGGAATGATTGTAAGAGGGAAAATGGAACAATCCTAGACCAGTGCCAAGTCCAAAAATGCCAGAGAATTTCTAGAAGCCTGGCACTCTGACAAGACCATGCAAAAGAGATAATTAACTGCCCCAAAAGAGAAAAAGACTCCAGCACCTCTCCACCAATAATCAGTACTCAGATCAGTATAGATTAACTTCAAGGTTAACTTCAGACCAACAATCAAGTAAGCAATACCCCCAAACAAGACACTGCCAAAGAGCCATCAGTAAACAGCCCAACCAAAGAATCTCTAAGACCGCCTCCACCCACACAGACAGGCAAGACACCAGAATATAAACTGACAGCAAACATTGCTCCTTACTAGCACTGATGATGTTACCTAGTTAGGGTAATGAAACGTCTGCAAGAAAACAAGCAAGCTCAGAGACCACCAAGGGCCCCTGACTATAATACTGTAATCTGGTCCATGGGTTCTATGAGAAGTTAAAATGGGGAAAGGTTTAATTGAACACAGCCAAGGGCATCATAGCAATTTTTTAAAGTGAAAAGCAACTACATCCCAATCACTAAATATTGATTTGCTTAGTTAAAACATTAACCTTCAAGTAATTGGAAATTCATGTTGGAAACTCTAATTCTGCATTGCAATAAATAGTTTACTTTTGCAGTTACCATTTTGGAAGCAAATTGGTGTTGTTGGAGTGGTGGCATTCCTGATGAATGAATGAAGGCACCAATAGTTTCCCTGGAAGTAGGTCCAATGGTTTTACTTCCAACCTGGCTATTTGGTCTACCAGATTCATCAGTATTATTCCAGACAGAAGTGAGCTCTGTAAAGAAAAAGATCCACATTCAGCATGAGGAATATTATATATATATATATATATATATATGTCTGGCATTCAGCTTTGTTCGGGTATTTTCCCACGTGGTGCTTTTAAAGTTGCAGCAACGTTTCGGCAGAATCTCATCTGCCATCATCAGGCTTCTGTATGGTGTTGTCTGTGAGTCAAACTTTTACAGTGGTTTCAGATTTAAATTTGGGGCAGCCTATTGCTGTGTCAGAATGGTTTTTTCTTCCTCCTGATTGGTTGAGAGTCTTGGTCTGTGTTTATTGGTCTTGGAGTTTGCTGTGTTCTGCTACTAATATCTTCTGTCTTTTTTTGGGGGGGGGGCTCTTTTTGTATCTTGATTGGCTGGCAACATTGTGTTACTTTATTGGAGGCCTTTAGTGCAGCTTGGCTTCGGGTAAATGGACGGCTATCATTGGTTAGGAAGCTGGGTTTCATCTGGGTGCCTGGTTGGGGTGTGTTTGAGCTGGAGGTATCAGGGGGGATCTGTTTGTGCCCAGGTGTTTGCCTGGCTTGTGGTGTGGAGATTTTTTTGTTTGTGAGTGCAGGCTTCCAAATGATTGACAGCCAAATGATTGACAGACATGTAAGTACCCGCGAAAACTTAAGAAAACATATATATATATATATATATATATATATATATATATATATATATATATATATATATATATATGTGCATGTGCATGTGCATGTGCATGTGCATGTGCATGTGCATGTGCATGTGTATGTGTATATGTATATGTATATATATGTATATACATGTATATATATGTATGTATGTATGTATGTTGTGGCCCCGATTCCCGAGCCTATGCTGTCAAAGGAAGAAGACCTGGAAGATGAGGAGGAGGAACTGGGAATGCCTTCCTCCCTAAGACCTTCCTCTCTGACAATGCCTTCCTCCCCAGGATCTTCCTCCCTGGTGATGCCTCAGGTTCTATCAGACAACCAAGAGGAACAGCCTGAGATTAATCAGGAGGAAGGCATATCAGAGCAGCCCCTGACAGAGAGTAAAGAGGAAGAGTGTTGGCTCGATCCTAAGCAGCATCGTAGGGAGAAATGTGAGCAGCAACGTAGGAGGCGTGGGAAGGTCATTTATTAATTCTTATAACATTCTAGTTTTCTATTTCTAACACATAATACCATCTTATGTACCTTGCAGAATCTTCTTTTTTAAAGAAATTATACCTTACCCTTTATCCCTAAAAAAAAACAACCTTTTTTCCCATCTTGTTTCATACCTTTGTGGCTTTTCCCTCCCTTTTCCCTTCCTTTCTTATCCCCCCTGGCCTTTTTACCCCCTCCTCTACTAACCTCCGCCTTTTTAGCTTTCCCTCTCTGTTGTAATCCTTTCTCCTTTTGCTCAGTAACATTAAGTTGGTTTTGCATCTTATTTTTTCCTTTCTTAAGTGTTTTTTAAAGTCTTAAGTCCTTCATTTTCCTTCCTTTCTTTCTCCTTTCTCTCTTAATTAATTTTTTAGATTCACTGAAGATGGCGTCTTCTTCTTCTTTTTCTTCTTCTCCTTCTATTTCCTCCATCTGTTGTTGTGTTTGCTGATAAATAGCAAGCGCCATTTCTAAAGAAAGGAAAGCTTCTTTCACAGCGTCCTTACTTTCTTGATATTCCTTTCTAAGTTCATCATCAGATAAAGCCATTCTTTTTTCTTCTTAGAGCAACCAAAATGTTTCAAAAGTTAAAACAATTCCTCAAAGTCCCAGAGACATCAATCAGTCCAAACAATGCACAAAGTTCTCGTTTTCTCTTCCTGGGGTGGTATCAGTAAAAGGGAAAATAAAAAAAGCCCAATCTGTATTTTACAGCCTTGTTGCAATCAATTTCTAGTCTCAAGATCTTCAAGGCATCTCCTCCAGCAAGATCTTAATATTTATTTTTTGTCCTCTCCCTTCTCACTTATAACAAGAAGCCAAGTTTTTACCTTTTATAAAAAACAACAGGTTTCTCAATGGCCATTTGTTGATTCCATAGGGAAGGAGAGTAAACTTTCCTTTCAGCACCTCAATTTTGCCGCTTGAAATCCTCCTCTGGAAACAAAGTATTTTTCAAAAAGTCATAGTTCTCAGGATTAAACGCCTCTTAAAGTCCTGGATCAGCCAAAAAACTTTCTCTTGAAAACTTTCTCCCCTCTTCTTCCTGCTCAGTCTTACCCAGCTGCCGGCTTCTTTGTGGCGGCCATTGCAGACCGCTGCTCGACCGCCTTGAGAAAAGGGGGTTTTGCCGGCTGGGGAGGGGGTCTGCAACACCCTCAAACCCATCACCAGCTCCCCCTATCTTTGGCTGCCTCTGCAAGGCAGCCTTAGCCTCCAAATCCGTCCGGATCGGAGGCACCAAAACGGCTAGCACGGCAGGGATTGTGCAGGATCGCGAAACCCTGCCGCTGGCAAAGCCGACAAACCAGAAGTTATAATAATTAATAAAAGATTAAAATATTGAAATGTTTAGTCATGACAGATTTTAAAATTTAATAAAATTGTAGCACTTGTTTTCTGAAATAGACAATCGGAATGTTACAAGAGTTAATATTTAGATTTATTATCTAATTATATTAATTATTATGAATTAATTATTTTTTCTCTTTGAAGGTTAGTAGGTAGAATGTACTAAGCAGAATCAGATTGGGTATCAGGCGTTATTTTAACTATTAATTTAGGGGGAGGATAGAAAGGCATCATACTCTGATCAGTGATTTCAGGAGAAATTCTTTTATTTTTCTTACCATAGGGAATGAGATAAATGGATAATTTGGAAAGAATGGACAAAAAATACAAATACAATGATTTAAATTAAAATGAATTAAATAAAATAGAAATGCGAAGAATGAAAAGCGAGGAGAAGTTATATAGAAGATATAGAATGGTAAATAAGATAGGTAATGGTATATAAGATGAGCACGAATTTAATTGAAGTCCATACAAAGAGAGGTAATCTGGGGCCAAACTACTTTCTTAAAAGAAGTTTTATATTTTTGTGTTTTGTGTATCTATGTTTTGTTTGAGAATTAATAAAACCTCGGAGGAATATTGGATGAAAATAATGGTAATCAAGTCAAAGAGGAATGAAGATGATGACTATAAACTGGATAAATATAGAAAATAATAATAGTAGCAATGAAATTGAATATGAAAAAAGAAATAATGAGAAATTTGTTAAGAGATATCTATATGTTTATATTGAAATGGTGTAAAACAGAATTATGTTGCATAAAATAATATTCTACTTGACTTGTAAAATTAATAATGGAAAGAGTTTTTTTGTACGTAATGGTTAATGATGATTTGTTTGTTTTTAAAATCAATAAAATTTGTTTCAAAAAAAAAAAAAAAGGAGGTGTGGGAAGGTCAGAGAGTGAGCTGAGTTATTGAGCTATACCCCATAGGGGATAAAAGTGGGTGTGTTTTCTCCTGAAACTTTGTACGGGAAGTTTAACCTGACTTCAGCTTTTCTTTGTGAATGACAATTTTTGTTGGCTGCCTTGTGATTTTCTGTGAGTAAAACTTTATCAGTTCAGACTTGGCAGGCATATACATATACATATACATATACATATACATATACATATACATATACATATACATATACATATACATATACATATACATATACATATACATATACATATACATATACATACACACACACACACACACACACACATATATATAATATATATTTGTTTTCTTAAGTTTTCATGGGTACTTACATGTATGGCATTCAGCTTTGTTCGGGTATTTTCCCACGTCATTATAGTTGTGCTTTTAAAGTTGTAGCAACGTTTTGGCAGAATCTTATCTGCCATCATCAGGCTTCTGTATTCTGTACTGTCTGGTGTTGGTTTTCGTGGCTGAGACTCGTTTGTTGTACAAATGGTACAATGGTATCACACTCCTCCCCTACATCAAAGGCACCACAGACAAAATCAGCAAAATTCTCCACAAACACAATATCAGGACAGCCTTCGGCACTGACCAAAAATAGTCAACATCCTAAGAAACCCCAAAGACAAGATCCAGCTAGAAAACCAAGAAGTTTATGAAATACCATGCAACAATTGCTCAGCCACATACATTGGACAAACCAACAGGAGAATAAATGCACGCATCGCAGAACACAAAAATGCAGTCAGAAGAGAAGAAAATACTTCCTCCCTCTTCCAGCACCGTAAAGCCACAGGACATGAAATTAATTTCAAACGAACAAATGAGTCCCAGCCATGAAAACCAACACCAGACCCAAAACAACACGGGACACCACCCACCGCCAATCCCCCTCATCAGACCCAGGCCCAAGCCCATCCTATAAATGGAGGACAACCACCATCCAGAAAACAGATCACGACTGCTTCGCCAGCTGTCGCACCCTTCGACCCCAAAACCAAACAAACTGACACATGCCAAGAACACAGACCCAGACCCCAAACTCAAAGCCAGACTAAAACCCAGAATGCTACATCATAGCCACCCGCTCAGGATATCACATCAGAAAACTCAGGAAATTTCACCACAAGAAGTTGCAACACAGCAAATGACCCAGGATATCACAGCACAAGACCAAGGATACCACAGCAATAAATCTCACAAGGTCATCACACAACCCATTACCCAAGCCGTTACTGCACAGAAGACTAATGGAAAAAAGATCAAAACACAAACGACCCAGGAGATTACAACGCAGGACCCAGGATACCACAACAAAAGAACTCGCAAGTCCATCACCCAAGCCGTTAAAACATGAGAAGCTAATGGAAAAAAGATCACTACAAAACAAACGACCCAGGAGATTACAGCACAAGATCCAGGATATCTCCACAACAAAACTCACAAGGCCATCACACAGCCAATTATACCAACATCAACTCCATCAACCAATCAAGAGGCAGCAGCACAGCCAACCAGCCCAGCACGCCAGCCCCCACCACCAGTATTTATAGAGACAGCAGTTCCGATCACACACTGCTTGCACTCTCATGAAGCCGAAAGCACCAGCCTGAAGATGGCGAGTGGGACCTCGCCAAAACGTCGCCAAGATACTCTTAATCTTACATGGGAAAAGACCCAAACACACCTAGACCTACATACCTGTACCCGTGAAATTCTTCAAAAACATATATATACAGACGAACACTATACAGAAGCCTGATGATGGCAGATGAGATTCTGCCAAAACGTTGCTACAACTTTAAAAGCACAACTATAATGACGTGGGAAAATACCCGAATATATATATATATAAAAAACAAAGGTAGGGACCTATCCTTCTATTCTACTCAACTTTTCTCCACATACCTGACTGAACCATAAATTAGGCTGTATTCCTATTTCACATGGCATATTTCACCTGTGGCGATTGGAGCGGGGGGGGGGGGGGGGAGGAGCTTTTGTGTTCAAGATTCTCCAGCTAAGACCTCACTGGAATTGCTCAATATGGACAAACCCTGATTAAGCTGGAGAGAGTTCTCCAACTTTTCTCTTGAGCACTAAGCCTGGGAACACAGGGACAATTAAGCTGCCAAGCAGCAGAGAAGCGAGAGGGTAGACTGAATATTTGACAAGACCTCAACACACATATGAAGTCCAGAATCTCACCAATGAGGGTGTCCAGGAAGGAGACCTAAACCACACAAGTCCTTTCCTCCTCTATACACCCACTGGAGTTGCAAAATTCTTTTTTTTTTTTTTTGAAACAAATTTTATTGATTTTAAAGACAAACAAACCATCATTAACCATTAAATACATAGAACCTCTTTCCATTATTAATTTTACAAGTCAAGTAGAATATTATTTTATGCAACATAATTCTGTTTTACACCATTTCAATATAAACATATAGATATCTCTTAACAAATTTCTCATTATTTCTCTTTTCGTATTCAATTTCATTGTTACTACTATTATTATTATTTTCTATATTTATCCAGTTTATAATCATCATCTTCATTCCTCTCTGACTTGATTACCATTATTCTCATACAACATTCCTCTGAGGTTTTATTAATTCTCAAACAAAACATAGATACACAAAACACAAAAATATAAAACTTCTTTTAAGAAAGTAGTTTGGCCCCAGATTACCTCTCTTTGTATGGACTTCAATTAAATTCGTGCTCATCTTATATACCATTACCTATCTTATTTACCATTCTATATCTTCTATATAACTTCTCCCCGCTTTTCATCCTTCTTATTTCTATTTTACTTAATTCATTTTAATTTAGATCATTGTATTTGTATTTTTTGTCCATTCTTTCCAAATGATCCATTTATCTCATTCCCTATAGTAAGAAGAAAAAAAAAAGAATTTCTCCTAAAATCACTGATCAGAGTATGATGCCTTTCTATCCTCCCCCTAAATTAATATTTAAAATAACGCCTGATACCCAATCTGATTCTGCTTAGTACATTCTATCTACTAACCTTTAAAGAGAAAAAATAATAAGTTCATAATAATTAATATAAATAGATAATAAATCTAAATATTAAATCTTATAACATTTCGATTGTCTATTTCAAAAAACAAGTGCTACAATTTTATTAAATTTTAAAATCTGTCATTACTAAACATTTCAATATTTTAATCTTTTATTAATTCTTATAACATTCTAGTTTTCTATTTCTAATACATAATACCATCTTATGTACCTTGCAGAATCTTCTTTTTTAAAGAAATTATACCTTACCCTTTATCCCTAAAAAAAATTCCTTTTTTCCCATCTTGTTTCATACCTTTGTGGCTTTTCCCTCCCTTTTCCCTCCCTTTCTTATCCCCCCTGGCCTTTTTAGCCCCCCCTCTGTACTAACCTCCGCCTTTTTAGCTTTCCCTCTGTTGTAATCCTTTCTCCTTTTGCTCAGCAACATTGCGTTGGTTTTGCATCTTATTTTTTCCTTTCTTAAGTGTTTTTTAAAGTCTTAAGTCCTTCATTTTCCTTCCTTTCTTTCTCTTTTCTCTCTTAATTAATTTTTTAGATTCACTGAAGATGGCGTCTTCTTCTTCTTTTTCTTCTTCTCCTTCTATTTCCTCCATCTGTTGTTGTGTTTGCTGATAAATAGCAAGCGCCATTTCTAAAGAAAGGAAAGCTTCTTTCACAGCATCCTTACTTTCTTGATATTCCTTTCTAAGTTCATCATCAGATAAAGCCATTCTTTGTTCTTCTTAGAGCAACCAAAATGTTTCAAAAGTTAAAACAATTCCTCAAAGTCCCAGAGACATCAATCAGTCCAAACAACGCACAAAGTACTCGCTTTCTCTTCCTGGGGTGGTATCAGTAAAAGGGAAAATAAAAAAAGCCCAATCTGTATTTTACAGCCTTGTTGCAATCAATTTCTAGTCTCAAGATCTTCAAGGCATCTCCTCCAGCAAGATCTTAATATTTTTTTTGTCCTCTCCCTTCCCACTTATAACAAGAAGCCAAGTTTTTACCTTTTATAAAAAACAACAGGTTTCTCAATGGCCATTTGTTGATTCCATAGGGGAGGAGAGTAAACTTTCCTTTCAGCACCTCAATTTTGCCGCTTGAAATCCTCCTCTGGAAACAAAGTATTTTTCAAAAAGTCATAATTCTCAGGATTAAATGCCTCTTAAAGTCTTGGATCAGCCAAAAAACTTTTTCTTGAAAACTTTCTCCCCTCTTCCTCCTGCTCAGTCTTACCCAGCTACCGGCTTCTTTGTGGCGGCCATTACAGACCGCCGCTCGACCGCCTTGAGAAAAAGGGGTTCTGCCGGCTGGGGAGGGGGTCTGCAACACCCCCAAACCCCTCACCAGTTCACTCCTATCTTCGGCTGCCTCTGCAGGGCAGCCTTAGTCTCCAAACCCGTCCGGATCGGAGGCACCAAAACAGCTAGCGCGGCAGTGATCGTGCAGGATCGCGAAACCCTGCTGCTTGCAAAGCCGACAAACCGGAAGTTCGAGTTGTAAAATTCTTAAGAGAACAAAAACTTTACACTTGAGATTGTTACAGGAGGCTAACTCCTAAACAGGGTTTACACCAGAGATGATATTCAACAGGTTCTGACCAGTTCTGGAGAACCGGTAGTGGACATTTTGAATAGTTCAGAGAACCGGAAATATCACCTCTGATTGGAGATTTTACAGTATCTTTCCCCTGCCATGCCCACCAAGCCGCAGCCACAGAACCGGTAGTAAAAAATTTTGAATCCAACCACTGGTTTACACACTGAACTAACCTTGGTTTACACACTGAACTAACCTTGGGTTAGTTCAGTGTGGTTTCCACACTGAACTAACCTTGGGTTTACAACCAGAGGTGGTATTCAGCAGGTTCTGACCAGTTCTGGAGAACCAGTAGCAGAAATTTTGAGTAGTTCGGAGAACCGGCAAATACCTCCTCTGACTGGAGATTTTACAGTATCCTTCCCCTTCCCTGCCCACCAAGCCACGGCCACAGAACCGATAGTATAAATTTTTGAATCCCATTGATGTTTACAATCCATAAGGTCACACTACATGTTTTTTCATTGACAAGCAAATCATCTTGAGACTGAATGATGTACAGTATATGAATCCAATCACAGACATGATTTCGAATTTGGATCCCCATTTCTCCGCTTCTAGCTTAGCCTCACTTTCTTCCTTATAAGGCATTGAAATAGTAGAAGAAAAGCAGAGAGTATAAAAAGTCTCTCTTGTGTGATGCAACTGCTCTGAATTACACCTAAACATTAAGAGATTATAAGCCTGCCCTTTCATATGTTGCCATTCATTGCTACAGTCCCTTGAAAACATCCATGAAATACAGGTGAGAAGGAGGAGTTAATTTTCCGGCATAATTGTTAAACCTTCTCACAATGCTCTTTCACTAATCATACCATTCCATTGAGGATCTGTATACTGCATGAGTCAAAAAGAGGGTTGTGATTTACAGACCCCTCACATCCTGGACATAAACTGTTTCAACTCCTTCCCTCAAAACGACGTTATAGAGTACTGCACACCAGAACAATTAGACACAAGGACAGTTTTTTCTGAAATGCCATCACTCTGCTAAACAAATAATTTCCTCAACACTGTCCAACTATTTTACAAAGTCTGCACTACTATTACTATTAATCTTCTCATCAATCATTTTCACCTATCCCCTCCCACTTGTGACTGTATGACGAGAACTTTGTTGCTTGTATCCTAATGATTTATATTGACCAATATGATTTGATTGCTTATTGTACCCTATGACTATTATTAAGTGTTATACCTGATGATTCTTGACTCTTGACGAATGTATTTTTTCTTTTATGTACACTAAGAGCATTTGCACTAAGACAAAATTCCTTGTGTGTCCAATCACATTTGGCCAATAAAGAATGCTATTCTGTTCTATTCTAATTCTATTCTAGTGTGGGTTAACCCCCACCCCAAGGAACTGAAGGAAGGAAATGGACACCTGAGTGTGTGGAAATTGAACCATTCAGCTGGGATTGACAATGGGGCACTACAGCGCTGGTTGACAAACTGTGGGCAAGGTTTCTTCTGTCACCAATGGCTCTAGATCTCAAAGTCACCAGGGGCAATTCCTTCACCTGGCAAGAATTGAGAGGAAAGAAAAGAAGGAAGATATGTGAGAAAAAAAAAAGGAACAGATAATAATCTCTTCAAATTGGGATATATCAGATTTCATATGGACAGAAATACAGGGTTGGGTTTCATTTAATCAGTGAAATTTATAGGCTTGCAGGCCATACTTGCACAACATGTTTACATATTAGTTCAGATGATGACATAGCTGAACTTATCCAAACAAGAAATCAAGGCTGTATAACATGTATACGCAGGTAATGGCATAATTAGAATTGACCAAATAAACAAGTAGGGTAAAAACTTACATGTATGTATCCAAATTGAGTGGATGGAGTAGAAGAGAGGAACTAGGCTGATAAGAGCCAGGAGCCAGCTCCTGGATTATCTTGGAGGAAGCACAAAACTCTTATTGGGATAGACCAAATGGTTGCCAGAAAAACATTACAGAGGACCCCAGGTGGACTGATAAGGATCAACCAATCACCAAACTTGATGTTGAAGGATGGCCTTTATAGCTTAGTGATACCAATCAGGACTTTAAGAGGGCTATCATTTTCACTTGATCCTTCCCTACCTTATTTGATGTCATATTTAAGTTCCTGTTTTGCAATATCACATTATCTCATTTCTTTGCTCAGCTATTCAGTGAAATAGCAGGTTTAAGTCAGTAATGGCAAGAATAAGAGCTTGCATCTTGAATACCTTCTCACTCATTGCATTCATTGACAGAAACGTACATTGTTAGTAAATGCTCCAGAACATTGTGAGTACTTGGCTGCTCCTGCTGGCTGAACCAGGGGAGCCAGGGAGAAACGCTGCAAGAAAAAAAAAATTGTAAGCATGAAAGTTGCATGAGCTTATTACAGGGAAGTATAAATATTTTTTGTTTCTTCTAGCCTGCAAAACTTTGATAGGTGAAAAAATGGGTGTAGATGTCAAACTTTTCAGAGTTTTGAAGTCAAAAATACATTGTGATTACACACATGTACATATATAAAATTCCACCTTCCCCTGTCCAGCAATAGTGCACTTGTAAGCTGCTGAGAGTTGTTTGAGGAGGCAAGACAAACAAACAAATACTCTGCCATGGCATTTTCACTTACCAGTCTGTTTTTGCTTTTGACACATCTGATCATCCTTACATCCTTGAAGAGAAACAAAGAAGAAGAAGCTTGAGGGAGGACATGGAAATATATTATTCACAAGTTACTTACAGTAACAATCATTTTTAAATAAACCCTTCAAATTTTGTTTTACACCATGTAAATTTTGTTTTACACCATTTTAGAAGCACATCTTCAGACATAGATGAATTCCTAGTACACTCATGGGCTCTAAATGGCACAAATTGCTTCCAATGACTAACATACATAGGTGAGGCCTAATTTAATACACATCACACATTCTAGAAGCCTCAATACATAACTTTTTTTTAATATTTACTTTCTGGAATAATAACTGTCTTGAATAAGTATAGTAATATTTATTTCATTTCTCTTTGGCAGCTTACATTAAAATTATGTTGTTAGATGTAACCCATACTTTACAATGAAGAATACTGGAAATTAAAAGTGTGGGACTCAAGTAAATCAGTTTAAAAGTAAAATTGTTTTTCCATTCCTAACATTCCTAACAGCCTGGATGAAAAACTCTTCCACCAACCTTCATTTTCCCCCATCCCTAGTCTTTACCCTTCTTTTCTTCAACAGATACATGCCAGTTTATTTGACATATAAGAGAGAAAGTTTTGGATCATCATATTGGAAGTGTTTGCTCAATAAAAAAAATTAATCCATAAAAAATCTATGAGCAACTCCTGATGAATTCTCACTTCATTTTGTGGCAAACCAATCTGTCTATTTTGTGTTACTAGCCTTCTTCCCTTCACACATCATACATGCATATTTCTTTTTTATAATAACATTCACTGTGTGCAATACAGTGGACTGCATTAGTCATCCTTGTACATTTTATTTGTGATCCATGCGTAGACTCTGATATCTTACTGGAAGGAATCCTTATGTGCTACCATAACAAGTGAACATTTTGGACAGAATAATAATTTCCCAAGATACCTACTGCTAACATATTTCTCCAGCTCTGAAAATCTTGGCAATTTTGACCTTAGCCTTTTCAATTTATGTCAAGCCTGGGGGAAAAAAGCATGGAACTTACCACTTCCTCATCCGAGTGGTCAAAACTGACATCAGATAGAATTGAGGTACCAGTTTCTTCTATTGTACACATTCCTCTGAGAAAGTACATCAGAATGGATGCAAAATGAGTATGTTTCACTTGTTTTCCCAGTCCCACTTAAGCAGAGCTTGAATGACAATTATAGAATGATCAAATGCAACTAATAATGTTACCAACCCACCCCACTCAGGGCAGGAATCTTCCACTACAACATTCCTGGCAAATGGCTCTGCTTCTTTCTTTCTAGGATTCTGGGGCAGACTAACAGGAATACAGATGCATTTTTACTTTTTAAAGAGAACAATATCAGTGGGCTGGAAATCTATGCTGAAATCAGACCTTCCTCATGATACATAGAAGCAATCCTGAAAAAAGTGTGGCCCCTGGCATGACCAGTGAGAATACTGAAAAGAACCAAGATAATAAAATGCTGGAGCTTTTTAAAGGAAATGCAGGAATAATCCTATCAAGTTTTGCTCAGTTATGTGCATGTGCTCAAGCAAACATTTCTAACAAGAAGTAGGCAGAATTACCTGTACATTTATACTTGCTTCTCCTCTATCATGGAAAAATCAGGAAAATATTTTAAAAACATATTAAGCTAAAACATGACAATTGATTATAAATTCATCAAATGCTATATAAGGTCCATGTGTTGATTTATTCCCTCCTCCTTTGTCACTGGTACTTATTTTACAGAGTTGTGCCAGAGATTATGGAGATAATCCATTATGCGGATTCATTTTAATACTAAGAAAAAGAATTATTACATACTTGGAATGCAATTCAGTGTAGTTGTGCAGTGTTCCAGACAGCACTGAATTACTTTGTTTCTTCTCTATAGGGTTGGAGATGGAACACCTATCTCAGAGGGGAAGATCTAATGCCAGATGCTCTTCCCACCTGCATATAGCTCTCATAGCTGCTGCTTTTGAAGGAAATCTCTCAAGGAAACGTGCTGCACGATGGGCAGAAGGGAATGAAATTCTTCAACTGTCCATCATGTCTCTGATCTAGTGGAAAATTCCAATCATCCATTGGGCGGATTGCAATAATTTTCTTTATGTTGCTTGCAACTGGAGATGTCCCAGAAGAAGATGGACAAATAAACATGTCTTTATTTCCCCATCCAGGGTACCAGGTATGCCAGAGTCATCCCAAACTAGAACTCTTCCAATTTAGTTCAAGTGTTTTAATGTGCAATATTTCTCATGGAGACAATCTATACCCCCTTTCCAGAGGCAGATTTTGGATTGCTATGAGAAGGCCCAGGGACCATAATTCTTGTGTATGATTGCATGCACAAGAATGCCACATCAAAGCCTTTTAACTGAAGCTTGGTCTTCCAACACTCACTGTTTTCTAGGCAGTAGGCTACTGTGGCTGAAACGCAGCCTCTCAACAATGGCCAGGTCTGTATGTTGATCTTCAGTGACAGGACTGATTTGTGGATCTGCCATGAGATAGTCATAGATAAGCTGCAATTTGCATTCCTGGGAGAGAAGAGAACAAAGAAACCCTCTTAATGAAAAGAATGAAATGATGTTCAAGAGAGCCTCTGGCACTGGAACAAGGTTTGAACCTGGGAGTTCTCTCAGGACTTGCACTGATATAAGATTAATTAACTATTCCCACCCCACATGAACTCTCAGGATTACATTAACTATAATCAACAATTTATTCAGAGCAATCTGAATAAATTAGATTAAACTGGGATTGGAATTCAATTAGAATTAAGCATGGCTGGCTCAGGAATTCTGGAAGCTGAAGTCCACAAGTGATAAAAGGGCCATTGTTCCCCATCCTGTCCTGGACAAAAACATTTTTGAGAAGTATAAAAATGCAACAGATGCACTGAATGAGTTATGGTAGAAATGTTAACACTAGCACTATTATAAAATGGTTAGCCTCATACTCTTAAATATGGTTCTACTGCAGGGGTGATATTCAGCAGGCTCTGACCAGTTCTGAAGAACCGGTAGCAGAAATTTTGAGTAGTTTGGAGAACTGACAAATACCCCCTCTGACTGGAGATTTTACAGTATCCTTCCCCTGCCATGCCCACAGAACCGGTAGTAAAAATGTTTGAATCCCACCACTGTTCTACTGCCATGTTTTCTGGTGCTATTAAAAATTCAAGTCCAATTATAGCTGAAAGGCTAGAGTGGTCCATTCTTATTTTCAGATTAGGGGGTTATTTTTTCTAAAATCTATTACTTGACAGAAGGGATACTATTCATTTTCCTACCCCTTCCACTCGTGGTAGTCTTCTCATTCTGGGAACGCTGTTTTTGACAAGAGAATAAAATTCACATGCCTGCTTTTCCAGCTCAGCTTCTGCCCAACGTCTTTTCTTCATTTCCACCTCTACTTGGTTCCGGGCATGTTTCAACTTCACCTCCAGCACAGAACATTCGTATTCTGATTGGAGTAACTGCTGCCTTGCCTTCTGCAAATCCTGATCCAACTGGCAGCATTGCTGGCGCATCTCCTCAAGACACTCGACAATCTGAAGATATTCTGAACACATGCACGGGGTCAGTATCGGACTCAGAATTACCAATGTGCAAATGAACTTTGAAAACACGTATGTATCTTGCATGTACCCAAGAATAACATGAGTTAAGATGGAAAATATCAAAATGAACAAAGAGAATGGGTTCTCCTAAGTGTCAGGAAAGGGGTATAGGAGGAGTAATTTTCTCCTTATCCTTTCATAATCAAAGAATTTCTAGATTTTGGCCAACCTGCTACCGGGAAGCACTGATGCTATACCAAAAATAACAAAGAATGCTTGAATTAACAGTTTCTTACCACTTTCTGTCAAGCACCACTAAAAGGATTCTAAAGATAGTATGATCAGGGGTGGGATCCAACAGGGTTAACTACTGGTTCAGTGATTTACGATGTGCTTCCCTGCATGCTGCACATAGGTGCCTGTAAAACATCATCAGCACGCTGCGTGCAGAAAAGCAGTCTTTCAAAAAGCACCTTTTTCCTGCTTTTTAAACTGCAGCTGTGCCTTGCACAGCAGCTGAAGTTGAAAAAGCAGGAAATAAAGATCAGGTAAGAGTCCAGGTGGAATGGTGGGCCAAACAGCAACAAACACAGAACCAGTTCTATGTCTGCTGCTCTTCAGAGCTACCGGTTCTACAGAGCCGGACAGAACCAGTAGAATCTCACCCCTGAGTATGATCAAATTTCCATTAGAACAGCATCCTCTTAGCCCACTGATTGATGGGCCAACTGAATTGCCCCAGTTCTGACAGCTGCCATGGTAAGAAGTACTGTATTTAATAAGAGACAGTTCAAGAGAGTATATTCTGTGTCTTTGTACCAATGCTTAATTGTTCTATATAATCCATTCCAAGTTGTGAAAGATCCAAATTAAGACTGGTCCACTTCAATACAGCTATTTTCCTGAAATCCCAGTACTTCTTTTTCATGTACCTTAAAATATTTCTTCTTATGCAATGCTATTCTTGAATTTTCAATTTATAGCACCTGCAAACCATTATTTTTTATCACACTGCCTGACTTTGGTGAGAGATGCAACCTCTGGAGGGCTTCAGATCACTTATTCATCTTCTAGAACATGACCTTACATGATGGAAGTTGAATTAAACAGAAGATAGTGGTCATGATCTTTTCTGACACTCTCACTTTATATCTATATTATTTTGCTTGTGAGCCAGATCTTGTTTTAAAGATTGAAAACAGCAGAACCACTTAAATAAGATCAACACAAATATGAAAAGTAGCAAAACTTGGCAACCAAGCAGATGGGATAAATCCAATGGTAGGGGAATGGCCATCAGACAGAAATGGAAAGCACCCGAATACTAATTGATGTGGAAGATCAGTGGGAAAACTGTGCTTGCTCTTCAGTTCTGCTTGTGAGATTCCCTTGAGAATCATCTTGGCTCATCTACATACTATTAAATTTCTAGTTTCTATAACCTCTAATTGGGCAAAACAGGGCCTCAAAGAACAACAATTTTTGAATCAAGGTACCTTACATTTGCTAACTTACAGAATGTATGCAAAATCCAGGAGTCATGACTCCTGAAATTTGGGGATGTTGTGGCTGCTCGAGTATTGCTCCTGAAGAAGGAACCACTGCATACCCTTCCTGGACTAAGCAGTTTACAGAATCAGCATAATATTGCCCCCAACAATCTGAGTCCTCATTTTACCAACCTCTGAAGGATGGAAGGCTAAGTCAACCTTGAGCTGTTCAGAATTGAACTCCTGGAGTAAGCAGTGAGTTAGCCTGAAATGCTGTACTCTAAGCATTGCGCCACCGTGGCTCTAAACTAGGCGTGTCAAACTCACATTGTCATGGCAGTGTCATGTGATGTATTGGGACTCCCCCCCCCTTCACTAAACCGGGCATGGCTGTGGCCAGCACGTAACACATCCAGCCTGTGGACTGTGAGTGTGACAGCCTTCTCTAAACAAACCTAAAGGAAGCTTGAGAAGCAATAGCAGAGGCTCTGCAGGCAGTATTTAAAGCACTGCCTTCAGAGCATCTTTAAAGCTTGCCATTCAGTTAAACTTGTTAGTATGTGAAGGGGAAAAAAACCCTCTAAAACAGGAGTGACAAACAGGCAGCCTGCAGGCCAGATGCATCACATAGTCCTGCAAAGGGGAAAAACATCGTGAAATGTCACAGATAGCAATGTGACATGACGAGTTTGACACCCGTGCTCTAAAACAACTGAGGAATAACCTTTTTCATTATATCTACAAGTTTAACTGAAATAAAAGTTAGGGTTTTCCTTGACTCTCACCTGCTTATTCAGGGGTGGGATTCTACCAGTTCACACCTATTCGCTAGAACCGGTTGTTAACATTCTAAGCAGTTCAGAGAACTGGTTGTTAGAAGAAATTACTGGCCTAATCCTGTAAGGAAGGCAGGAAGGAAACATTCTGGTGTTGCTTACAGAAACTGCCTCTCTGTTAACCCTTATTATATTTTTGGCAGGACTAGACTTCCTGTCTCAGGAATGTCTCTGGAGTTTTTTCCTCTCCTTTGCTGGTACTTTACTTGTGTGGAGTGACCCTTCAAAGTTACAATGGCACTGAAAAAAGTGACTTATGACCATTTTTCACACTTACAACTATTGCAGCATCCTCACAGTCATGAGAGGCCAGGCAAGGCGATGCATGCCTCGATGTGAGTGATATTGAATTGGTCATGCCCAGCCAATAACATGACCACAAGCCATGCCCACCACCTAAGCCACGCCCACAGAACCAGTAAAATTTTTAAATCCCACCCTTGTGCTTATTGCACATTCAGCCGAGACCCTGCCATTGCAAAGTTATACCTTCCTATGGTACAACCTCAACAAAGCTAGTCAGAAGCTTGTTTCTGTTTGAAAGATAGCCCCAGAACTTCAGTTTTTAATTCAGGTTCAAAATGCCTATGGAGATTCTCAGCCATACAAGTCATGGTTGTCCAAAAGGTGCTTTTGCAAGAGGCAACTGGACTTTCTTGGTTTTTTTTAATGAAAAATAGAAAGAAAAGAAAAGAAAAATAAGAACATTTTTTTCCAGTTGCCTCTTGAAAAAGCACTTATGGGAGATTCAGGTTCAAAAGTTAACAGTGCTATAGAAATAGCATACACACCCATTCCAATAAAAAAGCATCCAGATCAGATCAAAGGAATGGAATGTAATCAGGCTAATGCAATTCTGCAGATACATGTTGTAACAAGAATCCAAGGAATGAAAAATATTATTTATTTATATCAATATAGGTACCCCTATCCTTTTTAGGCCAAAGGGCACATACAAAGAAGGGGAACAACTAAGTAGCTCTTGCCATCTTCACCAGGCCTCTGAAATATGTTTATAGTCATTTATATTATTATTATTATTATTATTATTATTATTATTATTATTATTATTATTATTATTATTACTACTACTACTACTACTACTACTACTACTACTACTATTTTCCAAGAATGCTTGCAGTCTATGAGGCCCAAAGCATTCCTAAGTTTAATATGGACTATTAGAGACTGGGTCTCTGTCCTTCAACATACCCACTCCCTGTGCCCATCCTCTTTTAAACAAGAAAGCCGGAAGAATAAAACATTAAAGCGTCCTTGAATGAAGAGCCTGAAAATACCACAGGAAGCATCACACACCAATATTTAAAAATACAATATGGGTAGCTTCAGTGTTATTTCAATCCAAAATTGAAATTTCTGATCATTCAGTATGCAGAAAGCTGGGACGCATAATTCAGCAAATAAAATAAGGGACATGAAAATATCGTTTTGTCATTCCAATCTTCCATGTACTGGGCAAAGGTGTGAAAATTAAGAGAATTATTTAGGACCAAGTTTATCTTTTGTCTTCCCTTCCATTCAGCCTACACAGAAGACTAAAGTCATAATTCAAGTTTCATCCTAATATAATTGGAAGCTCTAAGGTTAAGGAAGGCCACTTTGAGTTGCATAAAGGAGTAGGGACAAACAACAAAAAACTTGCAGAACAGAAGGATCTACCCAGAATTGTACCTTGCCTTAAGAAAGCAGGGACACAGAAAGAGGCAGACAATAACTTTAGGGCAAGGGTGGGCAACTATGACAACTTTATGACCTGTGGCCTTCAATTCCCAGAATTCCTGAACCAGCATGCCTGGCTCAGGAATTCTGGGAGTTGAAGGCCACAGGTCATAAAGTTGCTTTATGGCTTGGAGCCCCAATTAGAGCTTTAATTAAATTGGTCATTAAAGTTAACAGATTCAGAGGTGAGGTAGGAAAAGAAGTGGGTACAGAGATGAAAAGGTGGTGAGCTGAAGGGAACCCACCTTCTTCAACATTCCTGTTGAAATTGGCAAACTCCAGGAGTTGATCCAAATGCTGCATAAGCAGTGGGCCAAAGCGATGCATCCTGCTAAAAACAAGGATTGAGAAGGAAGTTAAAAAGACAGAGCAGGACCAGCCTAGGAACTGTTTTGCCTTAAGCACAGCCAGTGGCGAATTAAAGCTCACTGGTACCCTAAGCATGTACATACTGTACAAACAAAGCTAAGCTTAGGCTACATAAAAGTTTTTGTGGTGCCCCCTTTTTGCCTGGTGCCCTAAACATGTGCTTAGTCTGCTTAACGTTAATACACCACTGAGCACAGCACAAGGCAAGCGATGAAACAATAAAACAGACTGTCTTCAGCTTCTTCCCTTCAGCAGCCAAGCTCAACCTCAGCACTGCTTGAAAAATTCTGCAACAGAAGCCTCCTCACATGTGCTGTAGAGTTTGATTTGCCTTTTTCCTCCCCTGCCTTCCAGATAAATTTATGTTTGAGTAAAAGACTTTCCCCATTTGCTTTTTTTACTTGGTTGATTTAATTTCAGTATGACTGTCAAATACCTAGTGGAGACACTAGTTCTCAGTCCATTGTGCTTTCTGTTTATGTTTTAAGGGAAGAGAGGAAACGGTATAAAGAATAAAATATATTCTGATATAAAACTTCTCACAATGAATTCCCGCACCCAGAATACCTAGCCATTCGCTAGTCATATTGTGTAAAATTCTGGGAAATGAAAGTCCAAATCATGCCTGGATCTTTCTCCTAGGAAATCCTGTGTTTTTAGGGAAAAAAAAAAACAAAAAACCAACATCCTTGCCAGACTAGGGCCTGGGACATGAACGGGCGAGAAGGAAGAACGGCGAAAAGGCGAACTCCCATTCCACGCTTTTTAAATACCTCTCAATAGAGCAAAATGAATTGTAAGCAAACACACCCTGCAACCAAACCAAATGTTAATCAATCCCGGGCGCAAATGTTGGCTTCCCTCAGAGTCCCGTCTGCTCGGAACGCCTCGTGTTATGTAAAGAAAATCCCTCCGACCCCTCGGTTTAAAAAGAGTGGTTCCCGCCCACCTCTTCGGCTTCGAGAAATAAAGGTAGGTAAATCAAGGCAGTTGCCTTACGAGGACGGGGGAGGGTTTCAACGGAGTCTCTTGGCTTCCTTTAAAATTTCCACCTCCTTCCTTCACCCTTACTAGAAGTGGCCAAACTTGGTGCCTGTTTGCGCTTCAGATTTACGATATTACGTTGCATGAAAATAATTAAATGCCCTGTATTTTACTTGAAGGCTTCGTTGTTGTTTTAATATTCACTTCAGAACTATTGGATTAAAAAAGTATTTGCTTTCATTTAAGGTGGCTATTCTGCTCAAAAGACATGGTGACCTACAATTTTCTCTTCTAGGTTTGCATATACAGTCATCTTGAAATGAGGAATAGCAACCCTCTTGTGCCCAAAGGTGCTTTTTCAAGAGGCAACTGGATTTTCTGGATTTTCTTTAAAGACATTTTTGCTTCACCTCTAAGAAGTTTCCTCAGCTCTGACTGGATGGTGGGGAATGGAGCTGAAGAAACTTCTTGCAGGAGAAGTGAAACATCTTCAAAGAAAAACCAGAAAGTTCCGTTGGCCTCTTGGAAAAGCACCTTTGGGACAATCATGACCTGGATGACTGAGAATCTCCAGGGACATACCAAATTTAGCATATCCAACCTCTAGGGTTAACTAGTTTAAACCATTTCCAAAAGATGGGTGCCTTTTGGGAGAGCTGTGCAATTAAATGAAGTCATAAGATTTAGTTTTAAATTGCTGCATACAGAGTTCTGGTTAAACGATGGCTTTAGTTCAGTTGGGGTATAAATGCAACAGAAACACAGACTGAACCACAAACTAGCTGACCCTCGTTTAGCCTATCATTTGATGGGAGTCAGCCAGCTCTTAAGATTGTTTTCATGTGTGGCAGCAAAGCTGGTGGGAAGATGCCCCTAACAGTTGAAAAAAAAAAAAAAAAAGTCAAAAAGCCTAGTGAAACTAATCTGTTTTTTTCTGCTTAGCAAGGATGGAAGAAGGATTAGTGGGGAAAAGTCTCCAAGTAGAAAATGATTTTGAATAGATCTTTCCCAAGTGCAATGTAGTAAGATAACTATTGCATAGCAATAGCATTTAGACTTATATACCGCTTCACAGTGCTTTACAGCCCACTCTAAACAGTTTACAGAATCAGTGTATTGCCCCCAATAGTCTGCCTGGAATCCACACTGTATAATGGACATTAATACAATTGAATGAGTTCAGAGGTATTTCACGAGAAGAGTCCTCCACTCCTCAGCTCGCAGTTAGAATACCTTATGCCACCAGGCTGGAACTTTTGGACCTAGACACCTTAGAACTACACCACCTTAGAACTACACCTAAGCTTAGTACACAAAATTGTCTGCTACAATGTCCTACTGTCAATGACTACTTCAGCTTCAACCACAATAAACACATGGGCAAACAATAGATACAAATGCAAAGTAAACTGCTCCAAACTCGTTTGCAGAAAATACAACTTCAGCAGAGGTGGGTATTTGGCAGGTTCTGACCAGTTCGGGAGAACCAGTAGTGGAAATTTTGAGTAGTTCGGAGAACCAGCAAATTCCACCTCTGACTGGCCCCCGTCCCCATCTATTCTCTGCCTCCCAAGTCCCAGCTGATCGGCTGGGTCTTCTTTGGTTGCCCTGCACAGGAGAAGGGAACTGGAAAGCAGGTTAGTGGAGTGGGGAGGGAATGGGGATTTTGCAGTATCCTTCCCCTGGCACACTCACCAAGCCACACCCACAGAACCGGTAGTAAAAAAATTTTAATCCCACCACTGGACTTCAGCAACAAAATGGTCAATGTCTGGAATTCACTACCTGACTCTGTTGTTACATCCTCAAACTCCCAAAATTTTAACCTTAAACTGTCTACTGTGGACCTCCCTCCATTCCTAAGAGGTCTGTAAGGGGATGGGCAGAAGTGCACCAACGTGCCTACCATCCCTGTCCTACTATTCCCATTGATTTGTACTCTATGTAGATACTTATACCCGTTTATACTTAACATGTTTATATGTTATGTTCATATAAACTTATACTTGTTTTCTCATCTATGCTTGACCAACTAAACTAAGCTAAATAAATAAATAATTTTACTGATTTTGGAAGGATGGAAGGCTGAGTCATCCATGATAGTGTAGAGTCAAAGCTTTAGCAAGAAACACTGAGAAATTGTCATTTTTCCTCCTCCAGCATGCCCCCATAGATATACTGCATTTTAGCTGTATTTTTTTTTTTGCCATTTATTTTTACCAGGCTAAACCATTAAGGGAAACAATGGGAAAGCTTTATAGTGTCATGCAAAAGTTCATTATTTTTCCACTGGCAACTCTCAATGTCAATTTATTTTAGTCAATTACACAATAGCATATTATATATGTGTACACAATATTATTATATAGTATCAATGCATTTATGTAGTTACAAAGTTTTCATTTTTTTTCTTTAAAACATATGGAAACAATTTAACATTTTAAAAATCTGTTAAAATGTGCATGCATATGACTCTACAAAAGTTACATTATCTAAGGAATATGTAGGAGTTACAGGATATCATATCTCTGTGAGCAAAATATAGAGGGATATAAATAAGAAAAACTGTAGTTTTAAATAATATGATCATTGGGACTCAGAGAAACCTGTCTGAAAACAACCTTTGCAATCTGAATTAAAAACTAGCTATGGTGAAAATGCAGTGCAGGTAGTCCTCGACTTACAACCACAATGGAGCCCCAAATTTCTGTTGCTGTGGGACATTTGTTAAGTGAGTTTTGCCCCTTTTTACCACCTTTCTTGCCACACTTGTTAAGTGAATCATTACAGTTAAGTTAGCAACATTGTGAAGTAAATCTGGCTTCCCCATTGACTTTGCTTGTCAGGTTACAAAAGCAGATCACATGACCCTGTGAGGCACTGCAATTGACAGAAATATGAGCCAGTTGCTAAGCATCTGGATTTTGATCAGGTGACTGGGGGGGGGATGCTGCAATGGTCATAAGTGTGAAAAATGATCATAAGCAGGGGTGGGATTCAACTGGCGTTACTACTGCTTCGGTGACTATGTTTTGCACGTGTATGTAAAAAAAACTTAAGCTATGCCTCCCGGACAACTGAAAAGCACGGCGTGCAGGTGCACCGAATTTGAAAAGCTGCTTTTTTCCTGCTTTTTCAACCGCAGCTGTGCTGCACAAAGCAGCTGAGATTGAAAAAGCAGGAAATAAAGGACAGGTAGGAGCCCAGGCGGGCGGGTGGGCCAAACAGCAGCAAACACAGAACTGGTTTGGTATCTGCTGCTCTTCAGAGCTACCAGTTCTACAGAGCTGGACAGAACCGGTAGCATCCCACCCCTGATCATAAGTCACTTTTTTCAATGTGGTTGTAACTTTGAATGGTCACTAAATGAACGGTTGTAAATCAAATATTATCTGTATGTCGGTTTTTGGATGAAGGTTGCAAGAAAATGCCATGATAAAGTAAGTGAAGAAAACATGGTGATTTGGCACTAGTCCTTTGAAATAGAAAAGATATATTTTCCACTTTTTTTTCTATGCCTGTTAAGTTTTTTCAACTATTCTTTATCAAAGAAATGCAAAGAAAATTACCAGACGGCAAGTTCCTTTATTTTAAAATATTTTCACCCTGCTTTTCTATTAAAAAGCCCTTAGAACAGCTTTTAAGATTTACTTACAGTGTATCCATGTGGTGAACTACATACTCACAGAATAATAGGTCAGACAATTTTGCTGTAATTGGAGTCGGTCGCAACTAAATTCAATTCAATTTAAGCTCAACCCAAATTTAAAAAATACTTATGAACAATATTACTCTTCCTATATTTAATACAATTCTTTCTACCCATCATATATTACAGTTTGCTGGTAATGTTGAACAAAGAAATGAGCCCTGAGACCACAGATAAGGTAGCCCTGCTCATTGGCCTCTTCAGTGGTGTCGAATATCCAGGTCTGAGCAAAAGATTTAGCAGATAAATTACTAGCTCGCCTTCTCAGTTCAGTGATGTTCCTCTGCCTTGAACAAACTATTGCACATGCTCAAAACCTGCACTTTTGAAATAAGATCTCATCTTGACACAGAGCAGATTTAAGACAGATTCCAAATCTACCCAAGACAGCCAGTTGCAAAATTCAGAAGGCCTAAACCAATGATACTACAGTATCTGAAGTAAGTCTCTTTCCTCCCCTTCTCCACACTTAACAATAGCTCTATAGCTGTGTTTTTCAGACAGCCATTCTAAGGAGTGTGGATTTCTACTCCAAGAATTCTGGGAGTTGAAGTCCACACAACTTAAAGCTGCCAAGTTTAAAACTCACCACTCTAGAATTTGTTCTGTTACCTCACACACATATAAAAAGCAAGCCTAGCTTATTTCATTTAATACCCTAATGTATAATTAAAGATAAACCCAGTGGTGCTTTTTCAAAAAGCAACTGGACTTTGTTTTTCCTTGAAGTTGCTTTTTGAAAAGCACCTTTGGGATAACCATTTTTAGTTTGAGACCAATTTTTCTGTAGCTTTAATTACATTAACAACAGAATGGTAGTGAGGATGATAGCAGTAGCAACTTGTGTACCTTACTGGCTAGCTATTTGGGTACCTAAATGAACAAACAAACAAAAAAGACTACTGTATGATGACTTCATGATCCTGTAGGACTATTTTAAATTTTGGTTCCAGTTTGACTTCATTACATTGACAGATGTGCTGCATAGAGGCCAGAAATAAAACATACCAGTATAACAGCCAGGCCTTGGACATTTTTAGGTTCAATAAACTGTAAATAAATATCTTGTGATATAAACCATTTGATGCATTTTAAAGCTCCAGTAATAATTTTTATTCATTTTCACCTCTTCTTCTTTGAAAGTTTAGTCAATATGTCTGTGTCTGCACATGCACATATTTGCACACACACGTGCCAATGACTTTTCAATCAGTGCTTCCATGCTCTAAACAGCCAATGTTTGTGTGTGCATGCATGCACATGTGCACATGCCAAGAAAGTGCTTCTATAAACAGTCCCTCCCTCTCTCCCAGCCACCCTCTCTGTATATGTGTGTGTGTGTGTGTGTGTGATGCATGTGCCTGTACAAACCTTTCAGTAATGACTCCTGGTGACTCTCTGGACAATCTCCCCACAATTTTCCTGGCAAGGTTTTCAGAAATGCTGTGGACTTACCTGCTTCCTAAGGCTGAGAGAGAGAGTGACTGGCCCAGGTCATCCATCTGGTTTCGTGTCTAAAGTGGAACTGGAACTCAGGGTTTCTCAGTTTCTACCCAGGCGTTTTAATCTGTAGGTCTGGCAAGTCTAACAACCAGTTTGCTGATTTTTGCTTATCTACTTGCTAGTGGATAAATTTGGAGAGGCTTCTTAGAAATCAGGTGTGTATTTCCCACTAATAATATACTTCATAATTTATATATATTTTCATCTTCTTTTCCTACAAGGAAACCTGTGTGGAAGTAAATTTTATTCTCAGGCATTTGTGATGGAGATTTAGCTGAAAGACTTACCCTAGTCCCCCTCATGGCCGACTGTATGTTTGAATCTCTAACCCTCCACTCTGCCTGCTATATACGTAGCATCCTGGTTTGAATATACAATAAGAATTATATCTGAGTCGTCCTTGTTACATTTATATAGCATCCAGCCAAAAAAGAGTGTTTTTCCTTGGATAGTTCCAGTCATTCCACAAGCAATATTAATTATATTAGTTGTTATAATTGGTATGTTCATTTCATATGTCATCTTATGTTCTTTTTTTCTGGCTATTTTTATATTAAAATAAATGTACTAAGTACCTGTACTCTAACTGCATTAATGAAGCAAAAACCACAGCCTCTGAACCAATGATTGCCAACTTCTCCAGGAATTCTTGGTAGCCTGCAAAGATGGCACTCGTATAAGATCTTCCCTGGCACTCATATATGAACATGGAGAAAGCCTGAAAGTGTAATGGTATCTTCCCTTCTGAAATTTGCACTCAAGTGTACAAAATCCAGGGAAGAAGTTACACTCCCGCTGTTTGAAGGCTCTCATCTCTGCTTCCAGTTTGGAGTAATTAGATTACATCATTTTTCAAATATCTAAGGAATTATGTGGCAATAGTCCCAAAGTTGCTTTTTCAGGAGGCAACTGGACTTTGTTTTTTGTCTTCTTCCTTTTTTCCTTTTTCTCTGAAGAGGTTTCGCTTGAGGCAACAGAATGAACCGCACATCCTACATAAACTTCTCTGAAAGGAGGGAGAATGTAGAATTAAAGGCAAGAAGGCCCCCTCCCATCCAAAGAGGATTTTTAATTGGCTGAAGCAACGGGGGATTTGTTTTTTCATTCAGTTGTGTCACATCCTCAGAAACCGCCTGGACAAGCTCCTACAGTTTTCTTGGTAAGGTTTTTCAGAAGTGATGTGCCATTGCCTCTGTCTTAGGGCTGAGGGAGAACGTGGCTAGCCCAAGGTGACCTAGCTTGGCTTTATTCTAAGCTTGACCACTGGTTATTGGAAGCCCAGGAATGGGAAAGCAGGGCACTGGCAATCAACCTTATGAGTGTACTTTTGAGGGAAGCCTCAAAAGGTTGCAAATGTTGCTTCTGGTGAGCTGTGCATAGAAAATCCACTAGTACAGGTAAGAGGGACACCCTTTAGACTGAATCCCACCTGAAGAATGGAGCACCTCAGGCACTATGTCAGTAGACCATCCAGGACACAATTCCCCATCCCAGAGCAGATTCTCTGCAGACTCTCGGGCTGAATAAAGCATTAAAGCACTGTCTGTCGATCAAGGAAATCCAGGTGAATAGGCTTGTCTGGCACCAGCACAATACGGGAGAGAGGCTTCACATCTGTGCATTGTGGGTCTGGTCTGATCAAGAACTTCAGGATTATCTGGAAACAACCCAGAGAAAAATTGTACATTATTTCATGGGCCTCTTGTCTGGTTCTACCTTGGCTAAATCCATTCCGATAACAGGTAGTCCTCGACTTACAATAGTGACTGTTCAAACTGACAACGGCACTGAAAAAAGTGACTTAAGGCCATGTTTCACACTTACGACCACTGCAGCATTCCCACGGTCAAATGATTTACATTTGGATGCCTGGCAACTGACTCATATTTATGACGTTTGCAGTGTCCCAGGGTCATGTGATCCCCTTGTACAACCTTTTGACAAAAAAAGTCAATGGGGGAAACCAGGTTCACTTAACAACCAGGTTACTAATTTATAACACCTGCAGTGATTCACTTAGCAAATGTGGCAAAAAAATTCGTAAAATGAGGCAAAACTCATTTAACCAATGTCTCACTTAGCAATATAAATTTGGGGCTCAATTGTGGTCATAAGTTGAGGACTATCTGTACTGATATTTGTTTCTGACCTCCTGCGTCGCAGCATTTTATGACAAAATGGTTGCCAGTTGGCAAAGTCATGAGAATGGAGAAGGAATGTCCTTTTCCTCCTAAAGTCGTATCCACTGATCACATCATACTTAAATGGTAGAGTTCCCAAATAAATACATTTTGTTCTCTTTTCTACATCTTCTGGCACAGGGAAATTGCTACTTCTCTGACTTTGGCTTGGCTTCTTGAAATGAGGAAAGTACTCTTATTGTACCCCTTTGTTTCTATTCCAACTACCCACTGAAGTTAAATCTACTATGAAGAGCAATGGGATGGGAAGGAGAGAATGATCAGTCCCGTAAAGACCAAGAAGTCACAGGGTTTCCAAATATACCACATGCTTGAAGGATTAGACACAGGTAATCCTTGACCTACCGCTACAATTGGGACCAGAATTTCTATTGCGAAACAAGGTGGCTGTTAAATGAATCGTGCCCAATTTTATGACCTTTTTTGCTGTAATTGGTTATTAAGTAATTTAGAGAAGAGCTACATGGATGATCAGGAGTCTGGAGATGAAATCATATGATGAACAGCTAAAGGAACTAGGTGTGTACAGCCTAAGGAAGAGAAGGCTCAGGGGAGACATGATAGCAGCCTTCCAATACTTGTGGGACTGTCACAAGGAAGATGGTGTAAATTTATTCTCCATAGCACCTGAAGGCAGATAAAGAAGCAATGGGTAGAAGCTCATCAGTGGTAGATTCAACCGGGAAATAAAGAGGAATTTCCTGATGGTAAGAATAATTTATCAGTGGAACAGCTTGCTTCCCTAAGTTGTGGTTGCTCCATTGCTGGAAGTTTAAAAAAAAAAAAATACTGGACAACCATTTGTCTGGAATGGTATAAGTAATCCTGCCTCTGGCCGGGGGTTGGACTAGAAGACCTCCAAGATCCCTTCTAGCCATTTGACTCTATGATTCTTATCGCAGTTGTTAGGTGAATCATGCAGTGGTTACTGGTGAGTCCAGTTTCCCCCATTGACCTTGCTTGTTAGCAGCTAACTGGCAAGGTTGCAAATGGTGATCTCCTCAGAGATGGGTATTTAACAGGTTCTGACCAGTTTTGAAGAACCGGTAAGTGGAAATTTTGAGTAGTTTGGAGAACCGGCAAATCCCACCTCTGACTGGAGATTTAATAGTATCCTTCCCCTGCCAGGCCCACCAAGCCACACCCACAGAACCGGTAGTAAAAAAATATGAATCCCACCACTGGATCACATGACCCTGGGATAGTGCAATTGTCATAAATACAGGCCGGTTGCCAAGCACCTGAATTTTGATCATCCACAGGGGATGCTGCAGTGTAAGCACGAGGACCAGGGTTCTGACCAGTTCTGGGGAACCAGTAGTGGACATTTTGAGTAGTTCAGAGAACCGGAAAAGACCACCTCTGATTGGAGAGTTTACAATATCCTTCCTCTGCCATGCCCACCAAGTCAGGCCCACAGAACCGGTAGTAAAAAAATTTGAATCCCACCACTGGCGAAGACCAGTTGTAAGTCACTTTTTTTCAATGCCATTTTAACTTTGAATGATTGTAAGTTGGGGACTATCTGTATTTTTCATCTAACCCACCTTCTGGGAAACAGCTCAGAAATGTATATTTCCCCTCCATTATTAGACAACAGAAGGTCAGGGGAAAGGGTGGAATCCCACTGATTTCCCTGTGGATAGAAGCCAGGCTTGAATCCCAGAAATGAAGTTGGAATTTCACTTTATTTTGCAGCTACGACATCACAGATCATACTGAGACTGGCACACGTGCACTCACACACAGAAACGACTTACCCGGATAAGAGCCAGGTGCATTTCAAGTTCAGCAATGCGACGCCCTGCACAGGCACGGACTCCATAGCCAAAGGGAATGGAACTGAAAGGGTGAGGAGACACCTTTCTCTGGTCTCGCAACCAGCGGCGTGGCAGGAAGTGTTCTGGCTCCGGGAAGTTGGCCTCGTCATGCGAGATGGCATAGTGAGCCAGCACAAAAAGGGTCTAAGCCCCAATGGAAAGCACAGAAAAAAAATTAGAAAAAGGATTATTACAGAGTAAGCCAACGGGAGATACTGCTTTTCAACAAGATTCTTCCTCAGGCAGCTCTATGATGATGACAGCAAACATGGGCAGAATCAACACGGGTATCCCTTCCACGTGGGAGATGATAGAATACTGGCATTTTTCCAAAATGCAAATCCTGTCAGTTGACAAAGATTAAGCTCTATGGTGTGTGTGCAACAGGAACAGAGTGTGTGCCTTCATCACCTGTGTTGGTATTGGCCAGTAATGAGTTCTCAGACTGCATAGCTTACTTTATATTCCATAGGGAAACAATTATCTTGTAAATAAAATTGCTTTCTAATTGAATCCTTGATCTTTATATATTCCAACCTGTCCATTTTCCTAGACTTTGCCTTACTTTGCCCAGCATGGACTGACATTCCTAATGGGTGCTAGCTTTCCTAGCATGGACTGCTATGACTCAGATGAGGGGCCAGGACCATTAGGGAGTGGACTGCTGCCTTCAGAGATTTTGGGGGCTGGCAGCAGCGATGAGGAGGTTCCCAAGGAGCCTGTGCCAAGTGCGCGTGCCTGCAGGATTGTTCGCAGGAAAGAGCAGTTACAACAGCACGGGCAACTCGGAAGTAAGGCTGCAAGGTAATGGCCCTTCCTTCAAGAAGATAAAAGCCAGCTGTGCAGCGAACGTTCTTTGTAGCAAGCAAAGACATTTTGAAACTCAGCCTCATGGACATTACAATTGGTATTTGAAGACTCTTGTACTGTAAACCATTTCTTATAATGTTGTTTTTTTGGCAGCCTTGCAAAAACTTGGCAAGGCTCTTTCTTGTTGGAGCTAATTAGTTCGAAGCAGCCTTTTATCTGTGAAGAAACAGAATTCATAGATGAAACATTAAAAGGTTGTGCTGCTGCCTTTGTCTTGTGTTTGCTGTCTTGGAACCAGATTTGGGTTAGAACAGCTATCCCAATGATTACATTATATTTCACATTCTTTCTGGTGATTAAGCCCAATTCACTTAGAGATGTCTTGCTTGCAAGATCAATACTACACTAGTACTTACATCCTTCGGGAACTGGTATCCTTGAATGACAACTTCCTTCTCTGCAATAATCCGTGCGTTGGTGGGGACCACCGGATAAAGCCTTCAAAGGGGGAAGTGGCAGATCAGTGGACAGCACTGAACAGCAGGAAGAGGCCCCTAATGACCTAGGCCAGTGGTCACAACCCTTTTGCGTTTGGCGTTCATCATAGGTTCATCACCTAGGCCAGCTTGATGACCTTAGACCAGTCACTCATTCTCGGCCCTAGGAAAGAGGCAATGGCAAACCACTCCTGGAAAACCTTGCCAAGAAAACTGCAGAGGCTAGTCCAAGAGGTTGTTACAAGTCAACAATTGACTCAAATCCATTCAAATAAATCGAAGGGAGGAAAGAACCCCTTTTTTAGTCAAGAATTCCAGGTGCTAAGGGAGCATTGTAAAAATGTGATTATAGTGTGTTATATTAACTGGCAGAAAAATCCTGACCCAGCTAGAACTTGGGACAATTTCCTTTCAGACTTGTGGTTATCAGCAGGGGTGGGATTCAAAGTTTTTAACAACTGGTTCTGTGGGTGTGGCTTAGTTGGTGGGTGTGGCCAACTCAATATCACTCACATCGAGACACGCATCTCCTCCCCTGGCCTCTCATGACTGTGGGGATGCTGCAACAGTTGTAAGTGTGAAAAATGGTCGTAAATCACTTTTTTCAGTTCCATTGTAAATTTGAATGGTCACTCCACACAAGCAAAGTACCAGCAAAGGAGGGGGAAAAAACTCCAGGGACGTTCCAGAGACAGGAAGTCTAGTCTTGCCAAGAATGTAATAAGGGTTAACGGAGAGGCAGCTGGAGTCTTAGTGGACAACCAGCTAAATATGAGCCAGCAGTGTGCAGCAGCCGCCAAAAAAGCTAATGCAATCCTAAGTTGTATTAACAGAGGGATACAGTCAAGATCAAGAGAAGTACTAATAACACTCTATAAAACCTTAGTAAGACCACACCTTCAGTACTGCATCCAGTTTTGGTCACCACATTATAAAAAAGCTGTTGAGACTCTAGAAAAAGTACAGAGAAGAGCAACCAGGATGATTAGGGGACTGGAGGCTAAAACGTACAATGAACGGTTGCAGGAACTGGGCTTGGCTAGTTTACTAAAGAGAAGGACCAGGGGAGACATGATAGCGGTCTTCCAATATTTGAGGGGCTGCCACAGGGAGGAAGGGGTCAAGCTATTTTCTAAAGTGCCTGTAGGCCAGACAAGGAATAATGGATGGAAACTGAACAAGGAGAGATTTAACTTGGAAACAAGGAGAAACTTTCTGACAGTGAGAACAATCAACCAATGGAACAGCTTGCCCTTGGAAGATGTGGGAGCGCCATCAGTTGAGACTTTCAAGAAGAGATTGGACTCCCATTTGTCAGAATTGATGTAGGGTCTCCCGCTTGGGCAGGGGGCTGGACTAGATGACCTACAAGGACTCTTCCAACTCTGATTATCTGTATCTGTAAGCAACCCCAGAATGTTTCCTTCCTGCCTTCCTTACAGGATTAGGCCAGTAATTTCTTCTAAGGACAAGTTCTCCAAACTGCTTAGAATGTTAACAACCGGTTCTAGTGAATAGGTGCGAACTGGTAGAATCCCACCCCTGGTTATCAGGACCCAAGACTACCTTAATGGCACACATACACAAATATGAAAGCCACAGAAAGGCCCTCAGAACCACACATTAAAAACTGGGGTGAGGGTGGGAAATACTGTACTAGTTTCTAGCAGCTGACAAATATTCTTTTTGTGCTTCACGGTTTCCCAAACACATCAGGTGAGCCACTGTCTCACCCAGAATTTTGCATCTGCAAGACTTCCAGCCTTACATTCCCATAAATGCAGGTAGTCCTCAACATGACCAACTTACCTTGGAGTTATTTACAACTCAGATTTGAAGATCTGACAGTTGCTCCTTCCCCCCCACAGTCACAACCTTGAGGAACTCAGCAATATAACTATATTTAAGCTGTCTGCAGTATCCTTCGGTCACGTGACTGTTTTACCATAGTTTTGTTGAAAAGCGGCATTTTCCAGTTTTCAGCAAAACTGTGCTCACAGCAGACAATTGGTTCACTGAATGCCCACGGTGATTTGCTTAGCAACCACCACATAAAATTGGGTCATAATAATGGTGCAGGGTCCATTGTGGTTGCAATATGAGGTCTATCGGTAGCTTCTTAAAAACCCAGGCTGCAAAGCTGCAATAGCAGCCACTCTATCCTTGAACTGAGGTTAAGACTGCATCCAGCTTCTTTGCTCAACCATAGAGAGGCTCCTACCTGAGAGTCTCCTTAATTATCGCCTTAAGCAGGGGCATCTTGTTGATGTCCTTGGCTTCAGGAATTTGGTCTGTGGGTACCACATTGGCTATTTCCTGGTATAAATCTTCCTGGATGTCTGGGTGTCTAGCCAGGTGGTACAAACACCAAGACAGAGTATTGGATGTCTGAAAAGACCAAACGAGAGATGGAAGGTGATAGACTTCCGCTCTGGGCAGCGGAATGAACAGACATGGGTGACGACATCATCACAAATGCTATGACTTATGTCAGTCGCTGGGACGCCTATGGATAAAGGCATTTGCATGGTGATTTCACTGTACATGTCATTGCTGCAAATTGCTGTAGATACATTGCTTGTGAAAATGGGGTGGGCTTCAAAAATTTAAAGCAATGGGTTCTCTTCCCGGTTGCTGGGTGGGCATGGCCATGGTGAGGAGGCTGACTAGGCCACGTGGCCTAGTCAGCCTCCTGCACCACAGCAGGGCCCCTCTCTTTGCCTTCCCTAAGCTCTGGAGGCTTTCCTCGAACATCTGGGAGGACAAAAACTGCCTTCTGGAGGCCAAAAATGGGCCTGTTTCTGGACTTCCACAACTTCTGGGAGGCCCAGTTTTTCCCCTCCCCGAACCTCTGCAGGGAGGCCTGCACTTACCATGTATCCAAACAGGCCACGTGGAGACTCCAGGGAGGGGTGGGATGGGTGGGGCCAGCCACGAGTGAGATTTGGTGGTTCGCCGAACCAGCCATAATGTTAGCTATGGGTCTGCACGAACCTGGGCGAACCCATAGCAGGCCCACCCCTGTAGAATCTCTAGATAGGATCTTGGAACAGATAAGAGGTTCTCAGAGTCTTGTTGTAAGGGTTAGATTGTCAGAGGCAAATTTCTCTCCTAATACTGTATGATAAATGAAACATGGCAGTTTGCTATACTGACACATTTCTCAAAATTAGAAATATATCTGTCACCCCCCTCCTTTTTTTTTTTTTTTTTTTGCAATAAGCCTATCTGTTTCTGTTCTCCTTAGTACTATATCCCAACCTAAAAAGGATTAGGTGTGCTTACAAATCTGCCACATATTCTTCCTTGGTTACGATGGGTGAATTTGTAGAGAGTTCCTTTTATAATTCAAGCTTATTCCTAAGCCTGAATCTCTAATGTAGAAGAAGGGTGGGGTTCAGATATAGTAATTAAATAAAAATGGTATACAAGGTATTCAGTGCCAAGACTGGTAAGATTTTTCAGATATTCACTCATACTGAAAAGGAAAATAAATAAAGAATGTTATTCTCAACCATGGCCATCAGTTCTTTTGCAACAGCTGAATTTTCCAGACCTCTGGGGGAAGGTTCACAGTTCAGGGTGGAATCCATGCTTTATACAGAAGAGGTAACGGGTTCAAAATGACATTACTTGAGGTCAAAGGATCAGAAAATGAAATAGAAAGGCTCTTTGGAAATGAGCAAATTACTGCCATTTAAAAATGGCCAACAGCTGTGCATCACCATGGGTCTTGTGGAATGTGTTAGTATGAAAATATAGTAAATAAAACAGGCAATTCAACAAGTAGATAAAAAGAAATCTGACTTCGTACAAAATAGCTTCCTATTTTTGCTCTAGAAGAATACTCTTAAACATCTGGTGCAGTCATAGCAAACGTTTGGGCTCAGTGTGTCAAAAATTTGGAAAATACCTAATTTGATTCTGCTCCCATGCCATACATGCACACACATACTGAACCAAAGATAAACAATTCTCTATCGCCCCAACCTCCCTGTTCTAAGCCACCCTGTACAGTGGCACTTGGTGGGGCAAATGTTGGGCCTGAAGTAGAGGTCCAGGTCTTGGACTTCAGCCTTAGGGCCACTGCTGCCATTTGAAAAGGCCATTTCATACCATTCCTCATTTCCCCTGCCCAGGATCTGCCACATAACTGCTTATCTTTACGTGATGTTCTCTTTCTGTTGACAGGTCCCTGCAGTTTATCTGAGGCTGCTGTGGGTCCCACAAGGCCTTTGGTCTTGAATCAGCTGCAGAGAATGGTCTCCAGTGGCTTCTGCAATCTCTGAAAACTGTATTGAAAGCGTATCTCATTCTCACATGATTTTCAGAAGGTCCAGAGACCGCATGGACTCATGTCCATTCTCATGTAACTTCTTCAGCCTCAGAAAATCACAAGAGAACAGAGCATGCTTTCAAGAATAGTCGCCGGATCTTAGTGAACATTGGCAAAACATTGTAGTGTGTCATCTTTGACACTCATGAGTTGCCATCACTGTTCTAGTGCATTTTGGGACTTTCAAGCAGTAGTGTGAAAGAATATAGGCTGATCAGCAGGTGACCACATGCTCGACAATATGATAAGTGTTTGCCATCACTTTTGCTCCTCAAGCGTCAGGGCACCCGTATTGGAAGAATAGGTAGTCAATGTCCTACCGTGTCAACACCAGCCAATAGTAGCTCTGCTATGCTTCCATATATTTCTTCATGACTAAGTTGTCCACTGGTGAGCAAGTATGTCAGGTATCCTGAAACTTCCTCACCCTGTTCCAGACGCTTCTCTAAATCCAAAGTCTTCTGATCAATCAGTTTTTTTCCTACAGCATGAAAGAGCTTTGGTTACTGACGGTTCACAATATTGAGACGAGCAAGACAATGTCCATTATAATGGACAGGTATTCATCCATTGATTCCTTGGCTATGCAAAGTAGCTTAAAGAAAATACAAATTTCCCAAGAGGAACACAGACAAATTTCAGCTCCTGGGATGAAATCAAGCTGATTTGACTAGAAATCCACAGACTTATTCTCAGATCCCTATCACTCACGTACCAAAGCCAAAGATAATATCCCAGCCTTCAAGGTAGCGGTTAAAGAAAGGCAGCATGTTCCGTGTCCATTTAGGTAGGACATTGACAAAGACAGAATTCCTGAACATATATCCAATAGCATCAATGAATTTTTTTGTTTCAGTGGGTATCTGTTTCTCTAGGCAGCCAATGCGGGTCTCAAAAAGAATATAGGAGATACCTGGAGGTAGAAAATACATGAGTCATATAATTATGCACAATGGCAGCCAGTAGGAAAATAAAACCTGCAGTCTTGAAAGAAATGGGTCAGATAAAGATGAGATGTGGGAAGAGTGCCATTAGTCATAATGAAAGGTATTCTGGTTATGCTTCATATTTGTATAGAAATGGATGTACAGTCCAGTGAGCAGGATATACTGTACAGTGGTCATAGTGATAATTAGGCAACGTTTGTAGACAGTTGACTCAAACTCTCCAGGGAGGGATATTCTTCCTGCTTGGAAGCATAGTGTCTATTCGGAAGGCTGTTTCACGTTAAGGCATCTTTCAGCTTACGCTTCCAGAGATGCTACATTTTAGCTCCCTTAATGCCCTATCCAGCAATTCAATTTCATAAATAAAAATGGGAAAATTTACTTGGATTTTGTGATAAATTGCTTTGGCTGAATCCCACTAGTTAACATTTATCCCCTCTATATCTTTGTGGGGATAGCTAGCTAGCTAGCTACCGTGTTTCTCACAAAATAAGGCCGAGCCTTATTTTTTTTTTGACCCCTGGAAAAATGGCTAGGCCATCTTTTTGGGGGTGACTTAATTTCCCCCCCCCCTTGCATCCTTGGGTGAACAGGCAGCGACAGCTTGGATTTTGATTTCGGTGTTGGTGGGGCACTTTGTATTGGGAGACCTTCCGCCACCGTTGTTTTCCCTTCTCCCCGTGCTGCCGCGGCATTTAGGACAACGCCGCGGCGTTTGGCACAGCCACACACAGCCAGCCAGGACTCCTCCCTGCAGCCAGAGCCCGGCAGAGACACTCAGCTTAAGGCGCTCCTGTTGCTACCTTCCCTTCGCCTTCGAAGGCAAAGCCAATTCTTTTAAAAACAACACCCTACTACTAGTACGACAAATCCTCCCCTGCCTGAGAGGGCAGCCCAACCCCACGTGGGGAGGTGAATCTCTCGGGGCTGCAGGGCAGGATCGGCCCATCCCAGGAGAAGCGCCCAGCTGCCATCCCTGCCTGGCGGCGGGCAGAGCGTGAAGAGCTTCGCCTGGGGCACCCAGCAGAGTTGACAGGTTGGCCCTCCTGTCCGGTGGCAGAGCTCTCGCCAAGGCAGCAAGCGCCTCCCTGCTGGGCCCTCCACTCATCCTGCCAGGGCCACGCAAGAGTCGTGTGGGCTGGGCAGAGCCGGGAAAGCGAGCTGTAGGTGCATGCCCGCCTGCCAAGCGAATGAGCCGGGCCGACCCGAGCTTGGCTTCCTTCCCAAGTCCCTCCAGCCCGAATCTGAAGGGGCCACCGGGAGAGGCTGCCCGAGGCAGTGATAGCACCCACCCATCCATGGACAGGGAGGCAAGGCAATGGCCTGCGCCGAATTTCCAAAAGCTCAGATGACTTAGTAAACTGTGGCTAAATAAGTGATAAGAGCATCATCTACAAGAAACAACCTCAGAAATAAAAGAACTCATAGTTCATTCATAGCAGCACCACAAGCTACAAACGCACCTTCTAAGGCAAATCGGTAGAATAGGTTGGCCATATCGTCAACTTTTACTCCCGAGGAACTTTTACTTCTCTCATCTTGAAGGTGCACTATGAGATCAGACACCACTTCATTGATGGAATCTGCATAGAGCAAAGCTTCGGAAGGCTTGAGCATCCTCTTGTTCAACACCTGGCGTAGACGGTGCCACCTTTCTCCATCCCTAAGAACGAGAGAGATGTTTTGTTAGCCCTTTGAGGTAGTCCAGACAGGAAGCCAAAACTGTGAATGCTAATGTACTATCAGATCAGTGGTTAATGACACTGAGTGTTGTGGTTTGCCAGCAGCCTGTGCAGATAGCAGAGAAATCAGACAGTGGGGAAGAATGGGGACCAGTCTGGGAGTCTGGAGAGGACTCGGATGAGGGTCCTGTGTCCAATGCAGAGACAGAGCCAGGACCATCGAGGAATGGGGTGCTGACTCCGGAGCCTCCAGAGTCTGGCAGCAGCGAGGCTGGGGAATAAGGAGAGCCTGTTCCCAGTGCGCGTGTGTACAGAGCTGCTACAAGGCAAGAGCAGCTGAGACAAAAGGGATGACTTGGGAGTAAGGCTCGGAGGTGATTGCCCCTCCCATAAGGTATAAAGAACAGGCAAAGGTGATGAAACTTCAAAGTTGCTCGTTCTGTTCAGATTAATCCTTGAAGCTCTGCGTAGACTTTGTACTTCGGTTGGTTTTTTTATAATTCATTTGGCACTCTAGTTGTTGGCAGTAATTCAAAGGAAAGAAAGGTGGGTGCTTATCTCGAGGGATGTTTGGGATTCATTACAGGCTGGGAATGAACATAATTCCCAGCACTGAAATAAAACAAGAGTTGTTTTAACTAATTACGGTCTCGGGAAGCCTTGATCAGAACACTGAATTTGTCAGCTGGAAATCTGACAGCCCGGGTTCAAGACCTGAGTGCCGCACAATAGGGTGTGCTCTCATTCTTGCCTCAAATTCTGCCCACCTAGCAGTTTGAAAGCACCCAAATATCAGTGTATAAATAGGTACCGATGGAAAGGCAACCACATTCAGTGCACCTTTTGCATATAGCTATACCAGCTACATAACCACAGAAGATGCCTTTGGACAATGCTGGCTCCCAAAGATGAGCAGCCCACCCTAGAGTTGGACACGACTGGACAGGGAAACCTTTACCTTTACTTTATTGTAAGGTTACAATAAGAGAATCTTGCATGCCTTGAAAGCACTTCTCCCTTCCCTTGCCATTACTTTCCTCAGAAGTAGGGAGGGTCAGTTTTGAGATGCTTTATGAAATTACATTTCTAGTTTGGGCTTAGAGTTCATTTATCAGAGTGTAGTCTAGGCCGCAGCACTTCCTCCTGTCTTCCTCCTTCAGAGGCTATGCTACATGCAGGTTACAATATTCTCACAGGCAGTGGTGGGATTCAAATTTTTTCCCTAATGGTTCTGTGGGCGTGGCTTGCTGGGCGTGGCAGGGGAAGGATCCTGTAAAATCTCCTGTCAGAGGTGGGACTTGCCGGTTCTCCAAACGACTCAAAATTTCTGCTGCCAATTCTCCAGAACTAGTCAAAACCTGCTGAATACCCATCTCTGCTCACATTTGGAGCATGTGTGGAATCAGATGAATTACTAGAATCTATTGGGAGAGTTAACTAGCAGGCTTAACTAAATGAGCTAGGTATGGCTACCTCTCTATTTTGTTTATAGGGCTTCTTTTTTATGCATGCACATGCAAACACACACACAAAATTTAGATTTTTTTTCCCCCTCTGTATTTTTTATATTCTAGGTATAGTAAGTTTTTCTTCTTTTTCTCTTCAAGACACCTTAAGCTTCTATGTATTTTTATATAGAAGTTTATATGTTTTATTTGTGTTTGTGAATATAGCCACACACACACACACAAACATACCCCCCATAACCCACAAGTCATGAAATTTCTTTTAAAGAAAGATTAATTGTAATCTTTTTGAAATTTAAGAAAAAATAAACAACTCATTAGCAGTCATATTAATCTAAAATATAGAGGGTACCAACTGAGTAGAAGACATTTGAAGAATTTGCACAGTACTTTGATCTATTGTAATGCTAAGACTTACATGACAATTCTGGGAAAAATACTGTTTAAATATATTTATATCTTCTCCCTTACAGATTCAAACCAGGTACCATGGCTGCACAAATCATGCTCAGAAATTACCCCTAAGAAGTTTAATTCAGCTTCCTCAAAGAAACGAGTTGCTCTGAGTTAATTATACAAGCATTCTCTGGAACTCAAATGAAATGTGAGTTGTTCTTCCACATATTTGAGAAACATAACACCTTCTGTGACTGCTGGGCAGGCTTAAGTTTTCTTAATTTTGCCTAAGAAAAGGTACACATGTCATGGTACAGGGTGTATTGGGGCTAGCCAATACAGTAATTAGCTTTTTTTGAGGCATAGTAATTGATTTGTTTTCATTCTTACGTGCAGATTATAGATTAGCTTTAGGCGTAGTCGCACATTTATGTGAATTCATATTAGAAGTCTGCTTGTTTAATTAATTTCTGGATAAATTTGTGGTAGGCAACTGCTTGACACTCACTCAGTGAAGGGGCCGTACGATAAGTGCCGTATGTCTCGATGCTCCTTCCAAAGGCTCATGTCACTCCGCACTGGGTATTTTCCCTCCTGACGTAACAGCTCCTCCAAGATTTCAGGACTTCCAATATTAACATTAAGATAACGACCAACAACCGATTTCCATATGGGGCCATACATTTTCTTGGAAATGATCTAGAATAGAAAAAATAATGAGGTCATTTGGAGGCTGTCAAAAACTGGGATATAGATTTGTGTGTGTTTATGTGCGTACGCGCACATAGGTCATTCATCACTCAGTGGAATAATCGTGAGAGTCAAGTTAGTCAGTTATTCAGACTGATCCAGTTCTTCAAGCAAGAAATCAGTATAGGAGCTTGGCAGGGAGAAACCTTATTCTTTACTTTACCTGCTCTCTCTCTCTCTCTCTCCCTCCCTCCCTCCCCCCCTCTCAGCTAAGAAAGAGTGGCAGATAAATTAGGGGTTGAGGTCTGTCAAAACTTTTGCCAAGCTCAGCAATGCTAGCTTCCTGCATGGTTTTTCTCTTTCCCCTCATGAAATATGAGCACTGCAGCAAAGAGAGAGGGTGTGGTGGAGAAACTAAGAAAGAAACAAAAATGAGAGGAAACATGGCTGCTGGCTGTGGAATGTCAAACTCAGTACTAAAACAATTGGTTTATGTTATGGATGAATGCAAGTGATAAGTAACACGTTTGAAACATTTCTCTTTTGAGTTGCAGGCAACCCCCCTGTAACCACTTTCTGCACTTTCTTGCCTGTTCCTTTGTCCAACAGCTCAATCTGAGCTGTTTCTGGAATAGGGATGAAATCGATCTGAAGATACAATGAGTTCTCGTTTGTATGAAAATTTAAGAAAAGAACCACAGGCTTTTCCCTCCCCCTCTCTTCTCTGGGAGGCTTCAATGATATCAACATTTATCAATGTATATTTCTAGCTAAACACAGGATTATAGTTTACAAGATGGTTTTTGTATCAAACAACATTAGTGTAACTAATGCTCTCCAAAGGCAAACCTCCAGGCCCCAAACATTGGAGAAATTGGGGCATGAGCTACTATCTGAGTTGCAGAAGTGGGAGCTCATGGCATTAGATGATGGAAGCCTTATGCCTTCATCCCCAAACCCTTATATATCTTTACTCTTTGTTCTCACCTGATGTGGCTATTCTTAAAAAGAAAGTCATGCCATGAAACTTGAATTGAAGTAGCCTAATTTTGGGAACAATTCACAACCGGCCTCACACACTGACTAAGCTATTTAGTTACTACATAGATTCTTAGTAGCTAAGAGAGACGCTGGCAGCTTTCCCAAAAATAAATGTTTTCTATGAAAGCAGCCTTTGTTTTTTTGTTCCTTACACTTCTGCAGTTTTACTGTTGGTTGAATTCAAAGGAGGTCTCTGAGGTCTAATGTGCGTATAGCCTGTGATGTCAAAAAGCCATTATTGTGCCTATCAGATTATGATATTTGTTAATACTTTGGGATATTCTAAAAACACACAAATAATCTCCAACCTGGTATTTAATAACATATAATTATATTTGCTGAATTTTTGTTTCATCTTGCTCAATCATGTTTGGCACTTATTTCCCTACAGGAGCACACTGCGGATTCTGTAGTAATAAAGCCAACAAATTGCACATGCTGTTTTTCAAACATGATATTCCCAGCCCATGTTTGGTACACTGTCATGTCTTATCTGCTGTGGAGCAATAAAACTGCCTTTTTGTAATCTGTTATTTGGAACCCAGCACTTTAATCTGTACATCTGAACTTCTTGCAACAATCTGTTTGGGAAAGCAGAGAAAACAAGTTAAGTTCCAAACAATCAGGCTGGTAAGTAGCCTGTGCTGACAAAGGAATTCAAATATTTGTCTTGGATTTAAGTGAAAAGGCAGATGAAATGTTTATTCTAGCCTACCCTCTGGGTCCATTTTCTCTCTTGAGAATTTTTCCAATATCCTTTTTGTATAGGGAATCAAAAAAACAGAAGGCATCTAGTAGGAACTGTTGTTATTAACATATTTTATTAAATTAACTTTTTGTGAACAGAGTCCTTCTGGTTTTTCACTGCCACAGACTGTTCTTCTATCATATTTATATTTAGTGTAAAGGGGGGAAACATAAAGGGGAGTTGAAATCCGCCAGGCTTAAAGTTACCAAGGTAACTTTACCCCTACCTTAGAACAGGGTTGTCAAACTCACATTGTCACTGCAGTATCGGGACTCCCCCCCTTCATTAAACTGAGCATGGGTGTGATGCACCCAGTCCTTGAGCCCGGAGTTTGACAGCCCTGCCCTAGAAGATCCTTCCCAAACTGGTGCCCTTCAGCTATTCAGATGCAATCCACCTGCATCAAGATGGCTATGGAATGTAATTATTTGATATCTGGTTAACTGAACATTTGAGGGCATCAGCTGGGGAAAATTTCTCCTGGAGCAATGCTCCACCTAGGAAAATGCAAAGCATCTGCCGATGTAAATCTGCAAGCCCATACACATGTATCTACATTTAATTAATATTTAAAATGACATGTCTCTGAGTAGATACATAAAATTATCAAGGAATCCTCTGCTCATTTGAAACTTGCCAGTTTTAATTTCTGTTTGCATAAAAAGCCCAGAAGTGTAAACTTCTAATGCCTTCCTCTCACGTTTTGATTGACATGGTTCATTGTTTTAATACTTTCTCCTGGCTCAATTCTTTATAACTTGTTGAGTTCCAGAAGCAGTGCCATGTGCCATGGGTATTGGAATGCTGAGGCCCAAGTTTCGTTTGATCTACCAACAGTCACCTCCCAAATTATTGCAAATAATGGGATGGAGCCCATTAAACAGTTAGAAGGAACATATGTTGTTGCCAGGGTGGGAAGGTGGAGGATTATTTTATTTTTTTTGTTTCTTTTATACAGTGTTTTTATATTTTTGTTAGCTGCCTTAAGTTGCCATGTACTAGTAGGTGGCAATATAAAATTTATAATTAAATATAAATACATAAATAAATATAAACTCATAAACATAAATAAATATGCCTGGGGGGGGGGTCTTTGGTGGCCTCCGAGCCTGCTTGTTTTCTTCAAGACATTCTGCAAGAAAGTGAGGGAACATTTTCTGTAGCACTGATGATGTTACCCAGTTAGGGTAATGAAATGTCTGCAAAAAAAGAAGCCAGCTCAGAAAGCACCAAGGACCCCCCATGTCAACCCTGAGCTGCAAATATTCTCCTTTAAATACGGCTTTTATCAGAGGGGGTACGTCAAACTCAAGCGCATCTAGACATAAGCAGAGTGGCTTTCTCCTCACTCCATCCCGACCCTTCCCTAAGTCATTTCGGATAATAATAATAATAATAATAATAATAATAATAATAATAATAATAATAATAATAATAATAATAATAATAATAATAATAATAATAATACGAGCTGGGATCGCCCCCGGAGCAGCAAAAACAGAGCTCCATTTTTCGGTGCTCAGCTCTTAGTGCTCCAGCAGCATCTGGTGTCCTTCGGGCCCGATGGCCGCCTGCCTGCGTTTTCCACGACAATTATTTGGCTCGTTCGCTCATCTCTAGGCGGCCGTGCAGCCTTCTGGCTACTTGAGACGAATGGTGTCGGTAAAGAGAGCCAGGCCGTTCCCTCCCGAGGACCTCCCTCCCCCACACACAACGACCACCACACACACACCGCCCCGGAGACATCCCAGGTGGCCTCAATCACCTGAAGTTGGTGCGTGTGCAGCAAGTAGCCTTTCACGAAGAACCAATAGAGGGTCTCCAGGGCCCCCGTTCCGGGCAACTCCTCCGGCCTCTTTAGCCGCTCTTCATGCCGGGGGACCGAAGCTGCCTGTGCAGCGTTGGAAGCAGCCCTCCAAAGGGGAGCCGGGCGGGGTACTCCGGGCGTCGACCTCAAGCAGCGCCCCAGCCTCCCGGCAAAGCCGCTCCACTTCCCCATAGCACGGCTGACTAAGCAGAGAAGGTAAGTGGAGAACAGGAAAGGAAGCGCAGGAGGAGCTGTCCAAAGAGGTAAAAGTGGAGCGGGGGTGGGTGGGGTGGGAATAGAAGCGGGCGAACACAGGTTAGTGCCGTAAGAACCATGGATTCTTCATGGACTCGCTTTCCCAAGAGGCCGTGCGCGGGCGACTCAGGGTCAAAACCACCCTTCCCCGCCCATCACCTGTCGGATCTGGACAGGGACATAAAGTTGCGTTCCGGTTGTTTTGAATCGCGGCGTCCAGCTTTACCAGTTGCGGAAGATTCGGCCCTGCAGAGGCTGGCATCACGAGTTCCTTCTCTCGGGATCAGAGTAGAGGCGACTATGACAATATCTTCAGTTCAAAAACCCGCCCCGGGTCCTCCCACGCCTCCTTCCTTTTCTGCCTGTTAAGGGACAATTCGCATTGTGGGGCAACCTAGTGGTGGATTAAGGCTCACTGGCGCCCTAAGCACTGACGCATCTTGGTGCCCCGCCACTCCTGTACAAACGAAGCCATATTCTTCACTTTGTGGTGCCTCCTTTGGGCCTGGTGCCCTAAGTCTGCTTAATGGTTAATGCACCACGGGGGCAGCCGAAAAGTTAGTATTTGTCCTAGCAAATGGTTCTAGGAATCTAGGCTTCCTTCGGTTTAGGATGGGCTAGAAAATTGTAGCAAAACAAACTGAAGGAGCCGCACAATTCAGCACCTTAATCCCAAACCGTCTCTCCGAACTGAAGCAAAACACCGAATGCAGCATTTGACAATGGAAAGATGCCTAAAAGGTTCCCCACACTATTAGGATTAATATTACCAGAGAAACCTCATTTTAAAAGGTGAGAGTTTCTGGCATGCAGAAGAATCAGCTTTTCTCTGAAGGCAGCATTATAAATAAGTGGCAAATTCTCTTTCTGTTTCCTTCTTTCAGCTTCTTGCATGAAAAATACAGTATGTTAGCTCATGGTCTAAAGCAGAGGTGTCAAACTTGATTTCATTCAGGGCCGTATCAGAGTTGTGTTTGACCTGGGGGGGGGCTGGGAGGGGAAGGGCTTGGGGAGGCATGGCCAATATGACATCACTCATGTGCCACGGGAGGGGGGAGGGTCTGTAGCAGCCCAAGAGCTCTGCTAGCAAAAAGCTCCGTTTTTGGCTGGGACAGTCTCCTGCAACCCTCTGCCAGCAAAAGTGGAGCTGGGGAGAGCTACATTTTTACTGGCAAAGGCGCCACCAGGTGGTCTTCACTGTTTCTATGGTGGTCCCGCAGGCTGGATCTAGCTCCCAGGCCTTGGGTTTGACACCCTTGGTCTAAAATAAAACAATGCATCTGCCTGTATGGAAGCTATACAGGAAGGAGGACAGTTAAATGTCCACATGTGATCTTATATGCCTACATCCTCATGTGGAGGTGAGGTTGAGGCTGCCTTAAGATGAGTTGAATTCCTCGTAAGGACATGGACAAGTGATATATTATTCTACTGGAGGGAAATTGTTTGCCAATACCTTTTTCCGACATGTTTTTTTTTTTTTTACTTCCCAATCTACCCTGCAATCCTGAGCTTCTCTGATGACCTTCATCCTCACCCCACCCATTGACATCCAAATCTTGCTTAGATTTTTTTTTTTTTTGCTTTGAGATCAGCAATGTGCTACCGGTTGCTGGGACATCATTAGGCATCAGAATGACTGAAACTAGAGCATCCAAGTTCGTAAGCTCATCCTGCATCAATAACCCGAAGGCAGGCAAAGTCATAAAAGAACTCTACTGGTTCAGACTTGCTAGGTGTCTATAGTTTCACCTTGAATAGCAGCATTTTCCATGCGCACAAAGATAAGTCCACTTTCTGGAAGAGGGGAGAGAGGACTTTGGTTTTGCAAGAATTAAATTAGAAACCGAATCGCTATGGAAAATGAATACCTTAGTTATTATCGGGTAATATATAATCTTAAAAAGAAAGAAATCTCCTCCCTCCTTTTTTTCTTTAGTCTCTTCCATCCGCCCCGCCCCAACACTATCATACTGGTTCTTTTCCATCTTAAGGGATTGGAAAGAAATGAACTGAGTTTCAGCTAAAGCCCAAGAGACATGCTCTGGTAACTAATAAACATGTCTCAGCTTGTTTTAAAATTGATGGTTGCAATTCTGTCAATTTATATTCTCCCTGGATTTGTTTACTTTTTTCATTTTTTTAATATTAAACTTTATTGAAAATTTAAAACATTAAAATATAAAATACAAAACAAATATTTAAAATGAAAGTGTTGTGTATATTACAATCTATTTTAACAGTGCCTACATTTCAATTGTTATTCCAATATGTATTTTATACTCCTAATTGTTCATATATATTTATATATATATATATGTGTATATGTCTGGCATTCAGCTTTGTTGGGGTATTTTCCCACGTCATAATAGTTACTATTATGACGTGGGAAAATACCCGAACAAAGCTGAATGCCAGACATGTAAGTACCCGCGAAAACTTAAGAAAACAAATATGTGTATATATATATATATATATATATATATATATATATATATATATATATATATATATATATATTTTCTTAAGTTTTCGCGGGTACTTACATGTCTGGCATTCAGCTTTGTTCGGGTATTTTCCCACGTGGTGCTTTTAAAGTTGTAGCAACGTTTCAGCAGAATCTCATGATGATGGCAGATGAGATTCTGCTGAAACGTTGCTACAACTTTAAAAGCACCACGTGGGAAAATACCTGAACAAAGCTGAATGCCAGACATATATATATATATATATATATATATATGTATATATATATCTACCTCTATCCTTCTAAATTATACATTCCTTATTTATTTAATTGCTTGTTTCTATTATTTATCCAATGATACCAGTTTTCCCAAACTGTATAATAATCTGAATCTTCCTTCTCTTTTAATTCTAATGAAAGTTAGTCCGTTTCCGTGCAATTGAAAATCTTTTAGGTAATTAAATTATCTGTCAGCATAGAATCTCCTTTCTAATATTGTGCAAGTGCTAATCTTGCTGCTGTTATTATATGCAGGACATATTACACATAAAATATAAAATAAAATTACATATTTCATCTCTTTCATATAATTCCTTTTGATAATTCCCAGGATTTGTTTACTTTAATCATTTTGCATATCATGATCACTTGAGTACATATGGAATAAAAGGAATATACCATCTCTGAGTATATTCTATTCTATCTCGCCTGTTTCAGGGTGGGGAAGGAAGACGAGGGGAAAAAATGGGGGAAATTTCCAAACATAAAGACAATCCCATCCAAAATATGAATCGGTATTTGAGGCGATCATCTGGATCAATACAGGTAGTGCTTGACTTACAACAGTTCATTTAATGACCACTCAAAGTTACAATGGCAGGGGAAAAGGTGACTCATGGCCAATTTTCACAGTTCCAACCTTTGCAACACCTCTACGGTCATGTGACAAAAATTTGGATGTTTGGCAACTGGTTCATACCATATTTATGACCTTTGCTATGTCCCAGGAATATGTGATCACCTTTGGCAATCCTCTGATGAGTAAAGTCAATGGGGAAGCCAGATTCACTTAACAACCGAGATACTAATTTAACAACTGTTGTATTCACTTAACAACTCTGGCTTGAAAGCAGAGGTGGTATTCAGCAGGTTCTGACCAATTCTGGAGAACGGTAGCGGAAATTTTGAGTAGTTTGGAGAACTGGCAAATACCACCTCTAACTGGCCCCGTCCCCATCTATTCTTTGTCTCCCAAGTCCCAGCTGATTGGCTGGGTCTTCTTTTGTTGCCCTGCACAGGAGAACAGAGCTGGAAAGCAAGGGAGGGAATGGAGATTTTGCAGTATCCTTCCCCTGCCACGCCCACCAAGCCATGCCATGCCCATCAAGCCACACTCACAGAACTAGTAGTAAAAATTTTTGAATCCCACCACTGCTTGAAAGGTCATAAAAAGGGGGCAAAATTCAGTGTTTCACTTAGCAGCAGAAATGTTGAGCTCAATTGTCGTAAGTTGAAGACTATCTGTCTTTTAAATTCAAGTTATAATATAGGTAGTCTTTGCTTGACAATGGCAATTGGGACTGGCAACCATATCAACAGTGATGTGGTTGTTAAGCAAGACCTCGTGTGACCACAACTTGTGATTTTGTTGCTTGTTGGAAGCTAGGTCTGAAGGGTGCAAAGGGTGATTATGAATGACGCAGGACACTGTGATGGTTGTAAAAATCTGCCAGCTGCAAAGCACCCAAATCTCACTCCTATGACCATGCGGTCACTGCAACAGTCACGTGAAGCATGGCCATATAGTTAACTTTTTCAGCACTGTCAAAAATTTGTATAGTCGCTAAACAGGGCAGTTGTTAAGTGAGGACTATGCGTACAAGTATTTAGCTAAAATATAACTTCAACAGATATTTTAATTATTTGGGATTCCCTTCATACTCATATTGACCATTCATTTCAACTGGGGAAAAAAAACAACGCTTCAGCATTGGATGCAGTAGGCCAAAAGTTTGAGGCTCCCAGAAACATTCTCTGTCCACTCTTCTGAATTTTTCAGAGAATAGGCCTGCCTAAAAGCAATGCAAAATAATGAAATGAAATGTAAAATAAAATAATTGGTGGGACCCATAGCTCAAACAAGATACTAAGCAGACACAATCTAAGTGTGTTAAATTCCAGAGGCCTAGAACTAGCCCTTGACCTGTGGCTCCAGTGTTTTTGCAACTCTGCAATTGATGTAGCTAATTGTTAACTCTGGTTATCAGTCAGTTTGATTCTGAAAGCTTTATTTAAGGGGCAAACTTTGTCCTGGAGTCTCCCTTGAACCCATGGAATCTACTTGGCATCTAATTTCCCCCTTCATTCTTGAAAAGTAATTAAGGTCATCATTGGACACATGCAGTAAAGTTGCACTATCATTGCATTTAGACAAAGCTATATATTGCTTTCCAGCTGCTTACACATCATTCAAAAACATGGCACATCTGCCAGACATAAAGGTAAGGAACCCTTAGGTTTTAATGAAAATTACAATTTAACCGGCAATGAAAAATGAAGGGAAAGACAGAGCTCCAAAGTAACCTTAGTGCTTTGCATACACTGAGGGATTTGTGTGTGTGTGTGTGTGTGCTTTCAAGTCAGTTTTTTTGGGGTAGATGGGGTGCTTTCAAATACACAGAATGTTGCCCTTTCTGCTTCAGCCCAAATGGAATCTCAGGACATAGGAAGTACTGAATGTTGCCAGGAGGCAGTGGTGGGATTCAAAAATTGTTTACTACCGGTTCTGTGAGCGTGGCTGGGTGGGTGTGGCAGGGGAAGGAGGCTGTAAAATCTCCATTCCCACACCATCCCAGCCCACCCCATTAACCTGCTTTCCAGCTCCGTTCTCCTGTGCAGGGCAACAAAAGAAGACCCAGCCAATCAGCTGGGACTTGGGAGGCAGAGAATAGATGGTGGTGGGGCCAGTCAGAGGTGATATTTGCCGGTTCTCCGAACTACTCAAAATTTCTGCTACTGGTTCTCCAGAACTGGTCAGAACCTGCTGAATACCACCTCTGCCAGGAGGTGCAGATGCAACCTCTGAAGAATACAATTCTTTGGTATAATCTTACAGGGGTCTCCAACCTTGACAATTTAAGACTTGTGGACTTCAATTCCCAGAGTTCCTCAGCCAGCTGTGGAATTCTGGGTTGGCAGACGCTTCACTACCTTTGCCTAAGGGTTTTTAAGAGATTAAAGATGTTGTGTATGTACCATAGTTAATAAAGTATGAGCTTGAGGTAAAGTGCAGGGTTCTGGCCCTGCACTTCTGATTGGCTGTTAGGCGGCCAGATCAGATTGGTTAGTTCTGAGGAATCTGATTGGCCCTTAACAGAGGATTCTTATTGGTTAAAAGAGCTAGCGTTCATAGCTCGCTATTGGACAATTCTTACAAGGGTTGCCTATATAAGGCAGAGTTCACTGTTGTTGTTTGGAGAAGTCACTATGCTAATAAAGAGCTGAAAGTCACTATTCAGAGGCTGTCTCCAATTACTCCGACCCATGTCCAAGTACTTAATACTGGCGACAAAGGTGGGATGTGGAGACGTCTGAACCGAAGAAGCCAGGAAGCGATACCGAGCACGTGATAAGATGACGCCAACAACGGAACCATGTCTGGCGGCATTGTACCACCTGCTCCATTCGATCCGAACCAAGAGGATTGGGAACCCTACATGGATCACTTCCAAATGTTTCTCGATACGAATAACTTGAAGGACGCCACACCAGCAAAGAAGCGGGCACTATTCCTGATGCATTGCGGCCCAGCTGTATTTAAGATGGCTAAAGCACTTGCCAAACCTCGAAAAGTGAAAGCCATGAGCTGGGACGACCTCGAACCCATACTGAGAGACCATTACGTGCCAACCGTGCCTACACTCGTGAGACGCCACGAGTTTTATCAGAGAAACCAATGAAAAGGGGAGAGCGTGGCCGATTTCGTGGTGGACCTCCAAAATTTAGGGGGTCTCTGCGGGTTCGCAGATTTAGAAGAGGCACTAAGAGATCGAGTAATTCTGGGATTAGATGCACTAGGCGTGCAAAGCAAGCTGATGGCGAAAGGCAACATCAGCCTTGCTGACACCATCGCCGAAGCCACGGCTGCGGAGGCGACTAAAAAGTCGGCTGCACAACTACAGCGAAGCCGCACTCCGGTAACACCACCGACCAGTGAAATCTTACCCAACTCAGAAGGGCAGCTCTCGACAACGCACCACGAGGACCTCTCTTCAGAGAGCGACGAAGAAGGGGTCCATCGACTGCAGTCCGACAGGGACCCTCGCCCGAAGCCCTTACGCCCTTACGCCCTTGCGCTGGCTGTGGAGCAAACCATGCCAGGGCTGAATGCAAATTCCACGACGCACTCTGCCATGAGTGCGGGAAACGAGGCCACATCGGCCGGGTCTGCCACAGCTTACCAGGACCCAGCCAGGCCTCAAAAGGGGCCAACTATCGCCAATCGACAGGAAATCGTCCTGTAAGGTGAGAATCAGTAAACCACTCTTACAGAAATCGAGCTTTGCAAAAAGAAGAGGCTCACCATACTATCACTATAGGTCACGCCTCAGTTTTGGACACTAAGAAAATCCGAGTCACGGTAGCCATCGAGAACCAGCCTTACCACATGGAGGTCGACTTGGGATCGTCCCTCTCGATGGTGTCTTGGAAGACACTCAAGCAACTTATCCCCACAATCCAATGCCAAGACCTCAAATTTCAACGCCTCATCCTCAAGGACTACCAAGGAAATCGAATCCCCGTTGTCGGGTCCTGCCGAGTCCGAGTCTCCTTCAAGAAGCATATAGCGTACTTACCTCTAACGATCATCGATAGAGATAGGCCTAGTCTATTAGGCCTCCAATGGTTCGCACCACTCGGCATTGAAGTGGCCGGCGTGAACCAAGTCGGTGGTTGTGAGTGGGAGGGCGTGGTTCCTTATTTTGATGACATATTAATTGCAGCCCCTACCAAAAAATCTTGCAGGATCGTTTGAAATGCGTTCTTAAAAAATTCCAAGAGGGGGTTTCCGGTTTCGTGTGGCTTCGGGGCAGCAGGAATTCGCGACAGCTCGCGATTCCTGCTGTGCTAGCTGCCGAGGTACCCCCGATCGAGATGGGTCAGGGGGATATGGCTGCCCTGCAGGGACAGCTGAAGAGAGAGGGGAGTCGGACAGGGGGTTGGGGGTGTCACAGACCCCCTCCTCCTCCGGAAAAACCCCTTTTTCCCAAGGCGGTGGAGCGGCGGTCAGCAATGGCCGCCACGAAGAAGCCAGCAACCGGGTAAGATTGCGCTGGAGGAAGTAAGAAGAGTGAAAGTGCTGTCTGAGCCGGGTCAAGTAACATCTTTAAAATTGGTTGGAACTGAGCTGTTTGAGTTGCTGGAGGATACATTGTATCCCTAAGAAGATCGAAAGCGGCAGAGAAGCTGTTAAAGGGAACTTTTTTTTTTTCTTCACTCTCCCACCCCATGGAAACAGCAGATATGTTTGGACATATTGGACATTGAAAGTGAATTGTTTTGAGAGTTGAAGCTAAGGGACAAAAAGGTTTTTGGACATTGAAAAACTTAAGAAATTGGAAAACCCTTGTTGGAGGTATGGATTTCTGATTATTTAAAATTGATATTGCAAGTGGGAAGGGAGAGGAAAAAAAATTGGAGCAGAAGCTGAAAAAGGAGGAGATTGCCTAGAATCCCAAAGAAAGGTATATGGTAATTGGACCTCTTTGATTAAACATTAACCCCAGAAAGAGAAAGAGAAGAAGGAAGAAAAGTATTAATTTTTGGAATTTTTTTTTTTGAATTATTCTTGATTAAAAATATTTGTGGTTGTTTTGGGAAAAGTTTCTTTTTTCATAATGGCATCGCTTGTGGATGAACTAAAGACTGAATATCAAAAATATAAAAAAGAAGATACTTTGGGCACTTTGTTTCAATTCTTAGAAATGGCGTTATGTACTTATGAAAAGTTGACTACGCAGCAGAAGGACTGGGACAAAGAAGAAGAGGAAGAAGAAGCCATCTTTGATGAACAATGGATTCTTTCCGGGGAGGAGGAGAAAAAGGATAAGAAAAAGGGGATTTTAAGAATTATAAAAACAACCAAAGAAGAGAAAAATGAGCGGAAAGGTGGAGGCAAGGTTAGAAAGCAAAGGAAAGGGAGTAAGAAAAGGGAGGAGGAAAGACAAAGGGGTAAAAAGGGCAAGGAGAAGAATAAGCAAGAGAGAAAGGGGGGGAGGAGAAGCCTCAATGGGGAGAAGCAAGATCTAAAGAAAAAAAGTTTATTCAGAGACAATGGGTGAATTTAATTTAGGATAAAAGAGGGATTCTGGAGGGTACATAAGATTGTGTTTTTTATATGTGTATTTAGAGTATAAAATTCATTGTGTAATTTTAGAATCTTTTAAACAGAATCCCAAGAAAAATTGTTATATGAAGTACTTTTAAGTTAGGGTAATGAGTTATAGACGTTACTCCAATTGGTGTACAGGAGAAATATAATAAAAGAAAAAAGATGAATGGATAGTTGGAAATAGAACAGACAAAGAATATTATTGAAAATGATAATAAGATATGAAAGGATATATAAAGGTTTTGTTATGTTTTTTTTTTTTTTGGATGTTGTATATTGAAAAAAGGCAAAAAAAAATTTTGTTAATAAGAAATAATTTGGATGAAAAGGAGAAGTTGGGATAAGATATGAAGTTAAATAGACAAAGTATTGATACTATAATTTGGAATTGTTATGTTCTATTGGTTTTCTTCTTTTATTATTTTTTCTTAGAAAAGAACTTATAAGCTGTTATGCCTTGTGCATTGTTTATATAAAATTGATAAAAATGGTTTATATATATATATATAAAAGAAAATGATAATAAGATATGGAAGGATATATAAAGTGAATATGATGTTTGAATTTGTGTCTGTGTGAAGAGTTTCAACCCGGGATCAGACAACCTTCAGAAAAGATCTTTTGGTTTTGTTTGTGTTCTCTGTAAAATTAATAAAATTTGTTTTAAAAAAAAAAAAAAAATTCCAAGAGGCTGGACTTAAGGTGAAAAAAAATAAATGTCACTTATATACTGACAATGTTGAGTTTCTAGGATACCGAATTGATAGCCAGGGCATTCATCCTACCGAGAGTAAATTAAAAGCAATCAAAAACACTCCCAGACCACGCAACAAGGCCGATCTCTGGGCGTTCTTAGGCCTCATTAATTTCTATAATGTGTTTTTACCGCACAAAGCAACTGTCGCTGAACCGTTACACCGATTATTAGATAAGAAAGCATTGTGGGTATGGGGTTACCGGGAAGAGCAAGCATTCCGGAATGTTAAAAAACTGCTCACATCTGACTCTGTACTTATGCAGTATAACGAGACTTTGCCGTTAGTTATAACCTGCGATGCATCGCCTTTCGGGGTGGGCGCCATTTTGAGCCATGTACTGCCTAATGGGAATGAAGCCCCTGTTGCATACTTTTCGAAGACTCTTTCACAAGCAGAGCGGAACTATGGACAAATTGATAAAGAAGCTCTCGCAATCGTTTCAGCTGTAAAGAAATTTCATGAATATGTGTATGGAAGGACATCTACCATTATAACTGACCACAAACCGTTGCTAGGGATAATAGCTGGGGACAAGCCAACCCCCTACATATTATCCCCTAGAATGACCCGATGGTCAGAATTCCTAGCTGCTTATAATTATCGCCTGCAATATCGCCCGGGGAAAGCCATTCCCCACGCCGACGCATTAAGCCGAGCACTGCTTCCAGAGACTCTCGACAATCCGGCACCAACAGCAACTACGTTGCAGATCGAAACACTCAACTCGCCGCCTATGACCGCCCGAGACATCGCGAGAGAAACCAAACGAGACCACACCCTAGCTCGAGTCCTAGGCTGGGTAGAACGCGGATGGCCATTGGACCAAGTACCAGATGACTTCGCACCATTTAAATCTCGACAGACTGAACTTTTTTCCCAAAAAGGCTGTATCATCTGGGGCGATAGAGTCGTTGTCCCAGAACGACTCCAGAAGACGCTGCTACGAATTCTGCACGAGGGCCACCCCAGCATCGTGCGGATGAAAGCGCTTGCACGAAGCTACGCATGGTGGCCGGGCATGGACCAGCAAATCGAGCAGTAGGTCAAAGCGTGTGCCAATTGCCAACAAGTCAGCAACGCCCCACCAAAAGCCATGCCTACTGAATGGGAGACGCCATGTGGACCCTGGTCCAGAATCCACCTGGATTTCACGGGGCCAACCAAGGGCTATACTTTCCTGCTGACAGTCGACGCATACTCCAATTGGTTAGAAATTCATCGTATGATGGCTACAACTTCCGAGGCAGTGATCAAGATCCTAAACAGACTCTTTGCAACCCACAGATTGCCTGACGTCCTGGTGTCCGATAACGGGCCACAGTTTATGGCACTAATGTTCGAGCAGTACCTCGCTGACCGCGGCATCCGCCATGTGCTCACCTCGCCTGCGCACCCTGCGACCAATGGCCGAGCGGAACGCATGGTCCAATTTGTTAAAAAGACTTTGCAAAAAGTGGACTAAGACAATATCGATGACAAGGTCAACCAAATTCTCTTTTTGCAACACATAACTCCACATAACGTCACCAGCAGAACTCCCGCTGAACTACTGATGGGACGAAGATTCCGCTCCCATCTCGACCGGTTGCACCCTGCTTACGAACCGGAAAAGCCAATAGGATCCAGTGGCCGCTGTTGCACCTTCCAGGTAGGAGACCTCGTTTACGCATGAAACTTATTGGGCGATCCGTTATGGATTGAGGTAACAGTAGTACGAGTGACCGGCCCCAAATCCTACGTAGTGAAATGCTGTGACAATAAACTGTGGAAACGGCATATCGACCAATTACGGTCACGACTCACAACGGCCAGTCAACAACTCCCCCATGACCAAACCGAAGGGGGGGGGAGGTACAGAAGAAGATGACGTTCCAGGGAACCTGCTCGAAGGGAGCGACGAACTAAGTGATACTCAGGAAATGGAGCAGGAAGGAGAATCGTTTGCACCGCAAGAAATTGCACCTGAGCAAGAAGCAGATCCACTGCCAAACAACAATCTACCTCAACAGGATTGCAACCAACCAGTCCAACGAAAATCTGAAAGACTTAAAAGATAACCGTCTTATTTAAAGGACTATATAACTACACCGTAATTAAGAATCCAGGGGGAAGGGGTGTTGTGTATGTACCATAGTTAATAAAGTATGAGCTTGAGGTAAAGTGCAGGGTTCTGGCCCTGCACTTCTGATTGGCTGTTAGGTGGCCAGATCGGATTGGTTAGTTCTGAGGAATCCTATTGGCCCTTAACAGAGGATTCTTATTGGTTAAAAGAGCTAGCGTTCATAGCTCGCTATTGGACAATTCTTACAAGGGTTGCCTATATAAGGCAGAGTTCACTGTTGTTTTGAGAAGTCATTATGCTAATAAAGAGCTGAAAGTTGCTATTCAGAGGCTGTCTCCATTTACTCCGACCCATGTCCAAGTACTTAACAAAAGACATCCTTGAATTGTTAAATTTTAGAAGGGCCACCTTGCTTCTTAATTGCATTGATGTATTTATCCCTCTTTGAAAGGTGGAAAGAAGTCTGGAATTGGAACGTTCTGCCTAAAACACACCAATATTTCAAATATGTAAGGTGGGGGTAATAGATGCAGAATTTAAACTTTTCTTTTTGTGACCAAGTGAAATGTCAGACCTCAGTGGGAAAGGTAGGCTCCCAGCAGACCACAAATTGAAGATCTCACAGTTTTCTTGTCCTATCAAGCTTCCAATTAATGGTACAACACTTGGGGAGATTTAGCCATTTTCATATGATGAAGTTGAGGTGGAAGTTGTTGGCGTTCCTAGTCCAACGGCGCTGATTTTTTAGCACCTCATGATCTATTGATCACATGAGGAAAGTAGGTTTAGATAGAATGGGCATGACAACCTTCCTTCCTTCCTTCCTTCCTTCCTTCCTTCCTTCCTTCCTTCCTTCCTTCCTTCCTTCCTTCCTTCCTTCCTTCCTTCCTTCCTTCCTTCCTTCCTTTTTCCCTCCCTCCCTCCCTTCCTGAAAGTTGGTCCATTTGAGGTACCTTGGTTGAAAATGATGCACCATTTTACCCAGTTAAATACAAAGGGCTTTTGTAGCATATTGGTGGAAGTATCTCTTTTAGTCATTTTAAAAACACAGAAATGAGAACAAGTAGCAGAATTTTCTTCTAAATATGGCACAGAATTTGAGGAACTTCCTAACTAAAAGCTAATGCCACGTTGCTTGGCTCTTAAGAGTTTCACTGGTCTTTTTGAGCAGCTATTCCTGCACATAACAAAAAACACCAATATTTGGGGTGAGGTGGGGTAAATAAAGCAAGTATTGAAAGCTACATCAGTCTAAAGTATAAAACCCTTTAATTTGATCCCTTGTCTCCCTCTAGTGGATCCTGCCAGGAGAAACAGACAGTAAGGCTTTCTCCTGTGCTTGAGTCCTCTCCTCCAGGCAGTGTCCCTCAGCACATTCATGGTCTGTCTGACCATTTCAGCTTTCACCGCTGGCCACACAATATTGTCTTCTACTCATCCCCCGTCCATTAATGAAAAAGTCTGAAATCCTCACAAATCCTCATTTGGACCTAGCTAAACCACAAAATCATTTTCTGCTCTGTTCATATGACATTGCCTTCATCTCACTCCTACTATATAATATCATATATGTGGGTATATGAATAATGTTTATTTATTTATTTTTGTCATGTTTTATGTGGTATATATTGGAGGGGGTGACCCTTTGAGACCTGCACGCAAGAAAATTTCATTTTAATGTATGCCGATTAGTGTACATTTAAAGTGACAATAAAGTTATTCTAAGTTCCAAGTTCTACATTCTACTAAATGAAACAAACATGTATTTTTTAAACTGCATATTAGTCTATGAATGAAGGGAATTCATGAATGAAATAAACGTGTATTGCCTTGGCTGTGTATCAATATCAAAGTAATATTTTCTCCGGCACAATCCAAAGGAAAATTTCATGTTTAGCTTTAGTCACCAATTATTTTGGAATGATGCTGGCAGACACTGAGAACAGTGACTGAGATGCTGGTAGCAACTGAGAACAGAGGGAGGAGAAGCCAGGCAGGGATCAGCAAAGGGGAGAGTATGTATGATGTACGTAGTATAGCTTCTTGCTCATTCAAGGATGGGTGAACAGCACTATAATTCAAGTGTGGGGAAAGCATGTCAGTATAAAAGTAGCAATAAAGGAGAATATTTATAGTTCAAGGTTGACATGAGTGGTCCTTGATACTCTCTGAGCTTGGTTGTTTTCTTGCAGACCAAAGTTAGCTAACCAGCATTGATGATGGTACCTAGTTCGAGTAATGAAACGTCTGGGAGAAAACAACTAAGCTAAGAGAGCACCAAGGACCCCTCAGTACAGTGGTGGGATTCAAATATTTTTCCCACCGGTTCGGTGGGCGTGACTTGGTGGGCGCATTTGGTGTGCATGCACACACACTTTGCACAGATGCAGAGGCATTCTAACTCACCTCCTGCGAGCCTGCACGATCCCGGTCGCTTCAGCAGCTGCCGTGCAACACTCTTCTGTGCCACGCAAAGCAGCCGCGCTTCAAATTCAGAGGATAAAGGTGAGTATGGTGGGCCCAATAGCAGAGGGGCAGAGAGAACTGGTTGGGCCTTTGCTGCTCATCGCTGCTACTGCCTCCGCAGAACCGGGCTAAACCAGTAGAATAGCACCACTGCCTCAGTATATAGGAGTATACTGTAGAAATAACATTTCTCCCTTCCTTAACCTACATTAGCCCATCACAGGTTCAAGGTATGCAACATTTGTAGCATGAAGCCACCCTTTCTCCTGAAGGCAATGATAGCTGAGCTGCTGTGAGATGATCAGAAGTGATTGGATGGTGTGACCATACTCTCTCTTTCCTTGACAACACACAGAGTCCACTGAAACCACAGGTAGTTCTTGACTTACAACAGTTCATTTAGTGACTGTTTGAAGTTACAATGGCACTGAAAAAAGTGACTTTTTTTTTCACTTTTCACACCTATGACTGTTGCAACATCCTCACAGTCACATGATTTGCATTTGGCTGCTTGAAAACTGACTCACATTAATGACGGTTACGATATCCTGGAGTCATGTGATCTACTTTTGTGACCCTCTGACAAGTAAAGTCAATGGGGAAACCAGATTTCACTTCACAACCATGTTACACAACTTCAGAGATTCACTTAACAAATGTGGCAAGAAAGGCAAAAAATGGGACAAGTCACTGAACGAATTTTTCACTGAACAACATAAATTTGGGGTTCAGTTGTTGTTGTAATTTGAGGATGACCTTTATTTCTCACCCAGCATTTGGTCTCTCCCCTAGCACTTGGTTTTCTGAACTTCTGTCATGTCTATTAGCTCCTCCTGCCTTTTTTTGGCTACAGCTTATCTTTAGATTTCTGAAAAGATAAAACAGAGAGAAGAGGAACATTTGGCTGCAGAATGAGAGTGGGATATTTTGTGCTTTTCCCTTTCAGAAATATTTTAACCTACATCTTTATTTTAAGATGCACCAGCCTCCCTTTGCAGTATCCATAGAAGGTTACTGAGCAGGGCTTTAGTTCCTTATTTGCCAGTTTCCCATATTTGTAAGTTATGATTCATTCTCTGCTCGAGGGAAAGCAGTGGTTATCCAGCAGGAGATCAGTTTTGGCTGTCCAACTCTATAGAATCTAGCCAGTTGCACAGTGGTGGCAAGATCTCATCCATCTCTAAGAGGCTATTTCTACCCTGGTGTGTTCCCTTTTTTTTTTTTTTAAATTTCCTATCCATTTAATTTGAGAGATGGCTAAGAAAGAGGTGTGTGTGTGGGCTGTGATTGTGTATGAGTGTGTGTGACAAGTAACCTGGATAAGTCAAAGGGTGTTCTGAAGTCAGACTTCTCATTTCTGCTTCAATGCCTTAATTGGTGGATGTTTCTCCCACTAGTTAGTGATGGCCTGAAAAGAAGCATCTGCAAAGCCAGAGGGAAAAAACCAACCATCTTGGCTATACACACACATATACTCACCAATCAGGACAACTCACTCAGAACTGATGCAACAAAGGCAGCATGTAGATTGGCAAAAGAGAGAGCAGATTTTCTCTTGATAGATGGGAAACACTCAACAATTGAGGAAGGCTCTCCTTCCAGGGAAGGAATGGTGGACTTTAAATTGTGGGATGTTGCATGTTACTTGGTAATAGATTCCCCCCAATGGATCCCTGATTTTAGAGACAAGTACAGAAAAGTTCAAAAGTCCAGGAATTTGCTTTGTAACCCCATCTTATCACAAAACTAATCATCTACATATGTTGATTACCTAAATCAACATTAATTCCACTGGCAAAAATTTAAGACTGGGAAGGGCAATGATTTTTTCAGCTGCTTTATGAAGTAGCTGGGATTCAGACGTCTTTAGCAAACTAACTATTGCAATTCACAGTAAATCATCCAAGCATATCTTGGTCTGGAGAAGGAGAGAATCTACCTGAGGTGGTGGAAGGGGAAGGATGTAAAATAAATGCAAAAGGGCAACCATAATCACACAATCGAAGCAGTGCCCTTTTAAACGTGTGTTATGTGCGCAAGGGGTAGAGCTTCAATCACATGGTCATGGCCATAGCTTGACTTTTTTTTATGACCCTCTCCCCATGCACCTTTGCTCTGGAGAACTCTTGATCTACCTTCATTCCAGCGATCTGGTTGGATTCATTTAGCAGATCGCATCTCAAGCCTCTATTAAAACAACACTGGGAATTCTAGTAGTCCAAACTCCTCTGAAAAGCCGGTGATTGAGGAAGGCTGAACTCTGACGCGCTTTTGGATCAAGCTTGGAACGGATGGAGGTGAGCAATAGATTCATAGGCCGGCTGTAATTCTGGAGTATCATATTCATCTCAGCCATGCGTGCTCATTGGGTGGCTTTGGGTCAATCACTCACTCTTTCAATCCAACCTGGGCTATTGCAGGGAGAGAGAAAAAAGTGTTCAGTATCACCTTGAGCTCCTGGGGGGGAAAAAACCACAAGCTATATTTAAATCTAATTACTCTAAAAGTGCTAGGTATTCTTAATGTCAGGTAGTTTAGTTCAATAATCTTTTGATCTATTATTTGTGGACTTATGTCCTAAAGTAGCCTTTCCTAATATAGAGTCTTCTTGGTGCACAGGATTTATGTAAAAATAGCTCTGGTCAAGAGCAAGGAGTAACAATTTCCATCCTTTTAGCAACGACCAGGAGAGGGAGCCAAAGAAGCGCATTTTTTTAATACCTTTTCCTCTGGTTCAATTTTGTAATACACAAAACTAACTTTCTGAAAGGGAGAGAGGGAAATAAAATAAACACTTGAAGAGTAAGGCAGGCAGTGGCAGCAGCTGCTGCTTTGGATTTCTGGCTACTCAACAGCACTATCTGTGACCTTCAGCCAGAAATATCTCCTAGGATATTGGCCTCAAGCTTCTCCCTACCAGGATGGGATGAGATAACAAACTCAGGAGCAATGCTTTGAATTTGAAATCCATCTGGAGTTTGCATCTATTCTGTTTTTGTTTTGTTTTTAATATTCAGGGCGAGGCAAATTTTTTTTAAAAAAACAACATCCATACACAGCAAAGCATGGAGACCGAGGCCTATACCAGCAAACACCGTTCTCATCAGGAGATCCTGGCAGTGATGAGGTTCAGTTTCCAAAGAGATCCATGTCTCTCGTTCAAGTGGGCTGATTAGGATTTGAAGTGCCTGCAAGTAATGATCAGAGTGAAGGCGTTTTCCAGGAAAACCTAAGGACAGCGTGTGAATCGCAGCTCAGCCACAGCTCCCAGCAAGTGGGCCCGGCCTCTTGACCCCAAGCTTTGGAGTTAAGTCCCTGCCCAGAGCTGTCCAGTTGGGTGGAGAAATGCAAAGGGGGCCCCAGCTGCAGGGGGAAAATATTCTGCGCCTTACATACTTTTTAGCTTATTCTTTTTTAAAGTGCTCTGGTGTTGGGGGTTGGGGGGGAATGCATTTGCAGAGCCAGTGGTGTCCCAGCCCGTGTTGCATATGGCTGCTTGCCTTCAGCCCTAAGCAAACCTGATTTTTATCTCTGTCTCCAGTCAAAGTTGGCTGCCTTCCCTTGCTAGATGCCTCCTACGCAGGCGAAGCTTGTAACAGTAAAATGCAATCTGGGACAGAAAGAAGCTGCGTGGATGGTTTGCAAATACTCCTGTTGAGAGTTTGTGCTAAAAGACAGAGGGACGTCCCACAAAATGTCCTGTTTTTGTTTAAGAACAAAGTGGCCAGAAGTGGCCTCCATGAAATTGTCAGGAAAAAAAATGGAGGGAAAAGAGCTGCCCAATGCACTGCTGCGGTCATATCTCTTGAGCCATGCCTGGGAGGCATCCACTGGAACATACTACCTCCAGATGTGTCTGCACTTTTACCCTCCAGATGTGTCTCCTATTAAAGAAAACCTGGAGATCTTCAGTCTCAAAACATTGGCCTTTCACTTTCATACATGGTTATGCTATAGAGGAATGATAATGCTCATTAAAAAAAACAGTCTGTGTGCTTGTGACAGAGAAATGCTGCATTTTCCCGCAAATTTAACCATAGCCATGGTGGTGCAGTGGTTAGAATGCAGTATTGCAGGCTAATTCTGCCAGAAGTTCAATCCTGACCGGCTCAAGGATGACTCAGCCCTTCCATCCCACCAAGGTTAATAAAATGAGGACCAGATTATTGGGTGCAATATGCTGAGTGTTGACTGCTTAGAGAAGGCTGTAAAGTAGTATATAAATCTAAATGCTACTGCTATTTTCTGGTGGGCTTGCCAGCTACTGCTGACTTTCACAGATTACAATACGGTGCCCATTTAAATAGAGAAGGATTGTTTCAAGCCAATTCAGAAGACGACCATTTTCCCTTCTCCCTCGTGCTAATAGCTTTGGGAAGCGTGTTGGGACACTCTTGACGTCCATGTCTTGACTATTGTCTTTAATTAGTATCAGTAAGAATAACTAAGATTGTAAAAATAGGCACAGCGTATTATCTGTGGCCCAACTGCAGTTCCCTGGAGGGTTTTCAAACACTTAAATGTTTCAGCAGCCCATTCCTCCTGCTTTATGGGAACATCTGTGGCCTATAGGCCAGTCATTGTTGGAATAGGGATAAGAGGATTGTGGATCCTCCCTTTCCTCCACTCGGGTAGGGGAGTTGGCATGAATTTTCAGCCCGTTGCATCCAGCCAAATGGCCTCAGTGCATGAAATGTTTGGAGAAAGAAAGCTTCGTGTGTGCTTATTACATAGCACAGCAACAAAGAGCAGAGATAAGAAGGAGTCAATGATACAGAGCAAGGAAGAAAAGAGTGCAGAAAGTCTTGTGGGATTGACAGAGGGGTGAGCAAATATGGAAGAAAGACCTATCATTAGCAGATCAAAATAGCTGCCTCGCGAGAACGTCTGGGCTGTCAATTTATAACAAGAAGAGGCACTTGTAGGCGAAAGAATCATTATTATAACCAGGAAATACAAAATAAGCCTTAGTTACTTGAATCATGCAACTCTGATTTCTGGTAACTTGATTTGCCTGGCCTTCTTCACTAGGCTGAATGTATTCAAATGCTGCAAAATCAGGATTTTAACATTTATTAAATTGTGATATGCTGCTCCCGAGGCAGGTAGGGGGTTCCAATATTCAGAATTGATTGTTCACATCTGAAAACACCCCAAGGTGGGAAGGCCAATTCTATGCAGAATTGGAGAGCGGGGTGTGTGTTTATCTTTGTGAAGACTGAGAAGTGGGGGAAAGTAGAATTGGATATGACAGCACCCTTTAAATAGCTGTCACACAGGATAATGAGCCTCTGTGGTGCAGTGGTTAGAGTGCAGTACTGCAAGCTACTTCTGCAGCCGGCTGCCTGCAATTTGGCAGTTCAAATCCCACCAGACTCAAGGTTGATTCAGCCTTCCATCCTTCAGAGGTGGGTAAAATGAGGACCCAGATTGTTGGGGGCAATAGGCTGACTCTGTAAACTGCTTAGAGAGGGCTGCAAAGTACTATAAAGTTGTATATAGGTCTAGGTGCTATTGCTATAAAGTCAAGACCTATTTTCTTTCATCCCAAAATTTGGGACATGGAATAATAGATCTAAGTTACAGGTTCTGGTGGATTGTTGGATGAGCAGACCTAAGTGAAGGAGCAGTTTGACAGTACTGTAGAACCAATGACTAATTAATGCATGCCTTCACTGAAAGTGTTCAGGTGGAGGCCAGACAGCTATCTAGTGTACTAGGAATTTTTCTTGGTAAACCATTTACTACTTTTGCTGATCTGGTTCAAAGCACTCCTTCCTTGCTTTGCATAGTTTTTACATGCTCTGGGATATCCAAATTTGCTTATACAGCTTCGTATTTATACAAACACACACAAATTGCAAATATATTTGCTATCTTTTACTGCCTCTACATACTCCACATTTTCTTCCCAAAGGTAACTGGACCAGTTGGGGATTCAGCAACTTCATTCCTCCTTTTATACTATTTTACCTTTGGCTGTACCTCTCATCCTGATAAACTCCATGTTAGGACCATCTGTATTCCCTCAACTGATTTCCTGTTGCAAGGAAGGAGAAATGTGAGAGCCATTTTTAAGTGTATGAGATGGGACAATGTTCTTTGCATTTAGATCCTAAACACAGCCAAGGACCTCTAACATTCCATCTGATTTATAATAGTGTTTCCAAGTTCATCCCAACAAACGATCTGATGTTTATCCTCATCACTGTTAACATAATGTATCCAAAATGCAATAATTTGAGCCTGGTTATTTAGGCCTCATGCGAGAATTCTGGCTTTATTTATTCTCTGATCCAATTGTTTCCTGGGCTATCCAATAACATGCCCAGTAATAATCCAGAAATGACACTGAATTGGAGATGCTTCCTCCATTAACAAAGATTTTCCTTTTCCTTTGTTCATACTTCTTACGTATCTCCCATCATCTCCCTCCCTGCTTCACAAAAAAACAAAAAAAAACCTTCAGAAAGGTCCCTTCAGTTAATTGGTTCCTTTATTTTTGTAAATTTTATCCAGTCCAATTTTTTATTGAAGAAGGTTTTATTGTGTTGACATTTATTGCAGCATTCCTCCATTGTTTTGGGAATCTGGTTAAATGAAAACCTACAGGCGGGAGATGGGTTTGTTTGATAGAAGAGTCTGCTGATGCTACTGGCTTGTCTCACAGAAGAGCCTCTCAGCCACATGGAGAAAGGGAGTCTCCAGTGATTTCTGGATGGGCTTCTGGCTCAGCAAACAGCCTCCCCCACTCCACCCCACCCGCACTCCTTACTGGCAGCTCATCTGCTTGTCTGGGCCGGCAGGACTGAACGGGCCTCTTGCTTCTCAGTCAGTTCCCAGCTGCAGAGGCCCTGTGGTAGCTGCCTCCAGCTGGTGCAGCCCACAATCGAGAAGATCAGCTGGGGTTTCTGGAAAGGGAGATTTTGTGAGTCTGACCAGCTTTGTACTGCTGGGGTTATTTAGCCTGAAGTTCTACGGCAGGGGTGTCAAAATGAAGGCCTGCGGGCTGCAATATGGCCCAGCCATTGAAAACAGAGCTCGGGAGGGCTGTGCATGGCCCATCCAAGCTCCATTTTCCCTGGCAGAGGATTGCAGGCGGCCATCACAGCCGAAAACAGAGCTTGCAAGGCAGTGGTGGGATTCAAATCTTTTTACTACCAGTTCTGTGGGTAGGGCTTGGTGAAGTGTGGTGTGGCTTGGTGGGTGCGGGGAAGGTTACTGCAAAATCCCCTTTCCCTCCTCACCCCACCCCACTAACCTGCTTTCCAGCTCCGTTCTCCTGTGCAGGGCAACAAAAGAAGACCCAGCCAATCAGCTGGGACTTGGGAGGCAGAGACAAGATGGGGGCGGGGCCAGTCAGATATGGTATTTGCCAGTTCTATGAACTACTCAAAATTTCTACTACTGATTCTCCAGAACTGCTCAGAACCTGCTGAACTTCTGTCGTGAGGGCCGCAAGCGGTTCTCCTAAGCTCCGTTTTTGCTGGCAGGAGGGTTGCAGGAGGCTGTCGCAGCTGAAAACAGAGCTCGGGAGCCTGTTTTTGCCAGCAGAGCACTCAGGCCACCATAGGCACCTCCAGCATGAGTGACCTCAAGCTGGCCACACTCACCCTGGCCACACCCATTCCCCCCAAGTTCAAACACAACCCTCAATGATACTGAGTTTAACACCCCTGTTCTAGGATGAGGCCTTTAACTGGATTTGATCTGACCAGTGGTGGGATTCAATTTTTTTTTACTACCAGTTCTGTGGGTGTGGCTTGGTGGGCGTGGTATGGCTTGGTGGGTGTGGCAGGGGAAGGATACTGCAAAATCTCCATTCCCACCCCACTTCAGCTCCGTTCTCCTGTGCAGGGCAACCAAAGAAGACCCAGCTGATCAGCTGGGAGTTGGGAGGCAGAGAATAGATGGGGGTGGGGGCAGTCAGAGGTGGTATTTGCCGGTTCTCTGAACTACTCAAAATTTCTGCTGCCAGTTCTCCAGAACTGGTCAGAACCTGCTGAATACCACCTCTGGATCTGACTCTAGTGGTAGGGCACTGGGGCAAGGACCCTTGGCCTTGAGTTTATAAAAGTCTGTGGGGTGGGCAACGGGGGTTCTGCAGGACCAGGCAGACTTGCTTCAAGCACCTGATGAACCAAGGAGTGTTGCTCATCTCCCTCGCAAGCTGCAGGTGAGAGGTCTTGTTATAAGCAGGCAAGGAAGAAATGAAGGAAGGTTTAAAATGCCAAATTCCCAAATATCAGGAGCTGTCAAGTCTGTGACAGTCATGATTCCATCTGGAGAACAGGGGTGAAGATACATGAAACTGCACGGCATCACAGATTAGGTAGTCCTCAACTTAGAACCATTTGTTCAGGGACTGTTCAAAGGTATAAAGGCACTGAAAAAAGTGACTTATGACCATTTTTCACATTTATAACTAATGCAGCAACCCCATAGTCATGTGATCAAAATTCAGACACTTACCAACTGGCATGTAGAGCACTTACGACAGTTGCACTGTCCCAGGATTGTGTGATCACCACCTTGTAACCTTTCCAGGCAGTTTCCAACAAGTAAAGTCAAGGGGGAAAAGCCAGATTTGCTTAATGACTGCATGATTCACTTAACAATTGTGGCCAAAAGGTCATAAAATGGAGTAAAACTCTCTTAACAATTGCCTTGCTTAGCAACCGAAATTTTGGTCTCAATTGTGGTCATAAGTCAAGGACTACCTGCATTGCACAAATATTAGTGTAACATGCTGGTACAGGTAGTCCTCGGCTTACAAGTTCATTTTGTGACCATTCAAAGTTACAATGGCATTGAAAAAAGGGGCTTATGGCTGTTTTTCACACTTACGACCTTTGCAGCATCCCCATGGTCATATGATCATAATCCAGACAGCCGACTCATACTTATGATGGTTGCTGACCTTTTGCGACCTTCTGACAAGCAAAGTCAATGGGGAGGTCAGATTCACTGAACATTACTAATGTTAGCAACTGCAGTGATTCACTTAACAACCGAGGTAATAAAATGCGGCAAAACTCACCCAACAAACATCTTACTTAACAACAGAAATTTGGGGCTTGATTGGGGTTGTAAAATCGAGGATTACCTGTATTTTCTCCGATTATCCAATCCTGTCAGGTATTTCAATCATAGCCTAAATAAGATGCCTAAGCTACAGCCTGGGCTATGAATTTAAAAAAAAAAAAAACCCAGTTCAAATCTTGGCTCTTTCCGAACGTTTCTCAGTGTTCAACAAACTGTTCTCATTTCTACCTCAGAACAAAGCCCACTCGTGGGGGACAAAGAACATTTCCCAATCCTGCCGTGTTCCAGCAGGGATTACTGAAAGATTATGTACAAGGAAAGTTTTGAACAGTCTAATATGGGTTTTTATTTTAAGCATTCCACATTATGAAAACTAGCAGGCCTGTTTCCAGCTTAGTTCCATATGGCCCTTAAAAGGCGGGAGGAAGCTGACGTTTGCTATAAGAAAGGGCACTGAAATAACTGAAAATACAAATAAGTTATGCAGGAAGGCTGTGATTAAGGGAGAAAAGATAAATGTTAAGAACGCGTGCCAGTTCTAAAAGTGTAAAAGGTACCCATTAACTCATGCTAGGTCTTATGAGTTATTTTGGTACTTGAAAGGGGAAATCCAAATAGTGTTCCCAGCAGTCATTCTTTTTATTAAAAAAAAAAAAAGCATGGTGATTTGTTGCCTTTCGTTAGTTTCCTAGTTCTGCTGTGTGTGTGTGTGTGTGTGTGTATGCGGTCCTCTGTTCCTGTGATCAACGCTGCCCTTTCAAGGAAAGTGTGCAGTGGCAGAGAAGAAGTTAAGCAAGATACACAGAACATTCATATTGTTATTATTCCTGATACAGAAAATTCCAGAGAGTTAGAGGTAGCCAGTTATGGGAGAAGCAACCACTTCATTGTTCATGCTACACATTCTGGCTAGTGAGTCTCTGGACAGGGAATCCAAGCACAGCTGCTCCCCCTTTTTTCGGAGAGGACCTAGGTTTTGTTATAGTCCTCAACTTGCAACCATTTGTTTAATGACTGAAGTTACAACAGCACTGTGATTTATAACCATTTTTCACACTTAACGACCTTTACATGTCCTGTGATCCGGATGTGTGGCAACTGACATGTATTTATTACAGTTGCAGTGTCCCGTGTAGTCATGTGGTCCCCTTTGTGACCTTCTGATAAGCACAGTCAACCGTTCTGACCTAGGCTTTCCCCAAAAGCACTAAGTACTCTTTGTCCTGGCAAAACCCCTTTTATTAAACAAAGGTGAATTACTTGCATTCACTTTCAGCCAAAGCCTGGCAGACAGTCTTTCAAGGGTGTAATTAGGAGCACTGACCTTATGTAGCATGGAGAGCTGCCAAGAAAATATTTTCAAACACAGTGCTAACAAGGAAGGACTCGGCAGAGTCTCTGAGATGCAGAGACAGATCTTCACACTGCTGCAACAAACAAATTGTTTCCTGCAAAAGCCCCCTCCCCTTTTGCTCCTCATTTAATCCCTATGGGAGGGGCCATCCACCATCCACCTGTGGCTTTATTCCCACGTCGACCCTTAGTTTGTAATTGTTCTTTTCTTTTGGCAGCTCTGCACATGCACAGGCTGGGAATCAGCTCCAGCTGCTCCCTGCCTCACTGCTGTCCGACTCTGAAGGCAGCTGATAACTGCCAGACTGCCCTGGCCCCATCTCTGCCTCTGGCGCAGAGCCCTCATGCAAGCCTTCCTCAGCCTCCAGAGCTCGCCCATGTTCCCCCACAACCTCCCGTCTCACTCTGCTGCCAGCTCCACTAGCCGCTGGTGGGCCACAGAATCAATGTGGAAGCCAGGTTCACTTAATAATCGTGTTACTAACTTAACAATTGCAGGAATTCACTTAACAGTGGTGTTAAGAAAGATCATCAACTGGGGCAAGACTCACTTAAACTTGTTTAGCAATGGAAATTCCAAGCTCAATTGTGGTTGTAGGTCCAGGACTACCTGCATTTCGGATCGAAGTGTTTTGGAAGCATTTACTGAGCTTAGAGAGTCCCAAGGAGTCCACAGTTCAACTCTGAGCTAGATTATCTTCTCTTTCAGAATTTACAGGATAGCTGGGAGAGGAAGATAAGAATGCAAGCTATAGCAACTGTATGAAAACATGGAGATGCCCTCTGAGGTCAGGTTTTTTTGATATGTACTAGAAGTGACCTGTGCTCTGCTGGGTCATCCTTTCAAGAGATATTTCCCATTCAGATTCCTCAATGCCTCCGTGGCAGAGTTCTAATGTACCGCTTTCACTGGAAAAGTTGGGATACATTCAGAGATGTCACCTGCCTTGGAAAAAAAATACCCAATGTTGAACTGTATAGCACAGTCAAATACCAACACAGGAAACGTTTTGTGACATTTCATAATAAAACGAGCTAACTTACAGAATATGTCCAGAATTGGAGACTTCTGCGGAATTGAAATTTGGCTAATTTTATCGAACATCTCGTCATAAACTGCTTTATGATATTTTTATGGCATGATATGTTTGATAAAATTAGCCAAATTTCAATTCCACAGGAGTCTCCAATACTAGATACATTCTGTAAGTTAGCTCACTTGAGGTACATTGCTTCAAAAAGTGTTGCCCTACAATACGCCATTTTGCCAGTTAAAGGTTACGGGGATCAGAGTTTTAGTGATGGATAGATAGACACACAGACAAGTTACAATTCCCCCCAAGAAAGCTGATAACCGAGATGGGTAATGGTCTTCCTCGGATCAACCTTACTGACATCTTTGCCTTTCATGACTTCAGGTGGAAATCCTCATGAAGCTTTTCCCATGCACGTGTACATGCACAGTAGAACTGAGCTGCAGCAACAGCTCATGTGCCAGCAGAGATAGCTCTGCATGCTACTTCTGGCACATGTGTCATAAGTTTGCCATCTTGGCCCTATACCATTTCTGACAGATGGCAGTCTAGTCTCTTCTTGAAAGTCTCCAGTGATGAAGCTCCCACAATACCTGAAGACAAGCTGTTCCAATGGTTGAATGTTCTCACTGTCAGAACATTTCTCCTTATTTCCAGGTCGAATCTCTCCTTGATCAGTTTCCATCCATTATTCCTTTTCTGGCCTTCAGGTGCTTTGGAAAATAGGTTGAAATCCCCCCCCCCCATCAGAGCCCTGGATCTGTGCAAAATCTTATTCTAACCGGGATCCTTCCAGGCTCTTCCTGATATCATCTCTCACAAAAGGCTTGGAAAAGAGTTGCAATTGTCCCATCTGGATCTGTACTGCCTTGAGGCCAGAGTAGCGATGTTGTCTCCACAACTGGTTCTCCCTACCCTCTTAGAACAACTGTGTAGTACCAGCACAGGGTCACAAGGAAGCCTAGTAACCATGCTGCCCCAACACCTTGACTAGAGTGCAGACAAGACTCAACCAATTTATCGTTAATTATGTTTTTGTGGAGGAAGTTATTATGCCTGCTAATGAAAGGCAGGCTAGTGAGTCTGCGCCGCACAACCCCAGGGACTAGGTGTGCTGATGGAAGTCCTCCAGACCCAATTCCTGCATTCTTTACTGAGGTTGGGTGTGAATGGACGGAAAGGGAAGGTCCTGGAAGATTCTGCAGTTTCCACCAGATTAGTGGACAGCCTGTTCTACAGCAGCAGCAACAAAAACCCTCCCAGGATTAATGGCTCCCTTCTATCTTCTGGGGCGAAGCTCTTGTTATTGCAACCAGGCCATTCCCCTCTCCCGCCATGAGGTCGCAGCCACCCCATGTTGATGACATCACGGGCCGCTGCTATGGAGACGGTCGGGATGTGACAAACATGGTTCGATGACCTCACTGCAGGAGCTGAGCCCGCCGGCCTTCAATCACCGACTGACGGGGAGAGATATAATAAGAAAGGCAACGCGGAGCGCTGGGAAAATATGCGGCTGTTTGAGTTGGAGGCAGGCGAGGTTTTCCCCCCGCAGCGGGACCGTCCATTTCCGTTCCCTCCCTTGGTCGACAGAGCGGCGGGGGGGTTCGAGGCGGAGCCCGAATGCGGAGGGAGTGCGGGAGGTCGCCGGGGAAGGATCGCGGCCGCCGGGCCTGCGGGAACGCGCGTTGGGTGACAGGTGGCTCCGGCCCCTTGTAAGTCGCTGCTGCCCCGAAGTGCTCGCTCCTCGTCGGCCTTCTGCCAGGGGTCGCTGTGCGCCAGCAAGCAGAGCCCGGAACGCAGCGGAGAGAAGCCTCGCCGCTTGGGCCTGGGCTTCAGCGCAATCGGCCCAGGATCGAGCGAGGGTTTGCGGGGCGGGAACGGAGAGCGACTCACTGGGAATTCTGCCCCCCTTGCTCCACGCGAAGTGGAAGCCTGGGGGCCTCCTGGTTCATCACCCCTCGCGCTTCTGCCTAAAGAAGAGAAGACGATGGGAGGAAGCGTATCTGGAAGTAACCGCCCAAACCTGGACTGGCAGCCTTGGCCATGGACCTTTTGATATGGAGGGAATCTGTTAAACTGCGCAGCGGTTATGAGGGCAAAGAGGAAGGAGATGCCTGTCTGGAAACATGTTTCCTTATGGCTACTCTTCCCCCCTCCCCACCCGGTAGAAATTGAAAGAGGCCAAAATAAGCTTAACTTCTTCACGCTCCTGATTTTCTGTGCTGTCGATTCCCAGAGCAATTTTTAAGCTGCTCCTTTGAGCAGGTTAGCCGAGTGTTTGCTTCCTTTAAAATAATAATAATAATAATAATAATAATAATAATAATAATAATAATAATAATAATAATAATAATAACAACAACAATAATAATAATAACAACAACAACAACAACAAACAACAACAACAACAACAAATTGCCAGCTATAGTGATTAATACTCTTAAAAGCTTGTCTACTCTAATGCACAGATCATGGGTTAAACAGCAAGGTTTCGCAACCTGGTGCTTTGGAAATACGTTGAACTACAATTCCCATAATCCCAAGGGAATATAGCCATCGCCATGTGATAAAACCCTTGGTTTAGAGAGAAGGAAGAAAAGGTGAAGTTATTTAGAATACAATTACCAGTCCTAAATTACTCTAACCAAGGGCTGCATGGAAACCATAATATCACATGCACCTTCCTGCATTAGTTTCAGGATCATCCTGATTGTTCTTCCCATGCTACAAAAGTCAAGGCAGAAGCCTTGGGAGAAGTAAAGGTAACATGAGGGTTCATAGGGAAATGAGCTGAAATTCTTTGAAAAAGATAGGGTAGGCAGGTTAATTGGCTATACCAGCTTCAGTTTAATATAATTTTTATAATGGTTGACAAGCATGGTGTAGCGAGTTTAAGGCCTATTTTAGGATGCTAATCATTGCAATCTTTCAAAATGACTGAGCTCTGAATTTCCCAGTGAAATGGGCAGTTAATTCAGGATGGAAATTGACTGAGATCACACATCCTTCCAAGCTATGGTTTGCCTAAATATGGTTTGTTGAATGAGCCATAACTAGTTTGATTTCCATGCTGTGTCAAGTGATAAGCCCCAACTACTTGGTATGTATGGTATACCAAGCCAAAAATCAAGCAAAGTACATTATGCCTTAGTCTATTTATTACAAAATACAGGGATGGTTTTGGGCTTAGATGGCTTTAAAAAGGGATTAAATCAGGGTTGGGCAGAAGACAGATTGAATCCAACTGGTACATTTTTGGATGATGTGCAATGGAACAGTCAAAATGTTTATCCTGTAATTGTAAATCAAAACAAAACCATGCACCTCTCATTTCTCTCTCCCCACCCCAAATAGCTTGCTCTCTTACTGAACAAATCTCATTTTAAAAATAAAATCTTATTTGCCACTCATCTCCTATCCAGTGACTCTGAACATCTTACACCATATTTTCAGTGATCTTTGCTATGAAATTTTGACGGTCATAATACTTGGAGAAAGTAACAGGGTTATTCCTAAGTGTGTTGCACACAGTTCCTATTGGTGGATCTTGGGTTCTGCTTTGAAGCAAGAAAATGGAGCCTATGAACCTGGAATCGACTCATGCATGCAATTTTATGAAAGTTTTTTCATCAGCACATAATGGGACTTCCATGTACAGAGGCAGTGTATCATTAACTTCTTGAGAGAAATGAGAGAGGGACTTTTACTAACTTGTAGGATTGTAAACCTTTCATGCACCTGGAAGGACACTACTTGGGGGAGGGGGTGAAGGATGCTGGAACTAAAGTAGCTGCCTTTAATCCAGTCTGGCAAATCTGTTGCCCATTTTGTAGACAATACGGCAGCAATCCATCCAGTGTCCAGGGATTGTTAGTGTCAACAGGTTTTTCCGTAGATAAGATTCCCTTAACAGCAAAGGGCAAGGAAGTTACAGGGCAAAGATGGATTTCTACCATGGAATCGTGTGTATGGCTTGCAAATTATGCCTCTTCGTTTAAGACTACACAAGCACCACCTAAGGTTTTCCATTAGCTGGAGCACTGCTGCTCACCCTCTATGTATGTATGTATGTATCTCTGTAGAGTTGTTCTCTGAAACGAATGAGACCCCCATCAGTGGTGGGATTCAATAATTTTTACTACTGGTTCTGTGGGTGTGGCTTAGTGGGTGTGGTGTGGCTTGGTGGGCATGGTTTGGTGGGGGTGGCAGGGAAAGGATACTGCAAAATCTCCCTACCCCACTAACCTGCTTTCCAGCTCCGTTCTCCTGGGCAGGTCAACCAAAGAAGACCCAGCCAATCAGCTGGGACTCAGGAGGCAGAGAATAGTTGGAGGTGGGGCCAGTCAGAGGTGGGATTCTGAACTACTCAAAATTTCCACTACTGGTTCTCCAAACTACTCAAAATTTCCACTGCTGGTTCTCCAAACTGCTCAAAATTTCCACTACTGGTTCTCCAAACTATTCAAAATTTCCACTACTGGTTCTCCAAACTGCTCAAAATTTCCACTACTGGTTCTCCGGAACTGGTGAGAACCTGATGAATACCACCTCTGGACCCCACACAGTTTACAAGAAGTTGTTGGGAAGCCACACCTTTCTATTTTAAAGTGCCACTCTCTAGGCCCTGGGGTTTGCTGGCCAGTCTCTTGGGTATTGGTTCTATGTTGGCTTGTTCTCAAAACATAGTTGCTTCTTTGCCTGGACATAGTTAAGCAGGCTAAGCCGGTGCTTAGGGCACCAGGCCCAAAGGGGGCACCACAAAGTTGACAATCTGGCTTCGTTTGTACAGTATGTGCAAAGTGGAGGGGGAGGGGGCATTAATCCCCTACTGCTGGACATAGCAGCAAGCACCACTCCTCCGGTGTCCTTGAGCAAGCCGTTCCTCACCCACACGAGTTGGTTCCGGATGTTCTTGCTTCTGTCTTAGTCAACGGAACAAGAACGGTTCTACCCCGTGTAATGTAGGGACCGAGGACTGGGCTTTTCAAATTTAGGCAGAGGAGGTTCTCGGGCCTTTGGCAGGCGAGGCGAGGCAGGGGTGGGGTGGGGGGTGTTCAGCCGGCCCCAGCTCTCAGGGCTGGCGACTGCGGCGGCGGCGGCGTGCCTGGCCGGCAGCAAAGGAACAGTTTTCGCTCCGCGCCGGTCGCTCAGCTGGCCGGCTACGTCCCCCCTCCAGCAGCTCAACACAGCCCAGCAGCGATGATGAATGGGGATTTGCCATCGGACGCACCTGCTGCCGCGGCAAACAGAGTTTCGTTTTCTTCCCGCTTTGAACTCCCCGGGACGAGGGAAATCAAAGGGATTTTTGGGCGGTTAGGAAATCAGATAAAGGGGCTTCACCTGCCCCGTGGCCTCTCTTCTCAAAGGAGAGAGGCGTGGTGAGCTGTGCGGGAGTGGAAACTGGCGATCGCTCTGGTGAATCTCTCCCCCTCCTCCCTCCCCCCCCCATCTCTATCTCTGGGTCGGTCTGTCTCGCTCCCTCTCTTTCTCTCCTCCCCCTTCTCTCCATCTCTCTGCGCGGGAGGGAGAGCGAGGCTGGGGGAGATTCCCTGCGGGGGCGTTTAAAGAGCTGCGCTTATAGCCGCCAACCTTCTTGCTCCCAAGAGCAAGGTCAGAGACCAGGTTAGGGACAGACCGTCACGGAGAAAATCTATGTATCGCTAGGAGCCGAAGAGGACTTGATGGCACCTATCAATCAAGAGCAAGGAGCTGCTCTGCTCCGCGCGGGGCGGGAATTCCTTAGGACTTGACCCTAGGGTGTGTGGGAAGACCCCTCCTCCATTTGTCGGGAGGGGTATTATGTTGGGCCTATGCTCGCATGATTCGTATTGAGGAAGCCCAGAACGGCAGAAGAAGAGCAGGGTGGACTTGGCAAGTTGAGTGGTTTTCCATATGGAAATGTTTTTAAATGCCCTTGTCTATAGAAAATTGTTGGAGTAGGTAAAAACAAAAGAGATCAAACGCCACAATATAACCAACCTTTCTCTAGATTGCGATTTTTTCTTTTTTTAATCACCAAGCACGATTTCTGATATGTGATTCTTGTGGATGTATATAGTTTTCATTGCTTTTTATGCTAGCCAAGGCGCGGCAGCTTCAAAGGAGATGACGTGCAGTCGAGTTGATTGACAAGCCTATGCACGCTACCAACTGGGATTATGCTGGACTTGGATCTGGCGCCCTCCTGGTTCTGTGAAATGGGTACCTGATGCCCCCTTCTACATGGGGAAAGACTTTCCATGCTCAGACTTCTTCTATAGCTGGAATAGGCAGCATTTACATGGTCGAGGAGAGCCACACTTAACAAGGGCTGCTGTGGGTGATCACTGATACACAGAGTGTGGCTGTATCAAACTGGGTAGGGATTTTCTTTTCTTGCAACTGTGGGGAAGGATTCCCTTTCTGAAAGCAGATTAGAACGAGAGGAACATGGCAACGATGTTTGTGCATCCACCTCCTCTCCCAATGTGTGGGAAACCATGCCATCAATTATGGGTCACATGTGAATTCAGGAACCTCCAGGGCTACAAGCGTGATATTTGGGGTGCAAAGCATTTAGCCGGAGCTCTCCTCCGCTAAGGCTTAATGAAGAAGTGTGTGTAAGTCCTGCAATAAAGCCTTTCCAGCTATCTATGGAGAAAGCTCTACCTACTGGTCAGCAAGACAAGGATGGACAGGATCGTCGCCTTATGTGGGCAAATGGGCAGTTTAAATAAGCAGCCAATAAACTACCAAAAAAATTTGCAGCATTTGGGGTGAACTTTCCTGAATCTGAATTAATGCCAGCTGTGCTAACATATTAGAACAGAACATACAGAAATGCATTTTTTTTCCCTTTTAAAATGTGGCTAGTGATAACGTGGTGGTGGGGATACTATCCTCGGGGATACTATTGTTACAGCACCTACTGTAGTATTTATATAGGTTATTCATACAGCAGCAACTAATATAGACAAATGCTCTTTGATCTATCATACAAGGCAGAAGCTGGCACTTGAACAAGTGGTTTGCAAGGGAACAACCACTTGGCTCCTAGCTTTCTCTATTGGCTCATGGTTTGCTTTATAATGCAAGGCACCCTGAAGTTCTGCAAATATGGGGACTATGATTCACACAGCATACTCTGCCTAGGTACTGAATTAACCCATTTTTCCTGGGATCACACAATATCTTGAGCAATATATTAACGCCCTGGATTCGATTTGGATAATATTCCAACAGCAATAAAAAAAACCAATGGTATTGATATTTGCCAGGCTTTCTGTACTTATAAGGCCAATGGAATGACTAAACTTTTAAGGGACCTGACAGAATGTGTTGTGTGAACGCTGCCTGTACAGCATGTATGACTAATGTCTGTGTAGAAGGGGGGGGGAGGGTTTGTGAATGGAATGTGTGTGTGCTGTTTAGGTGTGTGTGCTCAAATGACAAATTGTGAGTGTCTGAATGGAGTGTGTGCATAAGAGTGGCTCTGGGTGTGCATGCAGCCCCACCCACTGCTGGCACGAACCAGTCTTCCAAGTCAGTTTGGCACCCAGACAGAAATACGCTGAATATTCCACAGGCGCGCTTGTATTGTCTTGACACTCCCTTGACCATTAGGTTAGCTGTGCATTAGGTAAAGGGGTGGTGGTGGTGCGGTGGGGGGGAGAGAATAGAATCGGGGATATTAGAATTCAACATGCTGAACTTCAGCCTCCTAGCAGTCCCAGCCTGAATGGCCAGTTTGAAGGCACGAGAATTGTAGTTCTGCCACATTTCGGAGGCACCAAATTGCATCTGCTATTAATCACTGCATTTTAAATAGTTTGAACCGGGTGAGGATGTTGAAATTGTCCTTTGCTCTGATGAAAACGCCTATGACTTTTTGGGTTTACTACCCAAATGATTTTTTGGGAGGGCGCGCGCGCGCCCGCAGGCTTAGCATCCCATCTGCCAGTCTTAAGGCAAATAGCTAATGTAAGAGCGCCTACACCCAAAGCTTCAATAGGACGGAGGGAATGGAGGTGAAAGATAAGCAGTGCGGCAAGGAAGACTTAAACTGGAGCCCTTGCTTCCAGAAAGAAAGAAAAATTGGAGGCCTTCGTGAACAGAGATGAAACCCGATTAAAAGACGGAAGGGAGGGGAAGGGGAAGGGGAAGGGGGGGGGAGCAAACAATTCTAGCCTCTGCACGAAGAATGATCCCACGCCCCGGTGCTGAAAGGAAGCGGCTCCAGAAGTTGCTCCGCTGATGGAAACCGCCAGCGAGCAGGAAGGATCCAACAAACCCGGTTGGGAATCGAGGTGGGGGCTGGCGACGTAGAGGCGAGTCGTTTATGCCGGCGAAGTCAGGTTTTTGGTGATCTGATCCGGGCCGGGTGGGAACTCAACTTCTGCCTTTTCTCCAGGCGGGAGAATCTCCTTGGAGAGAATCCGCGCTGGTCCTCCTTGCCCGGGCCGGCGGGAGATGGCGATCACGGTGCGCTCGGATCGGAATGCGCCGCTTGGCCCTCGCTCAGCCCCCTCCCCTCCCACTCCCTGCCTTTCGCCCTCCCCTCCCCGCGCTCCGCTTTGCCTGTCAAGGGGAAGCAGCCTCGCCGGCCGTCCCTCCCTCTCTGACTCTTCTCCTCCTCCGCTTGGGACGGGGCTTGCGAGCAACCGCTCGTCCAGCCCAGCGAAGCCGGCTTTGCCCTGCGTGCACGCTCCCTCTCTCTCTGCGCCTTCCGGGGCGCCCCGTGTGCGCCGCGCTGGAGAAGGGGTCGGCGGCCCCAACGGCCGGGATCATCCGGGCGCTTCACGGAGCTGTTTCTTCGCCGCCAGGATGTGGTCCCAGCTGGGGCTTTTCTTCATCTTGCTCTGTCCAGCCAACATCATCGGACTCTGGTGGTGAGTAGTTTGGGAAGCCGGAGGAGAGTTGCCGGGAAACGACTCAACGGAGATCCCCAATCTGGAAGCTCCAGGCGCGGAGAACGGGGAAACCCTCAGGGGCGTTTGGAAGAGACCCCCTTGGGGGGAGGGTGTGCGCGTGCGGGGGCCAAGGAGAGCTTCCTAGCTGGAAGGTCTGGAGGCGAAAAGGGGGCTTGGGAAAACTCGGGGGAACCAGAAGCGGTTTCCAACTTAGCCCACCTCCTCCCCAGCCAGCCTCAAGTGCGCCTGGCCGGCCTGAAATGAAAGACCGATGGGAGCAGCTTCAAAGGGGGACGCTTGCATACTCGGGAGGGCTTATGCTGCAGCGTCAGCCTCCCTTGCACTCGGGGGCTCTCTAAGCATTAGGACAGCTGTACGGTGGGGAAGAGAGAGACCCTCTAAGACTAAGAGAGCGCCCGTGCCCCGTGCATGCGCGCCTGTCGCAAGCTAAACTCCCCCCCCCCTCCCCACGTGCCCTAAAACCCCCGCGGGTGGCTCCTGAAAGGACCGCCGAGGTGTTCTTTCATCACTCCGGGACGCATCTCCCTTCTGTCGATCAGCTTCCGGGAAAAAGCCCTCCGGGTTCAAATTAAAACACACACACGCACGCAGAACCCTCCATCTCCCGCAGCTTGGCTCCCCTCTCTCCGCCCCGTCCCAGGTCCTCGAGGATCTTAAGGTAAACGCCAGACGCTCCTGTTCGGATGGGAGCCGACGCCGGGCGAGCGTTTGAGTTGTCCTCCGGCTACATTCCTACAGAAGGCAAGAGAAGGAGGGGGACTCGACCGAACCCTTGTCGAAAAGCTCCAAAGCTCTGGAGAAACAGGCGCTCTTTACTAAGAAGTTAACTTTTTAGTTTTTTAAAAAGTCAGGGTTCTAAGGAAAACGCAAGGGGATTCCATTAGCACCCCGTCTGTGCCCCATTTGTGATGGGGCCTTCATCAAAGAATCTCGGGGTTGAGGGGAGATGGCAAATCCAAGAGAGCAGAGAAAGGGGGGAGGTGTGGGTTCATGCCAAGAAAGAGCTGTAGCTGAGAGACCCAGCCTTTGGAAGCCTAGATATCTGTCAAAACATGACTTATTTAAATCTATTAAGAATTTCACCTCACCTAATCATATAAACTGTGATTCCCCTTTTAAGTGCTTTCCACCCTACCTTCCTTCCATGCGACCTAGAACGCAATTCATTAGTTAAGGCGATTCGTTTCAACATTGTTACACACACTTGCCCGACCCCTAGAATCAAGTGTGGGTTAATCCTTTCATGGTCTTCTTCCCTGCTAGTCCTGACTAGCAGACCAGGGTCATCTCAACCACCTGTTGATTGTTCCAGATAGCTTTAGGAAGAAAAGAAAAAAAGCCCATATCCTTAAGACAAGGTTACGATTTCGCAGAAGGACAAGTGGAGCTTTAACTCCCTTGAAAAAGTTCAAAGTAGGAAGGGAATTTATACAATTTTATCAATTGATCATCCCATGCAAAATCACTGTCAGGCTGATCTGGAATTCGGGGCAGAGTTTACACTAGCTTGTATGGATAGAGATCATTTTTCCTGAAGAGGGGGGGAAAAAACCCTGTGGTATTTTGGTATTTGTCAATATATTATATTTCAATGTGGATGCTGCCAGCTCCAACCAATTCACTTTGGTGCACATGGATCAATCAATAAGTATGCTGATATTGAATGGATTTATCCATCTGCTTTGCCCCAGACAGGGCTGATTCAGACATGCATGGTCATGATTAACCCACGTACAATGACTGATAGCTGAAGAATGAACCAACTCCATTTACTAAAGCCATAGCTTTGTGAAACTCTGCTTGCCAATGGCTAATCTCTGAGGGTGATCTTGACATCAAGGGCTGACTTCCCATGGAGTGGTGTATAGCCAGAACTGCATTTTCTTTGCTGTGCATAATGGAAGTCAATAAATCAACCTGATTCACACCTTATGCTGTCACAGTTTTTCTACACTGTGGTTTGGTTTGTGGTGTAAACCCAGCCTGTACTGGGTATAAACTATGATTTGAATCTAACATGTTTGGTGAGCAGAATTATGAAGCAAATAATAACTTAGCAAAATATGCGACTCCTTCCATATCCAATGAAAAACACCCACAAACTTTTTTTTTTTTTTTTGAGAACTGAGAAACAATCTTGCTTAGATGTATATAGATGTAAAAATCTGAATTTTGTGCAACAATACACTGCCAGGGAAACCCAGATGTGTAATGACCAAATTGTTTCAATGTGTAATCTTTGACTTTGAAATACTGACATTCACCACAGAAATGCCAAGGGCACTGTCACCCCCAGGATCTGAGCCAGGTCTTCCTGGATGAATTTCAGCACTGGTCCTGCCAGTTCAGGCACGGATTTTGTTTGAGTTTAGTAAGCCAAGAACCTTTTTAGACAGCTGAGAAGGAGGATGGGACCACTGACTTTCTAGAGCAGGAGTGTCAAACTCAAGGCCCACAGGCTGGATCTGGCCTGTGGGGGCTTAAATTTGGCCCACGGGGCTGGCCTGGAAACAGGAAAGGAGTGGCCGGCAGTGCCTCTGCCAGTGAAAATGGAGCTTGGGTGAGCTGTGTGCGGCTCCCACGGGCTCCATTTTCGCTGGCAGAGGGCTAGCAAACCAAACCAAAAGCAAAACAAAAGGAGAAATGCTTCCCCTTTTGCCTTTGAGCATGCAAGAAGGGACAGGAAAGGAGAAAGGGAAAGAGGAAAAAACAAAGAAAAAGAAGGGAAGATGGGAAGAGAGCAAGGAAGGAAAAAAGGAAAGAGGGGAAGGAAAAAGAAAGGAGAAGGAGAGGGGAGGAAGGAAGGAAGATAGATTATGAGAGGGAGGGAGAGTCTCAGGGAAGTCCTGCCTGAGAGTTTGGCCACCACAGCCCCCCCCCCAAACACAAGTGATGTCGAGCTGGCCATGCCCATCTCTGGCCATGCCCCCCCCCAGCCCTCCAAGGTCAAACACAATCCTGATGCGACTCTCAATGAAATTGAGTTTGACACCCCTGTTCTAGAGCAGAGGTCCCCAAACTTGGCAACTTTAAGACTTGTGGACTTCAACTCCCAGAAGCTAATGCTGGCTGGAGAATTCTGAGAGTTGAAGTCCACAAGACTTAAAGTTGCCAAGTTTGGGGACCCCCGTTCTAGACGATGAGTTGGGGTACATGCAATAACTTACTTGGGCAAGTAATCTTATCAATCTCTAAGGAACTGGTTCTCATGCAATATGAAACTAATAATTCTAGTAATGGGGCCATCTACCAGTTACAACTTCTGCAGTGATGTGACCCTGTGCTACTCCAGCCTGCTTATCTACTTTCCTTCTCCAAGGGTGTTAACCATGCAAGGCAGGTGGGGGGCAGCGGGAGAAGGATTCAGCAGCATCTATGCACACAGCCCTCTTCCCTCTGGGATATGAGCAGGTTGGAGTTAAGGAAAAAGGATTGAAAAATGGACAAGGAAGAAGGAGGAAGCTCTACTAAGGGCATTTGCTAAGCATGTAGGTTATTCAACTCTCCCATCCTTTGAAAAGCTTTTTGCCTGAGATGCTTTCCTCCCACTTTTACTCCTCTCAAGAGCATCTCAAGCCAACAACCATTCCCCCAAGTGTCAAAGTATTTCTGTGACAACGGATCATGGCTCCCATTGTTGGTATCCACGCTGCTTTCCCATTCCTCCTCCAAATACTTCGCTGTGAATTGAAGGGTCAGCAGCTCTCATGGATTGATAACTGATTAAAGAGTAAGAATAATAGGTGATTTTCACCTGAATTTAATTAATGGGATCCCATAGGGATCAGGGCTAGGAATGGTGGCTGATGTATGAATGAAAATTACATCTGGGTAGCAAATTTGCTGTATTTGCTGATGTCAAACTGTTGAATATCCAAGAAAGGACTGTGAATACTTCAAAGGGATGTCTTTCTACTTGGGTGAAAGAATTTGGCAATGGCAAATATAGTCAGTACAGATAATATGATGCACATTGGCATAGAATACCCAAATGTTACTTTATTGAGATCTGGCCTGACATTTGCTCACCAGGAAAGTGAATGCACATCTAGGCAAATTCTGTGCTTGGAATCATGAAGGAAGGAAGAAATAGAATTGCCAATATTGTCCTATATCAGTCAGCGGTGAGATCACTTGGATAGAGGTGATATTTCTGATCCCTGCATCTTAAGAAAGTGATTATAGAGTAAGATGTTGGAATTTGCAATTGTAGTTTGGTGTCCCTTACACAGGATTATTGTCCAATGCCTTATAGTCAACTCTTCTATGACAATTCTTGCATTTTTGAAAAAAAAAATGAGGAAATGAACTTTTGTATGTCAACTTTTCAGCACTCTTTAGAAGAAATCCCTCATCTAACCAGTAAGATGATTGGTCTGACTTTTGCTTATCCAGTTGTTCCATTCTACAAGTATATTATTGACATCTCTCGCTTAAAACTTTTATTTCACCCAGGGTATTGTGCTACATCACTCAGCCTCCCAGAAATGCGATTGCATTTCCTTCTGTCCCTGTTCTCCCATATAGTTCCTAATTAAAGCAGTAGCCTCAAAAGTGACAACTATGATATAATCCTCCCCCCCCCCAATTTGGTATTGAAAATGTTAGATTTTATTGTCCCTAATTGCCTGTCCTATCGCAAGACATTCAGCGGTTCCAGGGTCAAAATGACTCTTTCCAGCTGTATTTAAAATGTTCCTTTGATGAATCAAAGCAGAGAAAAATGGACAGATGCTTTGAATTATATTTAAAAAACCAGTGGCCTCCCCAGAAACCAATTTAGCATCACTGATGCTCAGTGAATGAGAACCGATTGGATGAATAAAGCTTGATGGTTTGACTCTTGGATCTGTATGTTCCACTCCACTTTTATTTCTATTATTGCAGTTCTGACCTTTCATGTCAGCTGTCACAATTCCCATCTTCCAGCTTTAAAGAAGCACATTTGGCCACCTTTCTTGTGGAATCCTCAGTTTCAACAGATTCCAGATAATGCTCTTGGACAGTTTTTTTGGGGACATTTCCATGATGTTCTGTTACAAAACCTACCATTAAAGTCATTTGTTCTGTACTACGAATGTCCGATGTGTCATCCAGAATAACAGAAAATAATAGAATAATATCTCGGTTACTTTCGGTCTGCCATAATTTTGTTTCACTTTTCTTTCCAGTAACTCTGTGATCTCATTTTGAATTGCTTTTCCAAGATTAGTGGTGTGTTTCCAATGCTCCTAAGTGCAGCATCAAATGCAGCCATCTGTTTCACAGTTTTTTAAAAAAAGTTTCCACAGTTTAACACATACAGAAGGATGGAAGTGCCATACAGGGATAGATGTCATGTTGAGCATCTTTGCTACCCAACAATATGTTTTGGGGAACATATTGTCAATAAAGACTTGGGTCAATCTCCGAGGGTCTTTATCCTTAGTCTCATTTGAGGCCTTTCACACATATAGACTGTTTCCTGGTGATTTGCTACCTTTTTCATGGTCTACCAGATTTCTAGCGAGATCTTTTCTGCCTTCTGTTCACTGTCTCTGGAAAATTAGTCCAAGAAGAGTTTGGAGAAACCTGCGTTTTTGAGTACACAACTCATGGCCTCTCTGCTGTGTCACCAGTAAAGACTTCATGCCAGAAATGTTTTGGATGGAAATGTTCCTTTTCACTACCTTTGGAAACACAATATTTTTTTCCCTTTCTGTGAAGTACACGGAAGTCCCTCAGGCTGCTGAAGTGAGTCCACAGCCCTGGATCATGTAGACTTAAGAACAGAACTGAACAGAATATGTTTCTTTCGTCTCAACCACACACTCCTCTGATTTAGACTTTTCTTCAGGAATGTGTATGGCTAGATCCCTTGCAGGTGGAAATATGGATACTGCCTGCATGCAAATTACCTGCAAGATAAGGCACCTTGTCACAACCTACATCTCCATTACAGCCAGGAGCTCATTGTGAAGATTTGTGTTTCATGCATCATAAGAGGAGATCCCCTCTTCCTTCCACTCCATATTGTCTTCTTTCACTCTTTCTGTTCTGGGCCAGTTAATTAAGTGGATCTCAATACTCAGTTGAAGGGGACCAATAAGTAAGCTAATACAGGTAGTCCTCAATGGTTCATTTACTTGTGATTGTAGGACTGTAACTTTGTCGCTTGTATCCTTATGATTTATATTGACTGTTTCCTAGTATGATTTGATTGTTGATTGTACCCTATGACTATCATCAAGTGTTGGACATTATGATTCTTGATTCTTAACGAATGTACCTTTTCTTTATGTATACTGAGAGTATTTACACCAAGGCAAATTCCTTGTGTGTCCAATCACAGTTGGCCAATAAAGTATTCTATTCTATTCTATTCTATTCTATTCTATTCTATTCTATTCTATTCTGTTCTGTTCTGTTCTGTTCTGTTCTGTTCTGTTCTGTTCTGTTCTGTTCTATTCTAATGGACCCTCAGAGGCACAGTGGTTAGAGTGCAGTATTGCAAGCTACTCCTACTGCAATTTGGCAGTTGGAATCCCACCAGGCTCAAGGTTGACTCAGCCTTCCATCCTTCTGAGGTGGGTAAAATGAGGACCCAGATTGTTGGGGGCAATAGGCTGACTCTGTAAACAGCTTAGAAGGGGCTGTAAAGCACTATAAAGCAGTATATAAGTATAAGTGCTATTGCTAATGACCATTCAAAGTTACAATGGCCCTGAAAAAAAATGACACACGACTGTGTTTCACACAACCGTTGCAGCATCCCCATGGTCACAATTCAGATACTTGGAAACCGACTCATATTTATGACAGTTGCCATGTCCTGGGGTCATGTGATCACCACTGGTGACCTTGACAAGCAAAGTCCCTGGGGAAGCTGTATTCACTAAAACAGCTGGGCCACTAACATAACAACTGCAGTAATTCACCCAACATCAGTGGCAAGGAAAGTTGTAAAATGGCGCACAACTCAACAAACGTTTCGCTTAGCAACACAAAGTTTGGACTCAGTTGTGGTCATCAATCGAGGACTACCTGTAACAGGACTGGAGTGAAGAGAAGATATTAGCATGTAAGGGTCAACTGGGGTCCTTCTAATGTTTCCTCCTCTTCTGCCTCCAAGAAGTTGAGTTTTCTTCTCAAATGGATTTAGGAAAGTGGTAGGACCGCTTCCTGTGAAACTGCTGTTAATTAATCCGGCCTCCTATGGGAGCTAGAGAGAGATACAGAAGAGCCTCCCCCTTTCCCCCTTTCTCCACGTATGCCATTCTTTATGTCCATCCCCTTTTGCTTCCTTACTGAGTCTCTTATGCCTCCATTCCTCTAGCATACCACCCCTTCAGTTTTGTGTATTGAGAGGGGAGAAAATCCATATGCTTCAGTGAAATAATTTGGTAGACCCTGGGATCTACTGAGTCCCTAGGCCCTCGTGGAATTCCACCCCACCCCAACCCACTTAGTGGCACCTAAGGGGACTCCCTTAGTTCATCTCATAGCAAGACTGGGATCATCCTGTGTGCATTGGCAGCCTTGGGACTTTGATGCTTAAGTGAGTAAGAAGAGGGCAGATGTTCAGTGTGCATTGGCTGCCCTTTGATTTTCATTTAAAATTAATAAAAAAGGAATAACCCAGCTGCAAAATCATGCAAGAAAAAAAAAACACTTTGCACGAAAGAACTCTCACTAAACTCAACTCTTTCTCTCAAGCTCCTTTGTAGGATAGGAACACTAGATGGATAGGGATGATTTTTTTTTTCTCGCACTCTCTCCTTATTTACATCTTGGCACTTTGGTGTTTTACTACTCAGCCTTACTTTGCCCTGCAATTGGACCTCTGCACAACAGACTGCATTGATACTAGGTGGGAATAAAGAGTGGGTAAAACAACACTGCTGGCATACTCATGTACCCTGACATACTCATGGACTGTTCCTGAAGCTAATACCCAGTTTCTGGTTCTTAAAAGAATCCTCAAAGGTATCAGTTGTTTACAACAAGAAGTCGATAGCATTTTTCCTTAGACGAACTGACTATGGAGCTCCTCAGGAAAAATTGCAATGAGATCTGGATATCTTCTTTCACACATTATGTACTGGCTGAAGCAAAATGGCCCACGCTGGATTACTGACCTTTAGTGCAAGGCTGTGCCAGATTGCAGAAGAAAAGTGTTCTATACCAGAAAACTTTCCTCTTGACTCTTAGTTCAGCCAGCCTCATTTCAGGGAGGGGTGGCATTTACCCCATACTTTTCGTTAACAGTTTTAATGTGGGGAGTTCAACATAGGCAGCTAGCTTTTATCAAGAGCATCTGTAGAGAGGGCAAGAGAACAAGACTTGTTGCACATGTCATGACATCATTGCACAAAGGATGTTAATTGTGTAATGCATTGTTTGTGCAATGACTTCTTAAAGTGCATGACATCATTGTGCCTTGCGCCAAATGCCTGTGCCTTATAGAGAATCAAACTGTTAGTCCATTGTCTAGTTTAAGATTGTCTCTATGAGTTGAACTATAACATGCTTACATGCCAAGCCACGATATCATTTGTTTAATTTTGATTTAGTGCAAAGCGTGAACTTCAGCCATTTTATGAATCAGGATTCTGTGATTTATTCAGCAAGTCACAATTAAAGCAAACTCTCACTTGGCACAAGAATAGACAACTTATGCAGCTGGGGAGGAATATTGATTGATTGAAGATTGAGGAATCAAAAAATGACAGAGGGCCTGCATGATGCAATTTCTGGAGAGGCAGAAAATCTCGACTTGCTTTTTGTGGAGTCTAGGGCTGGAGTGGAGTGTAAATGCAAAACTGGGGCAAAAAGAGGGCAAAGAATCATATTTACAATGGTGTATTTGATGCTAAATTTTGACAGTTCCATTTGGCAGGATTTTGGGAAATGCAAAATGGGTATTGGGGTGCCATATTGCCTGAACCTAGATAGAAAAAGGTGGAAATTGCCATTGTTTGTGGGACAGTCATGTGTGTAACATGGGCAGTCCAGTGATGTTCCACCTGACAGGGCAATGAACATTGCATGTAACTAGGAGAGAAACTATAGAGAGGTAGGCAGCACATAGTGTAGCATCTGATTTGAACACTTCTGCCTACTTTTTTTTTTTTTTACTTTAATAGGGTCAAGAACCCATACCTCAGATTCTAAACAGCGCATGTTAATTCTGCTCTGATAATCTATGGAGATTCTCAGTCATCCAAGTCATAACTGTCCCAAAGGTGCTTTTTCAATGGCAACTGGACTTTGTTTTTGCTTTGTGTTTGCTTCAGAAGCTTCTTGGATGAAAAGCAAAATGTTCTCAAACAAAAACAAAGAAAGCCCACTTGCCTTTTGAAAAAGCACCTTTGGGTCTGCCCTGATTAATTTTCCTGACTCTGTTTTTCTATCCAATAATAAATGTAGAATTCATCTTTCACTGAAGCATGGAGCCCTGGAAGCCATGTTACCTGTAACCTACTTGACAGCAGCCATGAAGAAGAATTTGAGGAATGGCAACAATTAATTAAGCTGTACTGTATCAGTTTGACTTTGAAAAGAAGCATGGGTCCCAAAGCTGATTCTCTATAAGTTATTGTTTTTTGTGTTCCAGGAAATGACATGCAAAGGAGCCAGAGATAGCCCAAACAATACTTTCCAGATACGTTGGCTCATAGTCACCACAAATCCCAGGGAGCATGACAAAGTGTCATGGAATATGTTTAATTCAACCAGGTCTTATGGGGGAAAAGTGTGAGCTTTCATCCTGTTGCCCAGTCTCTCCACAGTGTAGATACACAGAGAAAGAGAGAGACATGCAGACACAAACACAAAATTGTAAGGCTTAGCAGCAGTTACCAAGCACTCTGGGCATAGGATATGATTGATCTCATCCAGCGGTTTTGACATTATCGCCATCTTGTTCCTTAGGGGACAAGAAAGCCTTAATTGCGTCATGTCAAATGTACTTCTTCCCACCACAAACACGTTGGCAAATGAGACCAGCCTCTTAATCTGAGTAATAGCAGATTTATATCAACACAGATTAATGTCTTAAACACTCAGCATGGGGACCTGTGGGAAATGTATTTTGAGATACAGTGGTTGCATGTTCCTGGGAGGCTGTTCTTTGGGATCTGACAAATTCCCCCTCCCCGCTCCCTTACAGCACTAAAACCATTCTTTGAAACAGAAAAAGCAGCATTTACATATGTAGGCAGGAATCATACATTCTGATGAACCACCATGGGATTTGGGTCTGACTTTGCACGATGTGTAAGCTCACTATTGTCTCCCTTGCCATTTCTGTAAATGAACTTCTAATGCTTCTACTTTGATTACAGTAAAAGGCTTGTGGTTTTGATAACCACCATCTTGGCTGCTTCTGCCTTGATTGTGGTCCATGTGAAGCTCTCGCAGAGTGTTTGAAAAGGCTGCCTTAGAGAACCTGTTACTGCTATGGTCCTGAAGTAGTGGTGGGATTCAAAATTTTTTTACTACTGGTTCTATGGCTTGGTGGGCGTGGCATGGCTTGGTGGGCGTGGCTTGGTGGGCAGGGGAAGGATACTGTAAAATCTTCAGGCAGAGATGGTATTTGCCAGTTCTCCAAACTACTCAAAATTTCCACTATCAGTTCTCCAGAACTGGCCAGAATCTGTTGAATACCACCTCTGCTCCTGAAGGTTTTTAAAGTTCCACCATCACTGACTCAGGACCCTTTTACTTTGACCATATCACCATCCTACACAACGGCCCAGTCTTTAGAAGGACTTCTGATTCAGTTGGCAGAGTTGTTTTCATATGAATAACTCTTGCCTATTGCTGGTAACTCTTGAGGCACTTGTGCAAAAGTTACTTGAGCAAAACAAGTGCAGGTAACGAGAGTCAGCAAGAGAGTAGCTGTCTAATAATAATAATAAAAACAAGGCTGGGCACCTCGAATAGGGCTGAAGAATTGGAAACATAGACTTGAATGGCGAGTCAGAAGGGAATGTTGAAAGGAAAGTTGGAGAGAGTGAGTAGAATGAGCAGAGGGATGTTTCACCAGACTCAGAGAAGGAAAGTGTTTTCAAGAAAGCATGAAAAACAAATCACAGCCAGGCTTTTGACTGCAAGGAAGTCGCGAGTGTGACTGAAATTGTACATCGTACAATTCCCCTGAATCAACCCTAAAAGAGAGTTCACATTTAGCACCAATCCATAGACTATTCCTTGCAATCTATAATGGCTGGTTTCATAAACATACCAATATGAAATATTATATTATGCACTTCTCCGATAAACAATTTCACTGTTTTGTCATGAAAGAAGATTGGAATCCAAAACCAGCATTTAGGTTGGCAAACCTACCATTTTGGATGATAACATGTAGTTTTAAAAACTTCAGCAGGTTCCAAGATTCCCAACACTTGTTGGACCCTGTTTGGACTTAGAAACTAAGCAGGGTTGGGTCTCCCTACTTTTTGGGAGGGAGACTGCTAGGAACTACTAGGACTGTAGGCAAGCTAAAAAAAATACATCCTGGAAGAAGATAAATGGAAAACCACCTCTTTACTGTTCCTAAGAAAACCATAGAGATGTATCAACTGTACGTGATCACCAGGAAATGAATCCGACTTGAAAGGGATTTTATCTTAAATGCTACAAGTAGTCCTTGAATTACAATTGCAATTGAGCCTGTGATTATGGTCTTAAGTTGTGAAGGTCATAAAGCATGTCATCACTGACCAGACCCAATTTTATTATCTTTTCTTTCCAGCGGTTGTTAAGTGAACACTATTGTTGTTAAGGGTAGATACACTGTTTACTATGAACTGGTTTTTGCTGGAAACCAGAAATAAATGCCATTTTTGGGCAAGAATTGCATAATTTGTGGTTATGTAATTGTAGGATGCCAAAAAAGCCATACTGTAAGTGCAAGCTAGTTGTTGAGTGACCAAAATGTGGTCATGTGACTGTGGGGATGGGAGGGTGAGGGTGGAGATTGGAACTTCAAAATTGGGTTGTAAGTAACCTTTTGGCGGTCAGCCATAACTTTGAATGGTTACTAAATGACTGGCCATAAGTCGAGGGCTATCTGTATCCCAGGGCAACTAAGTAATCCTGGCACCAGTGGCAAATAATGTTACAAGTGACTTTTTGTTCCTGCTTGTAAAAATTCAGTTGGAATTTTTATGCATGTATGTAAATGTCTATGTATAGTATGTATTTATCTAATTTATGTAGCCATCCATCTCATAAACAAGTGGCTCTGTGTGGTGTACAACAAAACTAAAACAAATATCTAAAACTATTGTCGTTAACAAGTATTTTTTTTTATTTAATCTTTATTACGCATTTTTCAAACTTTTACACCACATTTCCATTTTTGACAGTGCATCAGAGTCAGCTTCTTTCCTATTTACACAGTAATACTTTCATTTTCATTTTCAATTCCTGGTATATTTCTCTAATATTTGTAAATTTATATTTACCTTTTTATTATTCCTTATATAAACATTTCCTGCAACTTTTAAATAATTTTATACATATTCTTTAGTTTTCTCCTCTAACCACTCATACCATATGTCCCAAATCTTATAATATTCTGTTTCCTCCTTGTCTTTTAACTCTATTGTTAATCTGTCCATCTTTGCACATTCAAGCATTTTTTTTATCACCATATCTTCTGTAGGGATGTTTGTTTATTTCCACTGTTGTATGAAAAAAATTCTAGCTGCTTCAGTATATGGAGTATGATATATTGATTTTTTTTTACTTAGGTTGTCCTTTATTATACCCAATAAGAACAATTCCAGTTTTCACTCATTTTTTTTGCTCATTAGAAGTATTAAAAGGATTAAAAACAACTATAAAAACAACTGAAACAAGAATAATAGACAGAGGTTGATAGTAATGGTGGCATCTCATTTGTTCACCTGTCCCCTGAGATTTCCAGGCCTATTGGCATAACCAGGCCTTGGAGGACCTTTGGAAGTTTAGAAGCAATGAGACCATTGTTAAGTTCGGAAGGTCGGGCTCATAGAGACGAGAGACTTCAGTTCAGTAACAACAGCTCTTTATTTATCGGCAGGAACAAGTCTGAAAAACTAGTAGCCGTGGCGGCTCTTTTATAGAGCTGGCTGTGGCTTAGCGGCCAATGACGCTGCTTTAAGTCTTCTGCACTTAGTTTCAACCAATCGTGGCAGACTCCAAACGAGCCAATCATAGCTGCCCTGGCTGTCCAATCAGGTCGCGGTTGCAATGGACCAATGGGAATGCGGGCTTTCAAGTCTCTGAATATGGAACACCCCTCCCCTCTTGGTATCATCCAAGGGGCGGGGTGATGTAGTGGCATAGGTAGGCGGGTCACCGTACCTGCCTACTTGACCCGCGCGTTTCAGTTAGTTTTTGATTGTCGACAAGTTCGGACGGGCTCCGCGTCGCTCTCGATCCTCTCAATGGAACCACCTGGAAGGGTGAGCTGGGCCTATAGCTACGACTCCTGCCTGGCTCGCCCGGGTTGGTCGAGTCATTCACTCTGCTGTTCCCTCCTGGATTTTCCGGGCTGGTTGAGCTTGTCTGGCTGCTCCTTCCAGATGAAGCACCCGTCTGCAACGGCTCTGTGTTTTCAGGTGAGCCACAGCTCTGTGTTTTGGTTTATTGTTTGGTTTTCGTTTGGGGGGTGTTCTGCTTGCGTTGGGTTTTTCCCTTTTTCCATGTTTGGGGTTTCTCCCCACTTCTGATTTCTTTATTAAAGTCCAAGCTGGCTAGTCTTGACTGGAGCTGGTTGATGTGGTGCTTCCAGCTCTGTCCATCAGTTGTTTCTAGACGGTATGACCGGGGGCCGGTGATTTGGGTGATGCGGGCTGGTACCCAGAGAGGGTCTCTGGTGAAACTTTTCATGAAGACAGTATTGCCAACGTTGAATGCGCGGTGACCGCTAGTGGAGCCTGGGGTTTTCTCCGGGTTATACATGGGATGCAAATGGTCTAGTGGTGAACGGAGTCTTCTGCCCATGAGTAGTTCTGCTGGGCATTTGTTGGTGGTTGTGTTTGGTGTGATGTGTTGTGTTGTATCAGCAGCATTTTATTAATTTTCTCTTGGATGTTACCGTCTTCTATTTTCTGAATGGTTTTTTTGGTAAACTGAACTATTCCTTCCGCCCGCCTGTTCGCCGCCAGGTGAGAGGCGAAATTAAAGCATGTCTGATGCCATGGGCAGCCAGGTATTGTTTGAATACCAGTGCCGTGAACTGCGGCCCATTGTCAGACACTATCACATCTGGCAACCCATGTGTGGCAAAGAGTTTGTTAAACTTTGTTATGACAGCTTCGGTAGTTGTTTTTTTCATGATGCAAACTTCCAGCCAATTAGAATAGGCATCGACGGTTATCAGAAAGGTGTGTTCCTGAGTGGGGCCGGAGAAATCGAGGTGGATTCGCGACCAGGGACCTCTGGGTGTTTCCCATTCTAGGGGTGGTGCTGCGGGGTGGTGGTGGATTGCATTTGTTGACAACTGTTGCATGCGCCCACCCATGTTTCGATCTGCCTGTCCATCCCTGGCCGCCAAGCGTAACTTCTTGCCAGAGCTTTCATCTGAACGATGCCTGGGTTCCCTTCATACAGCATGTCTAAAACAGCAGTTTGCAATGTTTCTGGTATCACCACCTGATCTCCCCACAGTATGCATCCTTTTTGAGTAAAGAGTTCAGTCTGCCGGTTCTGGAAAGCTTTAAAACGTTTGTCTTTGTTGTTTTCCGGCCAACCCCGTTCTACCCAGCTCAAGACTCGCGCCAGCCGCGTATCTTTTTTTGTCTCGCAGGCAATGTCCGACGCAGTGAGGAGTGGGCTGGGTAGAGTCTCTATTTGGAGGACTTGCGCGGAGGGTGCTGGGTCATCTAGCACGTCCGGAAGGGGTGAGCGGCTTAAGGCATCGGCGTGCAATATGTCCTTGCCGGGGCAGTGGGTGAGCTGGTAATTATAAGCGGCCAAGAATTCAGACCACCTCATCATGCGAGGTGATAGGATGTTGGGGGTGGCCTTGTTGCCCGCCAATATGCCTAGCAGGGGTTTATGGTCAGTAATGATTGAAAAGGTCCTACCATAAATGTAATCGTGGAACCATTTCACTCCGGTGATGATTGCTAGGGCTTCCTTGTCCAGCTGACTGTAGTTTCTTTCCGGCTTGGACAGGGTTCTTGAAAAGAAGGCAATGGGTGCCTCTTTGCCATCTGGTAGGGTATGACTGAGGATTGCCCTCACTCCGAAAGGTGATGCATCGCATGTCATCGTTAGTTTCACTATACTGGATGAGGACTGCGTTGGAAGTTAAGAGGTTTTTTATTTGTTGAAAAGCGTTTTCCTCTCGTTTTCCCCAAATCCAGGAGGCGGTTTTGTCCAATAGTCTATGCAATGGTTCCGCCACGGTCGCCTTTTGGGGTAGGAAAACATTATAAAAATTAATGAGTCCTAAAAACGCCTGAAGCTCCGCTTTGTTTTTCGGTCTGGGGGCTTCCTTGATGGCTTTAAGTTTTTTCTCTGTGGGGTGAATTCCATGTTTGTCAAGGAGATATCCCAAGAATAAAACCCTCTCGGTGTACAGCTGGCATTTCTCTTTTTTAACTTTCAAGCCAGATTCTTTAAATTTTTGGAGCACCGCCCTTAGGCGTTTTTCTAGTTGTTTCTTATTGGTAGCTGCCACTAATACATCATCAAAATACAGCACTACTCCCTTGATGCCTTGCAGCATTCTTTCCATGAGGCTTTGAAAGACCCCGGGCGCTACGCTGACACCGAATTGGAGGCGGCTGCATTTAAATGCCCCCCTGTGTGTTACAATCATCTGTGCCTCGGTGGTTTCTGCATCGACTGGTAGCTGTTGATAGGCTTGTGCCAGGTTGAGCTTTGTGAAGAACCGGCCTTCCCCAGTGAGTGTAGGAGGTGTTGGACTACTGGCATGGGGTAGGTGCTTTGCTGCAGGGCATGGTTGAGGGTAGCTTTATAGTCACCACAGATTCTTATGGAGCCATCTGGTTTGATGGGGGTGACTATAGGCGTTTCCCAATGGGTGTGATCGATGGGCTCCAATACCCCTTGGGCGATGAGCTTATTTAGTTGCTCGTCTATTTTGGGCTTGAGTGCAAATGGCACTCGCTGCAGTTTGAGGCGGATTGGGGCGACATCTGGGTTAAGGTTGAACGAGATTGGGGACCCCTTGTACTTGCCTAGGGTGTTGTCGAAGACCTCTTGGAAATCTCGTGCAAGGGCTGCCTCCCAATCATCTTCGTTGGTGTGGTGGATGCCGGCTACTTCTATCCCTAACGGCTCGAACCATTGTAGTCCAAGCAGGCTGGGACGATCTTTGTCCATGATGGTGAGTGGCAGGATGTTGATGCGGTCCTTGAATGTGACTTTGAAGTGCCCGATGCCGGTAACAGGAATGCGGTTCCCTTGGTAGTCTCTGAGGATCAGCTTTTGGTCGCTTAGCTCATGTTGGCGTATGCTGGGTATTAGGCGCTTGATGGTGTGCCAGGATACCATGGAGAGGTAGGATCCAGAATCTACTTCCCTGGAACATGGTTGGTTTTCGATGTTTACCGTTATGCATACTTTTGGGCATCTATGGTAGAAGAATGGCCGATGACAACCGTTTGATGGGTCTCTTCTTTTCGCGGCGCTTCGTTGAATCGCTTGGTCTGGCCCTCTCGGCTCCATCGGCTGTCAATCTGGCAATCCCGATGCCTTGGGGGGGGTGCTGTCTTGTCATCTAGGGCTGCCGCCTTGGTGCCGGGGGCTGGGGTTGCGTTTGTGTCGGCAAGTGAGATACTGCCTTTTGCCATCAGCTTGCTTTGTAGTGTGGGGTCTTTTAGGATGAGGACGACCGGGTCTTGCATGGCCTCTTCTAGGTCTGTGAATCCGCACAAGCCTCCAAGTTCCCTTAGATCAGCCACGAATTCGCTGATGCTCTCACCTTCGCACTGGTCTCTTCGATAAAAATCGTGCCGGCGAATGAGAGTGGGCACGGCTGGAGCATAGTGGTTTCGGAGGATGGGTGCAAGGTTGTCCCAGTCCATCGCCTTGATGTCTGCCAGTTTCGCCAAAGCCTTGGCCATTTTAAATACGGCGGGCCCGCAGTGTGTTAAAAATACGGCCTGTTTCCAGTTTCCGTTGGCATCCTTCAGATTGCTGCACTCTAAGAACATTTGAAACCGATTGATGTACGACTCCCAGTCCTCAGTGGCCGGATTAAAGGGTGAAGGTGGCGTGGCGTTGCTGGCCATCTTGGTGGTTGTTTCGTGCCGTTTGCCACGTGCTGTATTGTCTCGTTGTCTTCTCTATCCCACCTTCGTCACCAGTGTTAAGTTCGGAAGGTCAGGCTCATAGAGACGAGAGACTTCAGTTCAGTAACAACAGCTCTTTATTTATCGGCAGGAACAAGTCTGAAAAACTAGTAGCCGCGGCGGCTTTTTTATAGAGCTGGCCACAGCTTAGCGGCCAATGATGCTGCTTTAAGTCTCAACCAATTAAAGTTTAAGTTTCAACCAATCGCGGTAGACTCCAAACGAGCCAATCATAGCTGCCCTGGCTGTCCAATCAGGTTGCGGTTGCAATGGATCAATGGAAATGCGGGCTTTCAAGTCTCTGAATATGGAACAACCATCCTCTTGTCGGGTGGGGGAGAACAGTCCACAATCTGGTGGTCACAGCAGAAAAGGGCCACCCCCCCTAAGGCCCACCAAATGTAGATCTCTAGATGATGGAACCTATAACTTGCCCATTTGTTTAGATCACGTGTCTAATGTGCAGCTTGATGAACAAGATCTCACATCTGGTGATCTGAGGGCAATGCCTCTGAAAACTGTAGGAAATTATTGGGTAACTATCGCCACATCCCCACTCATGCTCTCGCTTCTTGTCTGATGCTACACTTGAAGGCCAGTTGGGCATAGAAAGAGTCACGCACACCCCCTTCTGGGCCCAGCTAACTCTCAATAATATATTCTAGGACAGACCTTTCATCCAGCATCAAATCACAGATGAGGGAGGCCTTATTAAAGGCCAACCTAGCATTAAAAAAAAAAGCAGCCAAAAGCCAGAGTGTGAGTCTCTAAATTAGAAAACACAGTTACTACAATTTCATGACACTCAAACCTACCAAACGGTTGGAACTGGTCTGAGCAGTAACAATAACCGTATCTATGTAATCTTTCAGGATAGCCACAGTGCTTTACATAATGGCTTGGCAGTCATTCTGAAATCCTGATGAATTAAATCTGTATTATTATCCCTCATACCCCTATTTGAAATGACTAGGCTGACGCTGAGATAATGCGGCTTCACTAAGACCCACAGATGAATTCCTAGCTCAGACAAAATTCAGACCAGCAACTTTGTGAGTTTATATTGCTTACCGCTGTATCACACAAACTGTGTATCACACAAACTGTGTAATTCAGTGTTTTATCCACCTTAGCAACTTGAAGGTGTATAGACTGGAGATTTTTGTGTGTTGAAGTCCACACATCTTCAAATTGCCAAGGTGGAGAAACACTGGTCTAATTAAATCATACAAATATTAAAAAAAACTTAAAGCTTCTTACTCCAGAGCATTGTTTCCTAAACCACTGACTTTCAATATATGGATTATTACAGCCATAATGGCTGGGGATTATGTGACTAATGAGGGATGGGGCAGACATTAGGTTGGTGAAAACTATGCTAGGCCCAAGAGTTGTCCATATCGCTGCCTTAAGCTGCTGGACTCTCACCTGTAAACTGGCTGGAAATGAAACAAGCTTAAGAAAACCTTTTTTCAATGTCATTGCTTTGCTTTGCTTTTTTGCTTTGCTTTTTGCTTTGCTAGTGGCAATGTCCTGATGTTCTACCGAGACCACATTTACTACAACCTCTGGTTGGTGTATTTTGTAGTTCCTTACATCTCCCAGAGATGTGAACGAGAAAGAGAGGGAGTGGGAGGGAGGGAGGGAGAGAGAGAGAGAGAAACTCTTCTATTGTATAATTTCTATCACTTGGACAGGAACAGGAAAGTAGCATTGTTAAATTCACCCAGATAAAAATAAACAAAAATCAATAGGCTCAATGATTTTACTGTTGAAGGAAGGAAGGAAGGGAAGGAAGGAAGGAAGGAAGGAAAGAAGGAAGGAAGGAAGGAAGGAAGAGAAGGAAGGGGAGGGAGGGAGGGAGGGAAGGAAGGAAGGAAGGAAGGAAGGAAGGGAAGGAAGGGAAGGAAGGGAGGGAGGGAAGGAGGGAAGGAGGAAGGAAGGAAGGAAGGAAGGAAGGAAGGAAGGAAAGGAAGGAAGGAAGGAAGGAAGGAAGGAAGAGAAGGAAGGAAGAGAAGGAAGGGGAGGGAGGGAGGGAGGGAGGGAGGGAGGGAGGGAGGGAGGGAAGGAAGGAAGGAAGGAAGGAAGGGAAGGAAGGAAGGAAGGAAGGAAGGAAGGGAAGGAAGGAAGGAAGGAAGGAAGGGAAGGAAGGAAGGGAAGGAAGGGAGGGAGGGAGGGAAGGAAGGGAAGGAAGGGAGGGAGGGAAGGAGGGAAGGAAGGGAGGAAGGGAGGAAGGAAGGAAGGAAGGAAGGAAGAAAGAGAAGGAAGGGGAGGGAGGGAGGGAGGGAGGGAGGGAAGGAAGGAAGGAAGGAAGGGAAGGAAGGGAAGGAAGGGAGGGAGGGAAGGAGGGAAGGAAGGGAGGAAGGAAGGAAGGAAGGAAGGAAGGAAGGAAGGAAGGAAAGGAAGGGAAGGAAGGAAGGAAGGAAGGAAGGGAAGGAAGGAAGGAAGGAAGGAAGGAAGGGAAGGAAGGAAGGAAGGGAAGGAAGGAAGGAAGGAAAGGAAGGGAAGGAAGGAAGGAAGGAAGGAAGGAAGGAAGGAAGGAAGGAAAGGAAAGGAAGGGAAGGGAAGGGAAGGGAAGGGAAGGAAGGAAGGAAAGAAGGAAGGAAGGAAGGAAGGAAAGGTGGAAGGACCAATTTTTTCATGGTTTCTTCCACATACTTCCAGAAAGAAACAAAAATTCCACCATTTCATTGTGCCATCAGTGAATTTGTAAAGGGGGAAAAAAGGGCAGAACTTGGGAAGAGAATGTTCTAGCCACACTGTTCTGTATAGCTTCATTAACATTCTTGTAAACACCGCGCCCTGATTGGTCAGGGTGCACAGCAACCGGATTGGCTGAGTGAGCCGCACTAATTGACCCGCCGCGAATCCCCGCGATTGGTAAGAATCAATTGCAGGAGATTCAAACTGGTGCCATTGGCCGCGGCTCGCCAATGAAATATAAGCTGGGGCCAATCTGGTTCAAGCCAAGCCGATCCAGGAACCTAATAAAAGAGCTGAACTTGTCATTGCCTCCTGGGTTTCCTTCAAGCCGGCGACTTAACACTGGCGACGAGGATGGGATCGCGGAACTAGCACCCACCGAACACGTGGCACCGAGAACAATGAGATCCTCGAGATGGCCAGCATCGCACCGCTCGCACCCTTTAACCAAGCTACTGAGGACTGGGAATTGCACATTGACCAGTTCCTGATGTTCCTCGAGAGTAGCAATCTCAAGGATGCAAACGGGCAGAAAAAAAGGGCCGTTTTCCTGACACACTGCGGGCCTGCAGTGTTCAAAATGGCAAAAGCCCTTGCAAAGCTCGAGGACGTGAAGACGATGGACTGGGCCGACCTCAAACCGCTACCAGGAAGCCACTATGCCCCCGCTGTGCCCACCTTCATCAGGTGGCACGACTTCTACCGGCCAGACCAGAAACGGGTGAGAGCATCAGCGATTTCGTAGCAGACCTGCGGAACCTGGGGGGCATGTGCGGCTTCATGGACATGGACAAGGCGCTACGAGATAGTGTCATCCTCGGGCTCAGGGACCCGATCCTGCAAAGCCGCCTGATGGCAAGGGGCGACATCTCCCTCACTGATGCCCTTGCTGAGGCCACCGCAGCAGAGGTGACCTGGAAATCAGCGGCCCGAATGCGGAGACCCGATGCCGGGGACCGAGCCACAAACTCCGACACACACCCCGAAGCAAGCCACCGAGCGACCACAACCACCCACCACGGCGACCTCGACTCCACATCCGACACCACGGATAAGGAGGGGGACATCCATCGACTCCAGACAGAACGAGACCGGCGTGAACGGCGGAGTTGTAAGTTGGGGCTCCAATGCGCCGGTTGTGGGAGCGACCATCCTCACTCAGAGTGCCGTTTTTTCGACGCGATCTGCTGACAGTGTGGGAAGAAAGGCCACATCGCCCGAGTCTGCCGCCTCAAGAAATCATGCAGCCCCCGATGACACGACAACAGCGAGCGGAGATGGAACGGAAACCCCCCCCCGGCGCAAGGGACCGTCAACCCGAAAGCCGCTGGAACCAGGATGGACGAGGCCGATGGAGCAGTGAGAACCGGCAGAGAGAGGAGACCCACCAGACTGTCGTCATTGGCCACTCATCGAGCATGGACGCTGGAAAAGTGTACGTGGAGGTGGGCATCGAGGGCATGCCATGCAAGATGGAGGTGGACTCCGGGTCCTACCTCTCCATGGTTGCATGGCGGGAAATCTAACGCCTGGTGCCCACCATCCACAAGAGACGTTTGGAAAGCCAGAAGTTAATCCTAAAGGACTACCAAGGCAACCGCATCCCCGTAGTCGGAACAGGACACTTTGAGGTCACATTCAAGGGGCGCACAGCAAGACTTCCCCTGACAATCGTGGACAGAGACCGGCCCAGCCTCCTGGGACTCCAGTGGTTTGCGCCGCTCGGGATCGAAGTAACGGGCATTGGCCACATCACAGAGGCTGACTGGAAGAGCAACTTGCGAGAGACTTCCAGGAAGTGTTCGACAGCACCCTAGGCAAGTACTGAGGGCCCCCTATTCTGTTCAGCCTAGACCCCAGCATTTCCCCAATACGCTTAAAACCGCGGCGAGTACCTTTTGCACTCAGACCCAAGATCAATGAGCAGATAGACAAGCTCATCAAACAGGGAGTCCTTGAACCAACTGATCATGCCCGGTGGGAGACCCCCATAGTCACCCCCGTCAAGCCCGACGGGTCGGTGAGAATTTGTGGGGACTAAAAGGCCACCCTAAATTGTGCCTTACAGCAAAGTGCTTATCCCATCCCAGTAGTACAGCATCTCCTGCACTCACTGGGGGGAGGCAAGGTTTTCGTGAAGCTCGACCTGGCGCAAGCCTACCAACAGCTATCGGTCGATGCGGAAACCGCGGAAGCACAAACCATAGTAACCCACCAGGGGGCTTTTCGCTGTAAGAGACCCCACTTTGGAGTCAGCGTAGCCCCAGGAATCTTCCAGAGTCTCATGGAAAGACTCCTGCAAGGGATCAAGGGGGTGGTTCCCTACTTCGACGACATACTGGTGTCAGCGGCAAATCAGAAACAACTAGAAAGTCGTCTAAGGGAGGTAGTGCAAAAATTCAAAGAAGCAGGGCTAAAAGTCAAAAAAGAGAAATGCCAACTGCGTGCTGAGAGGGTCGAATTCCTAGGGTACCTTTTAGATCGCCATGGAATTCACCCAACCGAGAAAAAGATCAGAGCAATCAAGGAAGCACCCCGACCGGGGAATAAAACGGAGCTGCAGGCATTTCTAGGACTGCTAAATTTCTATAATGTTTTCCTGCCCCAGAAGGCGACCGCGGCAGAACCGTTGCATAGACTCTTGGACAAAGCGGCCACCTGGATCTGGGGGAAACGTGAGGAAGCTGCATTCAACAAGACCAAAGACCTGCTCACTTCGGATGCCGTCCTCATCCAGTACAACGAGACCCTACCCCTAGCAGTCACAAGCGATGCATCACCGTTCGGCGTCAGAGCCGTCCTCAGCCACACTCTTCCCAACGGAAAAGAAGCACCCATCACGTTCTTTTCAAGAACCCTCTCCAAGCCAGAAAGAAATTAGAGTCAGCTGAATAAAGAGGCCCTGGCAATTGTCGCCGCAGTAAAGAGTTTCCACGAGTATCTCTACGGCAGGACATTCACCATCATCACCGATCACAAGCCGTTGCTGGGAATCCTGGGAGGGAACAGGGCCACCCCGAACATTCTATCCCCAAGAATGATAAGGTGGTCCGAATTCCTTGCCGCCTATAGCTACCGGCTAACACACCAATCCGGTAAGACAATCACCCATACAGACACCCTGAGCCGCACGCCGCTACCCGAACTGGACTCCGATCCTGCACCAACAATGTCCACCCTTAGCATAGAGACTCTACCCGATCTACCCATAACCACGTCAGACATTGCCCATGAAACTAATAAAGACAAACGTCTGGCGTGGGTTTTACAGTGGTAGAGAATGGGTGGCTGGAAAATGACGATGATGAAACATTCAGGACTTTTTGGAATAGACAAACGGAACTTTTTACGCAAAAAGGTTGTGTACTATGGGGGGACAGGGTCATAATCCCGGAGAAATTACAAAAAAGGGTCCTGGGATTGTTACACGAGGGGCACCTGGGCATCGTTAGGACAAAAGCCCTGGCAAGTTATGCTTGGTGGCCAGGGATGGACAAACAAATCGAAGCCTGGGTGGCAAGTTATAGACAATGCCAAGAGTCCAGGCCAAGCCCACCCACCACCCCAATCCTGGAATGGGAAACCCCTAGAGGACCTTGGTCAGGATACACATAGATTTGACTGGACCCACAAATGGACCCACATTCCTCATAACGGTAGACGCTTGCTCCAATTGGCTGGAGGTAAGCGACATGAAAAATACCACCACCGAGGCCGTCATCAAAGAACTAAACAAACTATTCTCAACCCACGGCCTCCCAGATGTAATTGTGTCCAATAATGGGCCACAATTTACAGCACTGGATTTTGAAAAATTCCTAGCAGAGCAGGGCATACGACACGCCCTAATAGCACTGGCACATCTGGTGGCGAATGGTAGGGCGGAACGGATGATACAATTTACAAAAAAAAAATAATCCAAAAAATCAAAACCGGGGAAATGCAAGAAAAAAATAAATAAACTACTTTTTATCCAACATATAACACCAAACACAACAGCCAACAAAAGCCCCGCAGAGTTACTAATGGGGAGAAAATTAAGATCCCCACTAGACAGGCTTCACCCCACTTACAATCCCGAGAAACCCACCGACTCATCAAGCAGGCACCGAACATTCACACCAGGAGATGCGGTATATGCAAAAAACCTCAGAGGGGACCCCCTCTGGGTACCGGCAACGGTAACCCAGGCCACAGGTCCCCACTCGTACCAGCTACAAACCTCTGATGGACGAGCATGGAAACGACACATCGATCAAATAAGATCGAGAACGATCATGGGAAACACAACCAACACGCAAACAGACACAAACATAAACCCAGAAAGGGAAGAAAACCACCCAAGCACAAACCAAAAGGGGAGGGAGAGCCCCAGGAACCAAGACCAACCTGGGAGAAACCAAAATTACTCACCAACTGAAGCAGAAGCAGACAACCAGCTCGAAACCTCACCGGGAAGAAGCAGCCAGGCCAGATCAACCAACCCAGACAGACTGGGCGGGAGCGGCGAAGCCAGCAGCCCAACCAGCCCGGGTAGACTGGGAGGCAGCCACCACAAGAGGCCTGGCTCATTCCAGGCAGTTCCATCAACGAGCCAAGGAGCAACACAGAACCCGACTGAACCGGCTGACAGCCAGACATCAACTAAACTGCGCAGGTCAAGTAGGCAAGTGTGGAACCCCGCCTACTTACGGGACTACGTCACGTAGGATCCTACCAAGAAGGGAGGGGTGTTCTGTATAGCTTCATTAACATTCTTGTAAACACCGCGCCCTGATTGATCAGGGCGCACGGCAACCGGATTGGCTGAGCGAGCCGCACTGATTGGCCCGCCGCGAATCCCCGCGATTGGTAAGAATCAATCGCAGGAGATTCAAAGTGGTGCCATTGGCTGTGGCTCGCGCGGCCAACGGAATATAAGCCGGGGCTGATCTGGTTCAAGCCAAGCTGATCCAGGAACCTAATAAAAGAGCTGAACTTGTCATTGCCTCCTGGGTTTCCTTCAAGCCGGCGACTTAACACACACCATACAGGAAGCAGTTGGAATGGAAGTGTTTGCCTATAGTGAAAGGAAGCAACAGGTGAACTTGAGCCCGAACAGGCCAGAGGAGATTTTTGATGTATAGAAAAGACGGGTAGAGGCTGCATTCCTGGTGGGCTGGGATTAGGTAGAAGATAATATTGTCTATTCTTGCCTGTGAGAAATGGTCAGATGCCTAGACTTGCATCGGGACAAATGGTCATGTGTATCAGCCCCAAACCTCCTTTTCTTTTCTAGTGGACCCTGTAAATCCTCCAGTTTTGAATCAACACCCCCCCCCCCCAAATAAACCTTGATATTGGTTTGAATTGGGTTGTGTTTGTTTAATCAATGCATCTCTTCTTGTTTCTGCTTTTGGCCATTTATAATTTAAATGCACTGAGCCTTTTGGTTTAGCTGGCCAATTGCTGATTCATGAGCAACTTAAGAAGCAACTCAAGAAGCAAATTAGCTGGTTCCTGGCAGCTGTAGCAGATTTTAATCAAGGACTGGGAAACATTTTTGCCCAGGGTTTCCACATGAAGCCAAGAAAACTATTAAAACCTAGTATGAGATAGCAACAGCTTCTGAAGCTAGACTTTCATGTTAAATCTCAGAGATGTGGTACTTCTCAATATAGGCTCCATAATTGTGAGGATCTTATTACTAAGAGTGTTGTGGTGTTAATTATAGGGCCTGAGTACCAGGAAGAGGTCAGTGCTCTAACTTTCTCTGGGGGGGGGGGGAAGAGAAAGAATGAGAATGAGAATGAGAGCTTCTGGCCTTCAAATCAGCACCCAGAAAGTAGGTAGTCTTCGCCTTAGGACCACAATTGAGTTCAAACTTTATACTGCTAAGTCAGATATTTGTTAAGTGAGTTTTACCCCCATTTTATGATCTTTCTTACCACAGTTGTTTCATGAATTATTGCAATTGTTCAGTTAGTAACAAGGTTGTTAAATGAATCTGGCTTCTCCATTGACTTTGCTTGTCAGGAGGTCACAAAACCAGAGGTGGTATTCAGCAGGTTCTGACCAATTCTGGAGAACCAGTAGCAGAAATTTTGAGTAGTTCAAAGAACCGGCAAATCCCACCTTTGACTGGAGATTTTACAGTATCCTTCTTCTGCCACGCCCACCAAACCACGCCCACAGAACCGGTAGTAAAATAATTTGAATCCCACCACCATCAAAAAAGCTTTCACATGATCCCAGACACTGCAACATGCCAGTTGACAAGCGTCTGAATTTTGATCATGTGGATGCTGTAGCAGTTGTAAGTGTGAAAGACAGTGATAAGCCACTTTTTTCCAGTGGCATTGTAACTTTTGAATGGTCACTAAACGAACATGTTGTAAGTATAGACATGTTGTAAGTCGAGGACTGCCGTCTGAAAGCAGAATTTGATCACCCTGGTGCTCAGCAACAAACATCCAAAGCAGTGAAATACAACTATGTGGCCTTCGTAGATAAGTTGTCAGAAAGATTGTAAGCAATGTTCTGATCCCACCCTATGAGACCCGATATGCTCAGAAAATGAATTGCCGTGGACACTAGCCAATAATATTCTGTAAGATTGGCACACTCTGGTCCCTTTGATTAAATATTGGGACCTTGGAAGCACTTCCCTATAGTTGTGATTGCTCTCTGGTATGTTCACCCTGGATGCCTCCCTCTGCTATTGTTTAGAAGAGCCTTGAAGACCTGGCTCTTTGCCCAGGACTTTGGTGAGGGACAATCAAGACCATTTGATTCATCCTCACCCCGTCTTGCTTTATTTTACTTGTTTTCGTTTTATTACAGTTGATTCACGCAGTTGCTCAGATGTTTAGACTGGATCAGGCATTTTTATCCACCTATCAAGTCCCTCCCAAGGACCCAAGACAGACAAATGTTGCTTGTTGGTGTTAAGGGGATGTAAGCTTAGCTTGGCTGCCTTTTGCAATAGGGCGGTTTTGGTTTTATTAATGCCAATGGTGTTCAAAAGGTGCTCCAGGTACTTTGGGATAACATCTACTACTAATGACACTATCTTTGCTTTCTTTTGCCACAGTTGTACTTTTGTTTGCAGCTCTTTGTATTTTGTGGTTTTCTCTAGTTGTTTTTTATTCTGTTGTCTGCAGGTACTGCAACATCCACTAGCCAGATCCTTTTGTTACTTTTTGTTAACAATTGTAAAGTCTGGGGTGTTGTGCAGCACATGTTGCTTCAATTCTAAAGTCCCAGAACACTTTGGTGTCTTCATTTTTCTATTCCTTTGTCTTTTTTGTGATTTCACCAAGTTCTTGCTTGCAGGCAAAGTATTCCTTGCAAATATTCCAATGCATCATTGTTGCAACTTTGTTGGTTCTTTGGGGCTCTCTGAGCTTGGTTGTTTTCTTGCAAATGTTTCATTATCCAAACTAAGTAATGTTGCCAGTCAACTAGCACTGATGGTGTAACCTAGTTTGGATAATGAAACATCTGCAAGAATACAATCAAGTGTAGAGAGCACCAAGGATCCCTCATTTCAATCCTGAGCTACAAACATTCTCCTTTATTGATGTTGTTGTGGCTTTGTCATTGACAAATTCACAATCAGTCAATTGTAAAAGGCAGCTTTACTTAGAACACCTTACATCCTGCAACAATATCTTAACACCATTAAACAACATCTGCTTATCCCAAGGGCTTGGGAAGAATTTGATAGGTAGCTAAAAATGCCAAATCCAGTCTAAATAGCTGACTGACAGTGTGACCAAACACAATCATTCTGGTGCCCAAAGTCAATCTAATCCAGTGTTTCTCAAACTTGGCAACTTTGAAATATGTGGACTCCAACTCCTAAAATTCTTCAGTTTGAAGAAGTTAGGTCTACCCTATCAGGATTACAAAAATCTGAGTGACCACTGGATAGCGGTAGAGAACCTACACTATAATCTAGTGGTCACCTAGTTTTTTGCATCTTCAGATTAAACAAAGCATAATGGTATTTGCCATTTGACATTTTGCCATGCAAAAATACATTATTTCTCAGATATCAAAGGGAGAAGTAGTTTTGATTGCTTTGTGTCAAAGATGCAGTAAATCTCTTCACATGGGTCAAGGGGCATCTGAGAATCTTGAGAAGAGCACCAAAGGGATCAAAACTCCTTCAGAAAGCTCTGAGCCCAGCTTGGACCATCTGTATTGTATGTATGAGGCGTTCAACAGTTGTGGATATTCCACCGTGGGATTGAGGTTTTATCACTAGGACTGTTGGTGTGATTAATTACTCAGTTACGAAAGCAGAGATGAGTCAAGCACATTCATGATGTCCGGGAAACTCTTTACTCCAAGTGCTGGAGACAAAATTCTCTACCGTGGGGATGCTCTTTGAGTATGCAGTTATAATAATCCTTTTTGACCTTAATGCCTTTGCTATCTACAAATATCACAGAGATGTTGTGTTCCACCCAGTTCTAAGTGAATCACAGATGCTTTTGTGAATTTATTTGTCATTTCTCCATTTCAAAATGGGGGGGAGAAGGAAAACCTGTGGGTAATGCTGGTGGGAGATCTGGGTTTGGTTCTCTGGTTTGCCAGAGACTCTCTGGGGGATCGTGAGAAATACACTTCCTGTTTGCCTCCAGTAGTTGCTCTCTAATTCTCATCACAAATGCTTGTTTATCTTTCTGTTTACTGTACACAGAGATCCCGAAAGTAGTGAAGCCTTTGTTGCGTAAGAGGCTGTTCATTTTTATACATCATAGTGAGCATTACTTGATATATTTATACTTAGGGATTATATATTTAGGCAACAGTAGCTTGTATATCTACTGTGTTAAGATTCAGGATCTCCTCAAGCAACCAGGTTTTCCTTGCAAGCACATCTGTGGCATCAGTACAAATGCCCAGATGGGCCCTAATGTTATTCAGGGGCCAATAGTTACAAAGTTTATTGGATGTGATACAAATGTACTTGGTTCCTATCACACTAATCCATGGGTTTATAATCCACCATTGGCTAGGTTTATACCTTAGTCTATAAACTATAGTTTAGACTGGGTGGGTTCCTATATTGTTCTCAGCCACATAATACCACAGATAATTATTAGGATTAGAGCAAGATCAGTTCTGATGTTTTAGGGCAGGGCTTTCCCAATCTTGGCAAGTTTAAGACGTGTGAACTTCAACTTCCAGAATTTCAGTTGAAGTCCATACCTCTTAAAGTTGCCAAGATTGGGAACCACTATTTTAGGGGCAGAAAGGCAGCTGGCCATATAATAACTTCACAAAGGTGAGGGATCTTCCGTCCAGGTATTAGTTTACCTGTATCTCAGCAGTGACCTTTGATTAGAACTAGAGACAATAAGAATTGTTGCCCTTATGCCATTGGACTAAGCTAATCCTGGGGTGGGGGGAGTTTGGAGAGGGCTGAAATGGTTGCCCTTGATCCTTGTAGAGCTGACTTAGAAAAGTAGAAGCTTTCTGTCTTCTGTCAACATCTCAGGGAAAAACATTCTGTACAAAGCCTGGTCTATTTAATTTACAGTGAAGTTTGGCTTCAGTTGGTCTTTAGAGAGAGTAATGGATATTGAATTAACCTGACAGCTTTGTCCTGGCAATTTAAAGCAGCCTTGTAAACAAGCCCACAAAAGTTACTAGCCTGGGAAAAAAAAAGACCAGTTTTCTGGAGACAGGCAAAGGTGGAATGGGGAACATTATGCTTTTTTCAGAAATTTCTGTAGCTAAGCCGTAGGAGGACAGTCCCATTCAGTTTCCAGGCTGGATGAAGACAAATGTTAGATTCTTCCAATGCTGAGCCACCAGCTGATTTGGTCACTTATTCCCCATGCTCTTGCTTTCATGGTCACCTTCGGCTTTAAAACAAAGCCAAACCACACCACCCAGGGCATGATGATGGTAACAAGCAAATCTGAGGAAAACCTGTTCCTCAATCAGACTCATTATTTTGGAAGGGCCTCTTCATCTTACTTAGTTTCATGTAACAATAGTTGAAGAGATTCCATTCTTGTTTTCTTGGCAATATTTACAGGATACACAGAACCACAAAATGTCCCCACTTTAGCTGAGTGCATTGTGATCATCCAGCCAAGTTGGAGAATTGGTGATTCAATGAGTCATGCAAATCCAGAAAAGGGGATTAAGTTGACCACAAGTAAATTGTTGCAGAAAAACAGCCCGCTGAGTGGACAAATTATTTTCTGGCAGGGATTTTGCTCTCCATTTCCACTTTAAAGTAGCTACTTCTGCAAGTGAGGGGTTCTTGCATCTTCTAAAATTGCAAACATTCGGTCTTTGCCTACCAACCTTGGATGTAAAATTAATAAGAAAAATGATAAACTAACAATTCCCGGATTCATTTAAATTTTTGACTATATACCACATTCCACCTTACTGACAGGTATGAATGTAATATTAATTTGGGCAACCATCCAGAAAACTTTTTATAATATTAGAAAAACCTACTTTACACAGAAAAATAAAAAAATTAAAAGTCAAACAGTGATTGTTTACTAGTGTTACTTAAGTATTTTCTGCTGTAATTCATAAAAGGATTCTACATGGTTCTATTTCTAATTTGGCAATTTCAGTCAGTGTTTACACTCTGGTGCCTCCAGATAGAATAGATAAAGTCACCATTAATGCTATTTGGAAATAATGGGTATTGTAGTTCAGCATGTCTGGAAATGACAACTTTGGGAAGGCTAGCTTAAATGATTGACAATGAAATTTAAAATATTGCATAAATACAATACAAACTGAATATACAATCTGAACCAACAATTCAAAATGATGCCAACATCTGGATACCATACCCAGATGTTGTCATCATTTTGATTTTTTTCCCATAAGCTAATGATCCAGAAGAATGAATCAAATACTTTAAATAATTGTTAATAAAGTCATACTGCCTTAAGTATACCTATTAATAGTTGCTCACTAGTAGTGGGAACATATTTGCTGTCATTGCCCCAAATAGATTTAAAGGATATTCAAAACAAAACCACAAAATATTTTCTGCTCCTTGAGAAATACAAATGGCACTGTAAATCCTTGTCAGGTAGTGAATCTGAGGAGATTTAGACCTTGTGAGACACATAAGACTTAAAACCTACTCCCAATACAAAGTGGCAGGTAAGCAAGTATTTAGAGTTTACTTGAACCACATGTAACAAGAAAATATAGGTGAATGTTAAGACTTAAGAAAAATCATCAAATAAATTATAGGCCTCAGAGGAAAATTTTTTTTGCCTTGAGCATATGTAAAATAAAATCACTACAGTAATAACACTCTAACTACATGTAATATTAGACTTATAACCATGCATTTAATGACAGTTGAAGATACAACAGTGCTGAAAAAAATAATTTATGACCGGTCCTTGCACTTACAACTACTGCAGTATCGTCGTGGTCATGTGATTAAAATTTGGATGATTGGCATCTGGCATGTATTTATGGAAGTTGCGGCATCCTGGGGTCATGTGATCACAATTTGTAACCTTGGCAGCTGACGTCCTGCAATCAATGAGAAGCTGAATTGGCTTAATTACTGTGCAATTTATTTAGTGGTTCTCTTAACCATAACCAAAAATATAAATATAGTAAAAGCAGGCAGAATTCACTTGAGAACTGCCTTGCTTAGTGATGGAAATGCTAGTTCCAATTGTAAGTTGAGGACTACTTGTACTTATTGCATCTAGAAATATGGCTAGATCACATTCTGTGCTAAACGTTTTCATCTTACCACCTGGGATGCATTTATCTTCATTTCTGCTCCACAGCCAGCTGCTCCTTATAGGGAAATTCAAAGAATGAAAGCCTCCAGCAAACTCTTCCCTTGCTATTTAACCTCAAGGATTTACTAGAACAGATTATAGCATACAGATCGGTTGTGGATCTGCTGCCATAGGGAATCTTTCCTGCTTGCATTTTTAGAGAAACCTATTACAGCTTTCCCAGTTTAATACTGTAGAAACTAAACAAGCTATGGCTTGGACATTCCATAGAGAAGGCATGGGAAAATACAGGTACCTGCCAATATTTCAAACTAATATGAATATGCTAATAGGCATAGACAGATTATTATTATTATTTACTTCTCTCCAACATACATTCTGTTTCTCAATTATTAAAGGGTTTTTCATCATGTAGTACAAGGGTGTCAAACTTGCGGCCCATGGCTCGATGCATCACACGCTGGCCCCACGTCCACCCAGTTTAGCAAAGGAGGAAAAGTCCCAATACGTCATGTGATGATGCCTACTGCCCCTGATGTAGTAGAATTGCATCTGGAGCAGTCTCTTCCAAGTCAGAATTATTCACAGGTAAGGATATAATCCTAACTAAATTAAATCGGAACAGCTCTCCATTTGGTATCTTTCCCACATTTGTTTAGCATGCTTGGGGTCATTAATAATAGCAGAGGAATAGGAAAATGTGTACATCACCCAATATGGTTTGAGGAACCCAGATTGGAGGGTGTTATTTGAATCTTGCTTATAGGTTACAGGTAGTCCTTAATGTATGACCACAATTGAGACCAAAATTTCTGTTGCTAAGTGAAACATTGAGTTTTTTCCCCATTTTATGACTTTTCTTGCCACTGTTGTTAAGTGAGTCATTGCAATTGTTAAGTTGGTCATTCACTTGTTAAGTGAATCTGGCTTCCCCATTGACTTCGCTTGTCAAAAGGTTGCAAAAGCTGATCATATGATCCCAGGACACTGCAACCCTCATAAATATAAACCAGTTAGCAAGCATCTGAATTTTGATCATGTGACCATGGGGATAGTATAACGGTCATGAGTGTGGAAAAACAGTCAAAAGTCACTTCTTCAGGGCCATTGCAGCTTTGGAACAGTCACCAAATGAATTGCTGTAAGTCGAGGACTACCAGTAGATATGGGCTGTGCTTCAAATTCAGAAAAATATGTTCTTCTCTTGCCTAGCTTGCTGGAATGTGTGGATATGCATGTTTCGGTTGTACAGTTCTCATCAGTGGAATTCTTTGCAGCTGCAAAGGAGCTCTAAGTCATAACATCTGCAGGGGCCCTTAATTAACAGTTATTGATATTTCTGTCTTTCAGTGATTCGTCTAATCTTCTGTTTGTTATTCTCTTGGTCATAGCACTGTGTCTACAAGCTCCAAGCTCCACAAATTAGATACATACTGCATGAAATAGAGGGGTGTGAGGGAGAGTCTGAGGGTTCATTTGTCGGTTTTAAATCTGTCGTTCATCAAGAACTTTTAAATGATATATATGAAATCTGAAAAGTTCTGTTTGTTTTCACTCTGCCCAACTCTCATTACATTGGATTCCACACACACCCTGCTTCAATTGTGTATGCAGCACATATGTGCATGCTTTATTAAGGTAGCCCTCTGGGGGAGCAAATACCAAAGTCAAGTTTGCAACATGTAACCTTAGCCCTGCATTTTTGATGTCATTCCCAGCTCATAATTACATAATCCCCTCCAATGAAAATATATCGCACTCTCAGTCATGACTAGAACATACAAACTTGGAGCCCCCTGGTCATTTCTCAATGCCCAGGAGTATTTCAACTTGCTTGGGTGGGGTGATTATTCCTTCCTAATGCCAAGCAGAGATCACTGGGCACAGTATTTATAAAAATAACAACTGTACACTGTGAAAAAGCAAAGTTCAAGAAGCCACATGAGTCTTCCTTTGCCAGAATGTATTTCTTTCTTTTCCCTCCTGCTGCCACCCCCTCTCCCAATTTTCAGGCTCCTGCACTTGTATTTTATACACAACACAAGTTTGAATTCTGGATTTCTTACTCTTTAAAAATAATGTTTCATTAACTGAGTGACAAAGGCAAGACTTTCACTTCTAAGATACTACATGCTGACAGCTGGCCAAACCCCTCCTTAATTTAAGTATAAATTTAAACTTAAGTATAATTTTTTTTCTAGGAACAGGTATCCTATCCAATAAGAATGAACAATTAGCTTCATACCTCAGCATACAACTCGCCAATAATTCCCACTGTGGATTATCAGAATCACATTAAGCTTTAAGAAGGAGATCTTTCTATCTATGGAAGGACAGGCCAAAATAAAAACGGCTTTTGAAATGTCTGAGAGGGGATAGGTTTGTTTAAGAGTTTGTCCCATTGGGTTTGATAGAATTTATTTCCAAAAAGGTGCAAACAAGTCAGCTGTAGTACAATGGATCATTTAGAACAGGCCTCTCCAGTCTGGTGCCTCCAGAAATGTTGGGATATCATAAGTCACAATATTTTCAGGTAGCTTGGGTATTGTCCATGATGGCTTAGAAGTGTGGGAATTTTATCTTGATTCAGATAAGAACTCCAATATAAGAAAAAATTCTCCAGAAAGCAATACTTAAGAAAAGTTCCAAAGCGGATGTACTAGTGATCCAGGGAGATTAGGGAAAAAAAAACAATGAATGGCGAATTTTAAAATGAGAGTAAGATACACTAAGACAAAGTAAACATTTTTGATTAATGGATTATATTATAAAAGGAATCGTACTCAGTTTAGCTTAGTTTAATTTTAAACATATCTGTTAGGGATACACCCTAGCAGAATGTGCACGGCAGTCAGGCAGTCAGGCAAATATGTGAGATAAACATTTTTGTAGCTTACACTCAGTAAATCAGATACACTGTGCTAGTTAAATAGTTTATTCCAGTAAGAGTTTTAGCATAGTCAAACAGTCCATATATCATTCACTGGTTCAGTCCGTCCGGGGATTATTCAGTTGCAAAGTCCAGTGTCAAAAAAGAGGTCAGTAAACTTACAAATATCAGTCCAGTAATATATCTCCTCGCAGTAGAGATATGAAGAAGTCAAACCTCCCTTCTCCCTTCGACGTTCAAAAACTCAGCAGCAGGGAACACTCAGTTAGGAAACCATCAATCCAGCAATCAATCCAGCAATCCAGCAAGTTCTCTTGCTCCCTCTTATGGTGGTTTCACAACCGCACCCAAAATTACATGCTTTGCAATTTAAAGTGACACACACTTAAATTTACTATCATAGTTTATATATATTTACAACCTTAACCCATAGTCATCACAACTTTCTTTGTGTTTGACTGAACCTTGGGTTTTCGTAAATTGATCAGCAATATTTTCTTCAGTCATACAATATTCCAGTCTTATCAAACCATTTTTTACAGATTGCCTTACATTCAGATATCTAAGGTCTGTATGCTTAGATCTCGTTTTCACAGCAATATTTGTAGCCATCCGTATGGCTGTTTGATTGTCCTCATATACTACAATGGAATCATTAACAGTTATTCCCATATCCAATAACAACTGTTTATACAGAATTAAATCAGTACATAATAAAGATAGACATGAAAATTCTGCTTCCATTGTGGACATACTTATGTGTTGCTGTCTAATTGACCTCCAACCAATCAGTGCTTTTCCTAACAGTATAGCCGTACCAGAAGTTGATTTCCTAGTGTTTATGTCTGTTGCAAAACTTGCATCAGCATATGCACTTAAAATCAGATCATCTTTTGGCTCCAAATACAATGCATAGTGCATTGTCCTTTTAAGATATCTTAAGATACGCTTTGTTGCTTGCTAGTGTTGTTCAGTGGGTTCAGCGTTGAATCTTGCCAATTGATTAACGCCATTGGCAATATCTGGCCTTGACCAATTACTAATGTATGATAAACTACCAATTAACGATTGATAGATAGTCTTATCGAATTTTGGACTTTGAGCATCAGTGTGGCCAAATTCCTTACTCATTGGAGTTTTTGCCGGCTTACAAAGTTCCATCTTGTATGTTTTTAGTAACTGATAAATCTTATCCTCTTGAGATATCTTATAGCCACCTTTGGTTGTATTTATTGTTAAACCTAGATACTGTTTTATCTCTCCTAATTGCTTTAATTTTATCCTCTTACCTAATAATGATGTTATTTCGGTAGCTTCATTATTAGTTTTTGTAATTAAGGCAATATCATCAGTGAACAACAATAACAATGACACTGTTCCATTTGTCTCTTTCTTAAATACACATGGATCAGCTAAACCTGCTTTAAACCCTATGTTGTTTAACTCCTTAACAATATATTGGTTCCATTCGTAACCAGAATGTTTTAATCCATAGCGACTCTTTTTAAGCTTCCAACAGTCATTATTTGTTTTATCATCCTTAATTCCTACAGGTTTCTTTAGGTATATAGTGTGCTGCAATGGTGCATGCAGATAAGCAGTTTCTACATCTAAGTGATTTATGATATAGTTCTTCTTAGCTGCCCACACTAAAGCTGCTCTCAAGGTTGTTGCTTTTAGACTCGGTGCAAATACTTCATCATAATCACATACAGTTTGATTAAATCTTTGAGCTACCAACCTAGCCTTATGGGTAACAGTCCCATTTTTACCTGTTTTTAATTTAAATATCCATTTACAGCCAATGGACTTTTCACCTGGAGGTAATTTAACATTTTCATAAACTTCCATTTGTTTCAATGAATTTAGTTCCTTCTCCATCACTCTATGCCAATTTTCTTGATCCTTTGCAGGATACATTCTAAGTTCTTCAACAGTAGTTGGAACTTTACTAACTTGGCAAACTACACTTGCTTGGTACCTGTCAGGTGGTCTGGTTTCACGTGTTGAACGTCTAGGTATTACAGGGCTTACAGGTGGACTTTCATGTACTACTTGTTCCTGTTTATCTATTTCTTCCTGTTCTGGTCCTATGTGCTCTTCCTGTACTTCCTCTTTAATTGTACTCTTCTTATTACTGATATGTTGTTTTGGTCTTTTGTAGGTTTCTATGATTAGATCCTTACTTGAATCTTGTTCCAGTTTTTCCCATCCTACATGTTCAAGGAATTGTGCACTAGCACTACAGTAAACGCTAGATGTACCCTTTTCCCAGAATCTGTATGATTTGTGATTAGATTCATAACCTACAAAGAATAACCTTTTAGCCCTATGCTGCCCCTTATGTCTCAGTTGTGTAGGAATATGCACCCATGCTGGTGCTCCAAATGTGTGCATGTACCTTAGGTCAGGTTTTCTACCATGCCACCGTGTGAATGGTAATTCACCTGTTGTTGAGTTAACAACATTATTTAATATATGATTACCACACATTGTTGCTTCTCCCCACAGTTTCAGGTAATCCCAAATCTGACAACATAGTACGAGCCATTGCTTGTATTGTTTGGCCTCGTCTTTCGATAAAAGAATTATGTTGTGGCTTATATGGTGCAGACTTTTTATGTTCAACACCTGCTATCTTCAGTCTATTTTGGAATTTATTATTTATAAATTCCGTACCATTATCAGTTACAAGAGTTACTAGTTTCCTTTTAGTTTTTCTTTCTGCAAACTTCAACCAATTAAAGAAATTCTGATATGTTTCCATTTTACTCTTCATTAAATAACAGAAACCATATCTTGAGTAATGATCCATTATACTTCATATATAACGAGCACCTCCCACACTTGGTTTTTTAGGACTATAATATCAGCAAATACGACCTCTAGAGGCTCTTTAGTTTTAAATCCATTAATTCTATTTGCTGGTATTTCCTTGCTTTTTTCTTGACTGCAAGCATTGCAGTGCAAATACTTACTGCAAGGCTTCAGTTTTATACCTTTAGACAGTTCAACTGTTTGCTTGAGCATTTTAAAATTTATATGCCCTAAACGTCTGTGTAACAAATGTATGCATTCATCATGAGGTTTAATGTTATGATACACTGTGTTAGCCACCTCTAATTGATTATCATTTAACACATACAATTCACCTTTTAAAGTTGCAGTCACTTTTTTACTTTCCTTTGCTATTATGCAGTTTTCTCCCCTAAAGGTAACTAGATAACCTAGTTTAATCAAAACTCTAACCGAAAGCAAATTAAACTTAAGTTGTGGTACATATAACATTTTTACATTTTCTTTTATGCAAGAACAATGTGCAATACCTTCACCTTTTGCTTTCATTTTCCAACCATTAGCTAACGATATCTGTTATGAACTCGTGGACATCTTAACAAATCTTTTCTTATCTTTTGTTATGCAGTGCGATGCTCCACTATCTACAACCCATAAATTATTATTCACAGTTTCGTTGCTATACATGACTAACTCTAAGCATTTTTTATCCTTTTGATGCCTTTTAACATTCTGGCTGGCATTGTGGCGTTTTCCTTTCCTGCAGAATCTAGCCAAATGTCCTTTTCCTCCACAATTAAAACATTTTCTAATTGTATAGGCTGTCAAAGATAATTTCTCTTCTTGTGGTTGTTCCCTTCTCAGTTGATCCCTTTCAAGTCTTCTCCTAGCTTCTTCAATTAATCTGCCAGTAATGTCAGTTAATGTGAGGTTATCTTTTGGCAGTACTTCCAGTGAAGTTACATAGTTGTCATAGCTCTCATCTAACAAAGACAAAATTATATAAACCTGATGTAGTTCTGTGAAGATAAGTTCTTTTTCATGCAGTTCCTGAAAAATCTTCTTTATAGTGTTTATATGAGTCAACATGTCTCCATTCTTTTGAAGATGTGTTCTGAACAGCTTCTGTGTAAGATTTATATGTGCTCCAACACTGTCTTGAACATAAATCTTCTTTAAATTCTCCCAACATTTCACAGCTGTTTCTTCTCCACGAATATGGACAAGCTGCTGATCACAGAGTGTCAGTCCTATTATACAGAGAGCTTGCTCATTCTTCAGTTTATATTCTTGTATTTTCTGGGCAACATCCTCATCCTCCGGATCCCAAGCATTTACCTCTGGTGGGTTTTGAATTATACTCCACAAACCTTCTCTGCGTAGAAGTAGGCTGCATTTCATAGACCATGAAACATAGTTTGTTCCATCCAGTTTGGATATTAGAGACAAACTTGGTAAATTGACTTGTGCCATTTTTCTTTGGATATTAAACTATAATTAATAAAACACAGCTGTCTGTTTACAGTATTGTGTAACTACACTAACTCTCACTTTATATAAGCCTTAAGCCTGTTATATCCTGGTTAGTCTGACTGTGCAGCTGGGCCCATAACCAGTGTTAGGGATATACCCTAGCAGAATGTGCACAGCAGTCAGGCAAATATGTGAGATAAACGTTTTTGTAGCTTACACTCAGTAAAACAGACACACTGTGCTAGTTAAATATTTTATTCCAGTAAGAGTTTTAGCATAGTCAAACAGTCCATATACCATTCACTAGTTCAGTCCGTCCGGGGATTATTCAGTTGCAAAGTCCAGTGTCGAAAAAGAGGTTAGTAAACTTACAAATATCAGTCCAGTAATATATCTCCTCGCAGTAGATATATGAAGAAGTCAAACCTCCTTTCTTCCTTCAACGTTCAAAAACTCAGCAGCAGGGAACACTCAGTTAGCAAATCATCAATCCAGCAATCCAGCAATCAATCCAGCAATCCAGCAAGTTCTCTTGCTCCCTCTTATGGTGGTTTCACAACCGCACCCAAAATTACATGCTTTGCAGTTTAAAGTGACACACACTTAAACTTACTATCATAGTTTATATATATTATTTTACCCAATAAAATAACCTTAGGTAACCTTGTTATTCCTAATAATATCTACTTAGAAATCAAGGTGTTAACTGTAGCTCACATTTAGGATATTATGCATAGGATTGGAGCCTAAAAAGCTAAAAATGTGAAAATATTTTCTCTCTCTCTGACATTAACCATATTTAGCAGGAATCTGGGAAGAAACTCTGTTTTAATATGCATCTGATCTGCAGAAATCTCCCTCAAAAATATTTTAAGAAAATCCTAAATTAGATCAATGGACTGCCTTCAACAGCACCAACCTTTCTTTAACAGTGGGGGAGCTGTTTATTTATTTATTAAATTTATATCCAAAGTGGATTGCTTCTACTTTGCTGGAGATCTTTAAAAGGAATCTATAGAAAACAAACCTTTCAATAGCAGGGGATCTCAATCTTCCTTAAGCCTCTGGGTACATTTGGAGAGCTCTCACAAAAGGGTTCTTATAGAGCAAGGGTCTGCAAATCGATTAGGAGCTGACCAAGCAAGCAAACTTTCGTCTGAGCATGAACAGGATCTAGGCAGCACACAAAATCATGGCCACCTCCAGCCGGGGAAAAATTGTGAGGGGACTTAGGTGCTCTCTGAGCTTAGTTGCTTCCTTGCAGATGTGTCATTACCCAAACTAGTTAACATCATTAGTGCTTTTGTGTGTGTGTGTTGCTCTCAATTTATATTTCAGTGGCTTGCCCTGTCACTGTTGGTAGGAATGGTCTTGATGGCTCTTTGGTTGGGCTGTTTATTGTTAGCTTGTTTGGCAATTCCTTGATAGGGTATTGCTTACTCTTTGGTTGTTGGTCTGATGCTAATCTTGGTATTAATCTATGCTCATTAGGTATTGATTGCTGGTGTGGAGGTATTTTGGCTTTTTTTCTTCCCTTTTTGGTTCGTCCCTTTTGAACGGTATGTAAATGTTGTTTATATGTGCCCATTGATGGCCAATTGGTCAGAGTACTAGGCTTCTAGGAATTTTATAGAATTGTTCTAGCAGCTGAACTTGATTTGGTCCAGGATGGTCAATTTTCCAGTGGAAAATATGGTTAAGCATGTTCATGTATATATTATGAAATTAAAGAGTTTGTAAGTGAACTGACATAGGATATTCTACACGGACTTTGCTAAATGAATATCCTTGAATTGACTGACTAAAATGATACATGACTAATGGACTGTTATTTTTGACTATGCTATATAACTCTAAATGGAATAAACTATATTTTTGATAGCACAAGCGTATCTGTTATTTTTACTGTATGTTAACAAACATAACAAGCTTATATCACTCATTTATCTGTATGCCTATTTGACTAATGCTGCACATTCTGTTTAGCTTGTCTCCTTAACCCTGGTTGGGGAACACAGGCTTAACACTGGTTATGGGCCCAGAGGCTGCAAAGTCAGTTTAACTAGGATAAAACAGATTTATGTAAAAGTGAGAGTTTGTGTTGTTATACGTTATAGTAAACAGATAGCTGTGTTTTATTAATTATAGTTTTATATCCATATAAGAAAACATGGCACAAGTCAATCTACAAAGTTTGTCCCTTATATCCAAGCTGGATGGAACAAACTATGTATCATGGTCTATAAAATGTAGTCTACTTCTACAAAGAGAAGGTCTGTGGAACATAATTGAAAACCCACCAAACGTAGAGGAATGGGATCCAGAGATTGAGGAAGATAGACAAAAGATAGAAGAATTTAAGCAAAAGAATGAACAAGCTATTTGCATAATAGGACTAACACTGTCTGACCAGCAACTTGTTCATATCCATGGAGAGCAAACGGCTGTTGGGTGTTGGCAGAAGCTGAAGAGGATTTATGTCCGAGATAACGTTGGTGCTCACATAAATCTAACACGGAAGCTTTTCAGGACGCATCTCCAGATGAATGGTGATATGCTGAGTCATTTGGAAACTATTAAAAGCATTTTTCGAGAACTGCACGAGAAAGAGCTTATTTTCTCTGAACTACACCAAGTCTACATAATTCTATCTTCACTAGATAAAAATTATGATAACTACGTCACTTCCCTTGAAATTTTGCCTAAGAAAGTTTAATTTTAACTGATATAACTGGCAGATTGATTGAAGAGGCAAGAAGAAGATTTGAAAGAGATGAGTTAAGGAGGGGGCAACCTTAAAAAGAAGATATTGAATCTCCTACTGCATACGCAATTAAAAAGTGTTTTAATTGTGGAGGAAGAGGACATTTGGCAAGATTTTGTAAAAAAGCAAAGCGCCAGAATGCTGGCCAGAATACTAAAAGTCATCAAAAGATAAATAAAAATTTAGAGTTAGCCATGTATATTAACGGAGCTGTAAAAAATAATTTATGGGTGGTTGGCAGTGGAGCATCCCACTGTATAACAAATGATAACAAAAATTTTATTAAAATGTCCCAGAGTACACAGCAGATATCGTTAGCCAATGGCTGGAAACTGAAAGCTAAAGGTCAAGGTATAGCATATTGTTCTTTCATAAAAGAGAATGTAAAAATGTTATATGTACCACAACTTAAGTTTAATTTAATTTCAGTTAGAATTTTGGTTAAACTAGGATATGTAGTTACCTTTAAAGGAGATAACTGCATAATTGAAAAAGAAGATAAGAAAATTACTGCATCTTTAAGAGGTGAATTATATGTTTTAAATGATAATGGTTTAGAGGTGGCTAACATGGTTTATGATAATAAGAAACCTCATGATGGATGTATTCACTTGTTACACCGACGGCTAGGGCATTTAAATGTTAAAATGCTTAAGAAAACTGTTCAACTATCTAAAGGAATAAGTTTGAAACCTTGTAATAAGTATTTGCAATGTTCTATTTGTAATCAAAGCAAAAGCAGGGTCATACCGGCTAATAGAGTTGATGGATTTACTACCAAAGAGCTTTTAGAAGTAGTATTTGCTGATTTAATAGGTCCGAAAAAACCAAGTGTAGGAGGTGCTCGATACATACTAAGTATAATGGACCACTATTCTAGATATGGGTTTTGCTATTTAATGAAGAGCAAAACTGAAACGTATCTAAATCTATTTAATTGGATAAAATTTGCTGAAAGGAAAACTAAAAAGAAATTAGTAACTCTTATAACAGATAATGGTGCGGAATTTACAAATAATAAATTCCAGAATAGACTTAGAATGTTAGGTATTCAACATAAAAAGTCTGCACCATATAGGCCACAACATAATGCCTTTATAGAGAGACGAGGCCAAACACTACAATCAATGGCACGTACTATGTTGTCTGATTCAGGATTACCTGACAATTTATGGGGAGAAGCAATAATGTGTGGTAATCATACATTAAATAATGTTGTTAATTCAACAACAGGTGAATTACCATTCACACTGTGGCATGGTACAAAACCTGATTTAAGTTACATGCACACATTTGGAGCACCAGCATGGGTGCATATCCCTTCACAACTTCGACAAAAAGGACAGCATAGAGCTAAAAGATTATTTTTTGTAGGATATGAATCTAATCATAGATCTTATAGATTCTGGGAACCAGGTACACCTAGAGTTTACACCAGTGCTAGTGCTAAATTCCTAGAACATGTAGGATGGAATAGATTAGAGCAAGATTTAAATAACGAAGTAATTATTGAACCCTACAAAAGGCAGAAGGAACAGAGTAGTTATAAGAAGAGTCCAATTAAAGATGAAGTCCACAAAGAGCAAATAGGACCAGGACAAGAGGAAACAGTTGATCAGGAAGAGTTAGATAATCAAGAACAGTTAATAAATGAAAGTCCACCTGTAAGTCCTGTAATACCTAGACGTACTACACGTATAACTAGACCACCTGACAGGTATCAAGCAAGTATAGTTTGCCAAGTAACTAAAGTTCCAACTAGTGTAGATGAACTTAGGATGTATCCTGCTAAGGATCAGGAGAATTGGCAAAAGGCAATGGAAAAAGAACTAAATTCATTAAAGGTCATGAAAGTATATGAAGATGCTAAATTACCTCCAGGAGAAAAATCCATTGGGTGCAAATGGATATTTAAAGTAAAAACAGGAAATGATGGGACTGTTACCCATAAGGCTAGGCTGGTAGCTCAAGGATTTAATCAAACTGCATCTGATTACGATGAAGTTTTTGCACCAAGTCTTAAAGCAACATCTTTAAGAGCAGCATTAGTGTGGGCAGCTAAGAAAAACTATGTCATTAACCATTTAGATGTAGAAACTGTTTATCTGCATGCACCATTGCAGCACACTATATATTTGAAAAAGCCAATTATTATAAAAGACAATAAAGTAAATAGTAATGATTGTTGGAAACTCAGAAAGAGTCTTTACGGGTTGAAACAATCTGGCTTTGAGTGGAACCAATATATTGTGAAAGAATTAAACAATATAGGTTTTAAATCTGGTTTAAATCTGTGTTTAAAAGAGAAAATAATGGAACGGTGTCATTATTGTTATTATTTACAGATGATATTGCTTTGATAACTAAGACTAATAATGAAGCTAATGAGATTATATCATTATTAGCCAAAAAGATAAAATTAAAGCATTTAGGTGAAATTAAAAGGTATCTAGGATTGACAATTAACAAAACAAAAAATGGATTTAAGATATCTCAAGAAGATAAAATTTGCCAATTAATTAAAACGTATAAAATGGAACTTTGTAAACTGGCAAAGACTCCAATGAGTCAGGAAGTTTGCCAAACTGATGATCAAAGTCCCAAATTTGATAAGTCTATATATCAATCTTTGTAAGTGAACTGACAATCTTTGATTGGTAGCTTATTATATATAAGCAATTGGTCAAGGCCAGATATAGCTTATAGTGTTAATCAGCTGGTACGTTTTAATTCAGATCCACATCAATATCATTGGCAATCATTAAAAAGAATTTTAAGATATCTTAAAGGAACAATGAACCATGCATTGTATATAGAACCAAAGGGTGATTTTAGTCTTAGTGCCTAGGCAGATGCAAGTTTTGCAACTGACATAAACACTAGAAAATCAACCTCTGGAATGGCTATATTATTTGGTAAGACACTAATAGGGTGGAGGTCAATCAGACAACAGCATATTAGCTTGTCCACGATGGAAACGGAATTTTCATGTCTCTCATTACTATGCACTGACTTAATTCTGTACAAACAGTTATTATTAGACATGGGTATAACTGTTAAAGATTCCATTATTGTGTACGAGGACAACCAAGCAGCCATAAAGTTAGCTACTAATATTGCTGTAAAAACTAGATCAAAGCATACTGATTTAAGATACTTAAATGTTAGAGAATCTGTAAAGAATGGGCTAATTAAATTGGAATACTGCATGACAGAAGAAAACATTGCAGACCAATTTACAAAAGCTCAAGGAGTAATTAAGTTTAAAGAGAGTTGTAACAAAAAGGATTTCAAGATGTAAATAGTTATATTATTATATTTACCTAAAAGGGGAGAATGTTAGAGATAACATTGTTTACCCTAACTGGTTTAGGTTTATTAGTTTAAGTGTCTGCAACTTTAACTGTAGGAATGTAATTAAGGGAGTGGTTGTGAAAGCACAATAAAAGAAGCAAGGAACGTCAGCTTGCTCTCTCTGGCTTTATGATCCCTAATTACTGGATGAAGACTGCGTTTTTCCCTACTGGAAAGGGAGAGAGAAAGGACTGATTTATTTGTAAGTGAACTGACATTGGATATTCTACACGGACTTTGCTAAATGAATATCCTTGAATGGACTGACTAAAATGATACATGACTAATGGACTGTTATTTTTGACTATGCTATATAACTCTAAATGGAATAAACTATATTTTTGATAGCACAAGCGTATCTGTTATTTTTACTGTATGTTAATAAACATAACAAGCTTATATCACTCATTTATCTGTGTGCCTATCTGACTAACGCTGCACATTCTGTTTAGCTTGTCTCCTTAACCCTGGTTGGGGAACACAGGCTTAACAGTTTTCATCATGTCTTCTGAACTGTTAGTTGGTGTTCATGGATGCACTTTGCTAGTTTTCTGCCTGTTCGTCCTATATTGTGGTTGTTGTTGTTATTGCACTATATGGTGTAGATGACTCATTTTTTTTCTGGGATGCTGGGTCAATAGCACGGGTGGGATTCAAAAATTTTAACAACCGGTTCTCTGGGCATGGCTTAGGTGGTGGGCGTAGCTTGGTGGTCATGTTATTGGCTGGGCGTGGCCAACTCAATATCACTCACATCGAGGCACGCATTTCCTTGCCTGGCCTCTCATGACTGAGGGATGCTGCAACCGTTGTAATTGTGAAAAATGGTCATAAGTCACTTTTTTCAGTGCCATTGTAACTTTGAATGGTCACTCCACACAAGCAAAGTACCAGCAAAGGAGGGGAAAAAAAACTCGAGACATTCCTGAGACAGGAAGTCTAGTCCTGCCAAGAATGTAATCAGGGTTAATGGAGAGGTAGTTTCTGTAAGCAACACCAGAATGTTTCCTTCCTGCCTTCCTTACAGGATTAGGCCAGTAATTTCTTCAAACAACCAGTTCTCTGAACTGCTTAGAATGTTAACAACCAGTTCTAGCGAATAGATGCAAACTGGTAGAATCCCATCCCTGGTCATTAGTTTACTTAGGATGTTTTGGACTGCTTTAGTTGGTTTGTTTGCTACATTGTGCAATGTGGTTGTAACATTCTGTTAGTGGTTTCTGAGATTTTTTTGATGCCTGGCAGTGTTATCCTTTTCACACCTTATGTTGATTGTACTATATTGGGTTGAGTGGTCAGGCACATTCGATAAAGATGCATGGATATCCATTTTGTTAGAAGATGTGAAGATGATCAATTTTCTTTTTTCTGATGTTCAGGGTTTCTGCAGTGTTTTTACTTGTCTAAATAGTGTTCTTACACAGCTTCTCTGATGGGAGGTTGTGTTATTATTTAGATTGTGGAACACTTGGTTGATGTGGATGATTTTTCCATGGATTTATGTTTCTAGTTTGCCATGCAGGCTGTCTGCTGATAAGGATATTCAGGAAGGGGTATCATGATGTTTTCTTCTTCCCTTGTAATTCCGTTGAAGATGTTGTCTTGTGATGGTTTCTTAGGTATTCCTTAGCTGGCCCTTTTTTATTATGCTAAAAGTGTCATTCACATATCTGATTCATATTTTGGGTTGTATGCACGGGAATGTAATGGACTCTAGGTGTTACATCATGACCTCTGCTATGAGACCTGAAAGTAATAATCACATGGGAGTATCTTTGATTTGTTGACAAGTATGTCCATCAGATTAAAAGAATGTGGTAAGGCAGAGGTCGAAGAGATTCTAGATGTTTCAGTCTTGGTATATTTGGTTAGGTTGGGTATTCTGTAGACCAGGGGTCTCCAAACTTGGCAACTTTAAGACTTGTGGACTTCAACTCCAGCATAGCTGGCTGGAGAATTCTGGGAGTTGAAGTCCATAAGTCTTAAAGTTGCCAAGTTTGGAGACCTCTGCTGTAGACCAATGTTGTCCTAGATTCTTTGGTTAGTTCTGGGTTTATATGAAAAGGGCTCTTACATTAAATGAGAAGCATTTCTTTTCTAGACAGGTAAGAGAGTAGGTTTGCACTCTAGAAGTACTATTACTACTTACTCATGAATCCTTATATTTCCCTATATAACAAATCAGAGAATGACTTCAAACAAGCTGGACCTCTTTCCAATACTACAGAGGTTGTTTGCCATTGCCCCCTTCCATCTTGATGCAATGGGGTACTGCAGGGTCTATGGCACCTTAAAGATGAACATGCTGTTTATATTGGGAACTAGTATCTACTTTATCAGGAGTATAAAATATTATCCTTTGCTGAAGGTATTTATGGACAGATTTATGAAGGGATTGTGCCATACAATATGCCAAAGCAAAAACAAACAAAACATTGAGGCTCAACGAGATAGCCTGATTCATGAAACATGTTAATATACTGTATAATGAAGTTGATCTGGTTTTGGCTTAATCATTGTGATTTCTAATTCCAACCAAGTTTTAATGTGTGAATATTCTTCTGTTGTTTATGTACGTGTAGTGTATATACACGTGAGAAGTCCAGCCTGAAACAGTGAGTGAAAGAAGAATCAAGAGAAGTAGTGCTTATCTTCTTTTCTCACATAACAGGAAATGTAAAATTCTCTGTGTTCTGCACCAAGGTTGCAAAGTAGCTCTTCTACCTAGAGATGTTCCCAGAATTAGGTTGAGATAGCCAGAATTGCTTTTTCTAATTGCAATGTTTACAAGCAGTGTCTCTCTTTCTGAACATTTATAGTCAAACATTGTAATTTTTAGATGGCATAATGAAACAGTTCTTTCAAGATGCATGACTTATAGTCAAAGGCCTTCACATTGCTTTTGTATTTATCAGCCCTTAAAAGATTTTAACATGTGTGACACTTAAGAAATTATAGAAAAATAGATTAATCTTTAAGGTACCCAAGACCCTGCGACATCCCACTGCATCAAAAAAAAGGAGTGCTGAGAATGAAAATTATCATAGTTTTAGGCCTTCATAAAAACCCACCGGGCAACACCTACTATGTTTCCAAATGTCCCAGTTTCCTTTAGTTCTAAAAGAGTAACTTTTTATTTCATTTATTCTAAAATGCTGGTTTGCATCCAAACTTAAAGACTTGAATCTAGCATGCCTTCAGGAGAACCAGAAGAATGTTGTCATTGTTAGTCTAGTGCCAGTTCTGTATCAACACAAGACTTGGGGATTTTCACATTCCAGAGCTGAATACTGTATTCTTTTAAATCTCACTTTTACTCTGAGGTGCGCAGGTTTGCCTTGTTCTCTCTCTTGCTCCCGTTTTAGCCTTACACATTGCCGCAGTCGTGCTAATTGTAGATAAGGGGTGGCAGAGCCTAAACAACAGTTCTCGTTGAGAGAAGGGTTCAAGGAGCTCACCGACCAGTGATTCGACATGTAATTTTCTCCAGACAATAAATCCTGGCTCAAATCAAGCCCTTGTTTAGTAAGATTCATAAGACCCGTTTTAATGACTGGTTCCGGTTTTGTTGTTTTGCTTTTTTGGTCTTCGATTTTCTCAGGCGCGCAATTCAAGTTCGCCGGCGTTCGCGCGCGGCCTTGGCGGTGTGTTTACAGAGGCGCACCGCGTGCCTGCAGGAAAGCCAGCCAATTTACGCGCGAAAGAGGGGGCGTGGCTATTTGCAGGGATGGATAATCCCTGCAAATAGTCTCCCTATGGAGTGTAGGACTCCGGGAAAGCCACGCTCAGGATCTCGGGGCGCGATCTTTTCGCAGGTTTGCAGGCGGGGCGGGGCGGAGGGAGCGGGTGGTAATTGCAGACCTAGGCGAGCTTTGCGTCGCGGACAAGCTCGGGCAGTGCTCGCGGGAGCTCCCCTTCCCCGAAGCAGAGCAAGTAGCAGTTTGGCAGCATTTTTCCACCTCGTCCCATGGAAGGTGGAAGTGGGGGGGGGGAGAGGGGAGAGAAAGGAGGAGGAGAGACGTAGTGGAATTGACAGCTTGTGGTCACACAGACACTCACCCACACACATTCTCTCTCTGTCTCTCCCATCTCGGGGTCCGGGATGAAAGGGAGGAGACCTGGGTTCAGAATTCCTCCTCTGCCCGCGCGCCTCGTCTCTTGCTCCCCCTCGTTCTCATTCCGTGCTGTCAGCGTTCAGCGCGAACGGGGGAGGAGGACTTCGGCGCTCCCTAGACCACCGTGGGTGAGAGGAGAGGAGGGACTGCTGGCTGAGGGCTTGCTTCCTCGTCGGATCTCGGCGGGGTGAACCGCAGTTCAGCGTTTGATCCTCTGCCCCAGGGCTCGATCGCTTCGTTAAAAGGAGGGACAAATTGTCCCTACTTAATGATAGCCTTGCCCAGGCCAAAACTACGGCCAGGCGCCTCTTCCTGCACGCTAAAGCTCTGTCCCTCCCGGGCTTAAATCTGAGCTGAAGATGCCCTTCGAGGAACTTGCTCTCCTGGACAACCGTGATCCTGGGAAATGCATGAGGGGTATTTATGGGTTTAAAGCATTTCTACCCTGCCCCTTCATTACGAGAGATTACGATTCAGCTAACAGGAAGTTAATTGCTACCGGCCCCAGGCATACAAATAAATAAACATCAGTAACAGAGGCAAACTGGGAATTTGTATAAAGACATGGGTCTATTTATCTAGAGTTAAATACTATAGATACATCTTAAACTGGTCCCAGAGTGAAAAAGAATCAAGTTTACTGTTTGGCTTACTGTTTGAAAGAGAGCATTCCAGAGCTGGTGAACCGTTACCAAGAAAGTAATTATAATCATAATTACATATGGGAAAGGTAGCTGGAGCAGGGCCTCAGTGCAAGGCTGGTTTGGGCTCCTTCCTTTCAAATATTTGGGCCTGCTCCAACAAGCATTCATTCAACAGGCACTTTGAGAGTTTTGACAGTATAAATTAAAATTTTGACAGCCATATTGTACACTCGTTGGAGTTTCCGTACAGTATTGTCTTCAGGGACAGTCTCATATTTAACCCCATAGTCAGTAGACACCAAGATGTGGATTATAGTCATCTCCATCTAGGAATGGCTGCAGCTTGTGTATCAGCTTCACATTGGCTAATTTTAGACTGGATGCGAGTACACTAGTTTACCTGCGGCAAACTTGAAGATGTCTTTCTAGTAGCAGATAGTGCAGAATATTGGTGGGTATTGAAAACTGAAATACAGCTAGTCCTCGACTTACAACCACAAAGGAACCCCAAATTTCTGTTGTTAAGTGAGACATTTAAGTGAGTTTGCCACATTTTACAACCTTTTGTGCAACCGTTGTTAAGTGAATCCCTGCAGTCGGTAAGTTAGTAACCCTTTCGTGTTACCGTTGTTAAGCGAATCCATTGATTTTGCTTGTCAGAAGGTTGCAAAAAAACCACTTGACCCCAGGACACTGCAACCGTCAAAAATGTGAGTCATCTGCCAAGCTTCAACATATGTGCATATGTAAGCAGTAGTTTTTCCGGCTATGTTCCTACTCTGGCCTTCAGCACTGGGTGGGGTCCCAGCCAAGTACTAACTTGGATGCAGGACCCTGCTTAGCTTTCTATGGCAGACAGGTTCTATCCAATGCTGCCATCTAGCCAGATAAAATAATGAGAAGTCCCTCTGGTGGAATCTGGTCTCAGAGTCAAAGAATACGGACTTCGTAAACTTGGTGGTCAAAATCAGGTTAGTTGATTCTACGGCATTGGAAGTTCAATCCTAGGAGCTTATTACTTTTTTCCCTCAAAATATGCTTTTTGCTAACAGTACAGGTAATTGTTGACATGACCACAATTGATCCCAACATTTCTGCTGCTAAGTGAGACTTTCCCCATTTTATGACTTTTCTTGCCACTGTTGTTAGGTGAATCAGGGCAGTCGTTAAGTTTGCAACATGGTTGTTAAGTGAATCTGGCTTCCCCACTGACTTTGCTTGTCAGGAGGTCGCAAAAGGAGATCACATGACCCCTCCAGGACACTGCAATGGTCATAAATGTGAGTCAGCTGCCAAGTGTCTGAATTTTGATCGTGATGCTACAATGGTCGTTAACTGTGAAAAGCTGTCATAAGTCACATTTTCAGTGCTGTTGTAACTTTGAACAGTCACTAAATGAACAGTTGTAAGTCTAGTACCTGTACTAGAAATGTGTGAATCAGCCATGCATTGTCAGGACAACACACTTTGTGCTAGGGGAGGCGGCAGCATTTGCATCGTTGTGTTGCCCTGGTGCCTCATTTGGCTGTTCCATTAACAGAATCACTGGAATGGTATTATCAGCCTTCTGGAACTCATGGATAAACCCCTTTGCTTCACCTATAGATGGTTGCTTTTCAAAGCAGCTTTGCAGAAAAGCTTTGCATGAAGATTCTTTGAACTGAAGCCCTTCAAGCTTTGCACATGTTTACTAAATAACTCCAAGCTTAAGATAGTTGCATTTGTCAGTATGCTTACTTTCCGATTCAAAGTGCTGGTCTGAAAATGTTACAGATAAGGTCACTTCCATGCTACCTGACCAGCCTTTTCAGAGAGATTGAGTTCCACTAGAAATAGAATCTTTTCAGCTGTGACTCCACTTATTTGAAGTGGTCTTAAAAGCATAGATTTCCTCTCAGCTAGTTTTGTATGTAGGCAGAGCTTACTCAGAATAAATTCTAGATATCTAACATGGTTATTTTTAATTTTTACCATGTTTCTGGATGGTTTTTTCTGGCAGAAGGTAACTGCCCTGTGTTAGATCAGGGGTCTTCAAACTCGGCCAGTTTAAGACCTGTGGGCTTCAGCTCCCAGAATTCCTGAGCTAACATGACTGGAGGAGGAATTCTGGGAGTTGAAGTCCAAAAGTCTTAAACCTGTCAAGTTTGAAGACCCCCGTGTTAGACTCTCCTTGCCTGGAAATGGTGACAATTAGAGGAACAACCAAAGATGCAGAAGTGGTCAGTGCCACCGAAACTATCTGTAGTGGGTAAGACATAGGATAAGAATCCACTGCAACCCACCCTCAGCCATAACATTCAGCTGGCAACATTGAGGTTAGCTGTCCATGTTCCTCTTTAGATAAGCAGTTTATAATAATTCTGCATATAAAAAGTGACTTTATTTTGAGTCACTTTTGACTCATTGCCCATGGCAACTAAAAGTGAGCATAGATTGATTAACTTTATATATCTATCATAAAGGACTATTTTCTGCCAGATGGTGTTGAGGACATGGAATGGATGCTGTTTCTGAGACATCCTGGTTATCAAAGATGCAAACACATTCCCTAGCCTGGTATCTCCTTGCTGTTTTGGAGCAGCAGTTCTATAATTCCCACTTAACTCAGGCAATATGTTGTTGTGAGTCCCAAAATGTTTAAAGAGTGCTTGGCTAAGGAAGGCTGGGTTATAGGGGGAAAAGATCTTTACTATATTGATTCTTGGTTATGAAACACCCTCCCCCAACATAAGTGTTGGTTTCTGTCTTTAAGACAATGAGTAATCTTTTCCCATTATTATCCCAAATCCTTAGGGGGCAGTCATTCATTTTTTTTAAATAATCTGTACCTTGGGGGGGGGGGCATATATTACTTGAGATAGCTTTGAATAAATATTAGTATTGTCTTGAAGATCAGAAATCTTTTCTGTGCAAGGTAATTTTCAGGCATGTGTACTGTAAGTCCTTTACATATATTGTACAGTAGAAGTTACAAAAAAAGTAATAAAGAAGGCAAAGATGAAGACTGAATTAATTTATATCCCTATTCCATTTTTAGAAGAAAATTAAATTGTTTAAGAAGCACTCCATGTTCTCTGTATTCTTGTTAATATTTATTGAAGATATCACATGTGGAGCAATAAAAAAAAAAAGTCCCAATGAGGCTGCTATTAGTTTTTACAGGGATGTTTAGTAGAGCTGTTACAAGTCAATTATCCACTGACATGACTAAAAAATGACTGTTCATAAGAAGCAGAATCATTATGGGTAGAGTAGATTTACAGGAATAGCCTCATCATTATAATAAAAATAATATAATCATTCATTAAACTTGGAGGTCACTTGATTCTCAACAAGTTCGGATGGATCACAACAATCTACTAGGTTTCCAGAGAAATAAACTTTTTGCCTCATGGCCATGCATGGAATTGAGTCCAAGATAAGTAGTTCCTATTGCTAATCTAACATGTATGGGCACTGTTGACCACATAAGCACTTTAAAAAAATAGCAATATTTGTTTTTTTTCCCTCTGTGCATAATCTTTTTTTCCTCTGTGCATAATCTCTGTGAATAATCTGTCCTTGTTACTTTAAAGCAGGGGTGTCCAACCTTGGCAACTTTAAGCCTGGAGGACTTCAACTCCCAGAATTCCTTAGCCAGCTTTGCTGGCTGGGGAATTCTGGGAGTTGAAGTCCTCCAGGCTTAAAGTTGCCAAGGTTGGATACCCCTGCTTTAAACATATGGTCTAGCCTTATTACAATCCAGTGCCCTTCAGATGTTTGGGCTATATTCTCTATCAGCCATAGCCAACATAGCTGTAATGAAATTTGGGAGAGGGTGGTAAAAGAAGATTGGATAAAATTGCTGGAAAAATGAAGGTTTAATGCCCTAAACAGGGCAGATGCCTCTCTCCATGGTGCTTACTTTAGATTGAAGCACTTTACCAGCCTGGGCCAAATATCAAGCCTACGGGACCAAAAATCACTAGTGATGGACCCCATCTGACAAATATGAACAGCTTCCAATACTTGGGAAGCATCATCTTGAGTGTTGGGTTTTTGGACAAAAAAATTGATTCAAGGATTAGCAAGGCCAGCCAGGCACTGGGGCGACTGTGTATTAGAGTCAATATAACAGCCATACCTCCACAAGCCCGAAAGTCTACAGGGCTGTGCTTTCCAGTTCTCTCCTATATGGATGTGAGTCCTGGACTTTGTATTGAAGGGAAGTCAAACAACTGGAGAAATTTTACATGCATACACTCTGCTCCATCCTTAGCATTTGTTGGCAAGACTGTCTCAAACCTGGAGGATCAAGCAGAGTCCACCGCCACAGAGTACCTGATCATCAGGGCCCAGAACAGATGGGTGGGATATGTCATCAGGATAGATGATCACTGCATTCTTTATTTGTTCAATTTATTTGACACCCATCTCACTGTAGAGCTACTCCGGGCAGCTATATGTATGCTTTGCTCATTGCTGGAGTCTGGAAAGAAATCTCAAGCTACATCATGCAAAATGCTACAAAGATGCTGTGAATGAAACTGACTTCTAGCTAAGGGAACTAGAAGCTGCAGCTGCTGACAGAACCTACTGGTCAGCCCTATGCTTCATTGGCTTGGAAGACAGGTATCACCAAATACCGATAGAAAAACCAAGACTGGCATCACAAAGGAACACCCTAGAGTGGGACTGCAGAGCACCTCCATGTCCACAGATGAACTACACAACAGCATTCTTCTTGCAATTTGAGTACCATATTTTTATCTTCCTAATGCCATTTGGCCACTTTTCTCTGTTGCTATGTACTATTTATATTCCATTTATAATCTGAAGCACACACCCTAACCCTAACCCACCCCTGACCTTGAGCCAGTGAGAATTGAACTGATGGCAATCAGCAGAATTAGTCTGCAATACTGCATTTTAACCACTGTACCACTCCGGCTCTAATATTAGCCTAATATTTAACATTAACATTGTTAAGTTAATATTAACTTAATGCTGAATATTGTTGCTGAACTTTCAAGAGCTTCAATTGGTTTCTCCAAGTTGATCCTATTTAGATGCACCGAGACAGTCATGCTGAGAGAATTACTGAGAATTCTTAGCTATTTCATCCCAAAAGGTCTTTAAGGGAATCAGGTTGACGAAGACTGTATTAGGATATCTAATATCTTTATGCTAATAAGATCACTGTCTAATTTCCCATGGTTATCTTTGATCCTTTTGCGCTTCCATGCCTCATCCATTTGCATTCAGGGTTTCATGACATGCAAGAAGAGCTATTAAACAAGTGCCTAAATACAATGTTGCTGCAACAGAAATATGAGGAGATGCTATAGCTGTCTGCATATCCACACATCCCAAATGTAATCCTTTTTCAGTCTGTATATAGGAAATAATGTAGTTGCAAAATTTATTTAGTGCCTTTCTGAAATTTCTGACAGCAATTTTTTCTGACTTAGATTTAAAGAAAAAATCCACCATCCTTTAAGTAAAACCTCACAAGGCCGCAAATGCATGCAATCTTGATTGACCATCTGCATGCAAACCTGGTGTGTTATTACTGAACTGCAGGTCCTTTCTTGCAGTTTTTCAGCAAAAACAAAAACAATCTTATACCAATAGCCTATATTTTTCTATATATTTTCTAATATATTCTATATTTTTAGGTAGAAATATATATCTTTCAGTTTTAAATCACCAGAACCCTTATAATTAACCATCTAAAATTTTTGAATATAAAATAGAATATATTCAATAATCAATAGCAACCATATAAAACTTGAAGTGAGACATGTCTAGTAAGTTTGAAGTGACATAGAACCTATTAGCATAGTCCTACTTTGTTTGGTTTTAGTTGTATGCCCTTTTACAACCCTCACTATGCCTATGAGTATCTTCTGCTGCCATGCCCCGCTGGTAAGAAACAGGAAATTAGATAAGCGGGAGCTTTGATCTGGTCAAGAGGAGTCTTATACTCTTAAGTGTGACATGTTTTGTGCCACAATCTACTCATGAAGGATTGCCTTAAAATACATCCACTGCCAAGCGGAAGCAGACAAGAAGGAGTTCATACCTAGATCATAAAAGATGATCCACAGATAGCCTAGGTAGAAAATATTTGTTTGGGCAGATAGAAGCACACAGGTGCAGACATGAATGCACATGGATTCAAAACTCTGTGTTCCCTCTCTGTGTCACTGCATTGAGAGACTTAATCTTTTGAGTTGCTAGAATTTCCTGGTTCTGGTTCTCTAGTGATCCATTTGATTAGTTTGGATTTTTTTTCAAAACTTCCTCAGGTGTCATGGACTCCTAGACTGTAAGCTTCATAATTAAGCAGTAAGAGCTATTCCGTATCCTTTTTTTTTTTTTTGAAACAAATGTTATTAATTTTAAAAATAACCAAAACATCATTAAATATTGAACACATAAAACCTCTTTCCATTATAAATTTTTACAAGACGGATAAAACATTATTTTATTTTATACAACATAATGATAATTTATCCCATTTCCACTTAAATATCTTTTAGCAGATTTCTCATTATTTCTCTTTACTCTTATTCAATTATGTTTCTTTTCTATATTTATCCATTTTACACTCATCATATTCATATTTCCCTCTGTTTTGTTTATAATTATCCTCATCTAGCTTTCCTCCAAGGTTTTATTAAATCTCAAACAAACATAAATACACAAAACACAAAAACATAAAACTTCTTTTTAGAAAGTAGCTTGGCCCCGGATTACCTCTCTTTATATGGACTTCAATTAAATTTATGCTCATCTTATATACCATTTCCTATCTTATTTACCATTTTATATCTTCATTATAGTTTCTCCCCACTTTCCACTCTTCTTAATTATATTTTATTTATTTTGTCTTAAGCTATTCCCTATCCTATCACTCAGTGTAGTGGGAATCAAAGTGAGAACATCTAAATTGATCATGATTTCTTTACTGCAGCCTTTAGTGAACAATAGGTGACCTTTGGCATTTTAAAAGCTGTCATCTTGTGAGGGTCTTTTGGAAAACTAGATTGTCTGTTGTAAAAAATATATTGACCCATAGTACTGAATATCACATTATTTCATCAGAGAATAGACACAAATAGTTTGTCTCTCTTGAAAATATGTTTTTATGCTTAGATATTGATTACATCACTTCACAATCCATACCCCTGTTTGTGTTCTCTCATTGCAGATAGCAACAGCCAGCCCAAGAATGGTTTATTGAATCAACCATAATTGACTGGATGTGCACAACATGCTAGGTCTTGAAAAAATTATTTATAAAAGAGATTGGTTCAGTTCGCACAACATTCCACACCAAAATATTAACAAATTTTCATGGCTTTGGATAATCAATCCAATCATGATTAAAATATATCAATTTACAAAAAAATGAAGGGTATTGATAGCTGTTGGAATGATAAAATGACAGTTTTTGGGGTCCCTGATGGGCAAGAAATACAATGGAAGCAGAATTTAAGTGGATGAAAATCTTGCAATGGATAAGAAAATATGCAGACTGTATTAGTGTCCTTCTCTCGCTGAGCATAGGAATTTTTAAAAAAATCCTTGCATTTGAAATTTAACAGATACACCTGGCTTGTTTTCAAGATTTTTTTCCTCCTGTGATTGCAAAGGAGGAAGGGAGGTGGATTCTTTTTTTTTATTTTTAAGAATTGAGCTTCTCTGGATTTTGCATGCAATCCTGTGTTCTTTGGCATGGGCAGGGAAGTTTGTGCATTGTATAGTATAAAATAGTGTTATAATTTCTACTCTGGGTCTTTATGTTTTACAGATGCTACAACCTTCAACTGTTTTTTTGTGTGATTTTTGAAAGAAAATAGTTAAGGGAAACTCCTGTACTGAGAGTAATCTAGAAGTTAGGGAGAAAAGCTGGCACAACATTAGAGGTTGTTTATAAACCTTTATCATTTTTTCAAGGTTAGGCATTCTTTCAAAACGTAACTTGTGGTTTCCTTGTTTTCCTGCTCTGGTCATACAATAGAATGACAATAATCCTAGAATATATTGAATTTAAGGAAGGGCTTATGCCCGATTATCAGTCTACATGGAAAATAATAGTGAAATGAATGAAATTGGATTATATTCTTCAGATAGCAAGTGGTCAGATCATTTTTTTAATGCTCTCTTACATTATACAGTAGCAACAGCTGCAGCAACAGTAATAGATAGTATATATACTGCATTGGGCAATTGATACCATATTATATACTATTTGGTTGGCTTAGTAGAAAATATGCCCATCTGAACCTTCTGGTTTTTCCTATGAGCAGGTGCACCTGCTTTAATTTAATTGCTTCATTGCTTTAAGGAGCATGGTATGCAAGGCTGGGGTTTGAGATGAGATTGGACGGGTAGAAACTCTTGGGAAAAGATAGCCCACAGGTTAATTTTGTGTGTGTGTGTACACATACACACACTATTGCATTGTAAATAAGGTGAAAATTCTGAGAAAAGAAAAAATAGGTCTAGGCCTAAAAATCGTAAGTATCATGCTCAAAATCTCAAAGAAAAAAAACCCAGTGTGCGTTTTTGAAATCCTTAAAAAAATTGGAAGAGGAGGCAATGGAAGAGGGCAGAATACAACTTTGCCTAGGGTGCCAAAATTCACAGAACTGGCTCTGGTCGAAGAGAATGTTAAACTGGAAAGTCCTGGGACACACAGCACAGAATGTTACCACTTTGGGAACATCCTGGCATATGTTCAGTGATTAATTTCATAATTAATTTATAAAAGACCCCTAAAGAACTGTGGATTAAACAGGTTTAAACCTATTAATTTCGATGCAGCTAGAGTGTTTCCTTGTCTTTCCTCCAATCTTTCCAGGGCAGTGGGCAGCCCGTTGGTCATGGATCCCAACAGCATCTGTCGGAAGACCAAGCGCTTGGCAGGGAAACAGGCTGAGCTCTGCCAGACGGAACCTGAGATTGTACAAGAAGTCGCCAAAGGAGCCAGACTGGGTGTCCGTGAGTGCCAGTACCAATTCCGTTTTCGTCGCTGGAACTGCACCAGCCATAGCAAATATTTTGGGAAGATCCTACAGCAGGGTGAGTGGGGTAGGCTTTGTTGCTTAAGTAGACCACTGTTCTTTGGGATTCTTCCAGAATAGAGGGGGCGGGGTGTAGAAAGCATTTATTTTGTCCATAAAAGAATTTTTTTCAGCCAAATAGTCCTCACAATTAAAAAGAGAAGAGAGGACACCCTATATTTTAGAGGTGACCAAAATTGCCAGTGGGATAGAAGCTCTTATATGGAGATGATTCGGGGGGGGGGGACATGACAGAATACATTTGCAACTCTTCTCTGTTTGCTTTGAAATTAAATTGGGCAGTAGATGGGATGAACACACCTGTTTACTGAATCCTTGCTGCATACTTTGAGTTGGGCTATTCAGATAGTTCTAGGATTTGGGATTGATTTAGTGCTTCTACTGGTGGCTGGGAAACAGGAACTCTCCAGTCATAACATGCACTGTTTGTCTCCGAATTATAGTGATGTTTATTATTTTGTGTACTATTTCCAGTACAGAGGCCTTAGCTTAACAAACTGCATTCACACTTCCAAAAGGAGCCTCTTTTAAAAGAAATGTTTTATCTATTTCTCTCCTTGACTCACACAGCTGTTTTCAGTTGTTTTAGCTCAGGGTAGTGAACAGAAATAGGAAAAAAAAAATTCTTTCCTGAGCACCTTTGTCAAACTAGCCTCACTGATATCTAATTTGTAAAACACCCCCCCCCCCCAAGCTGCAATAATATCCCCCTGCCAGTTTGCTTAGCAGATCTCCCTTTGGGTCCTGCTGGACCTTCGCTTGCAGATTCATCTGTTCTTTATATCTCCAGTCCATGCCATATAAATACAATTTCTGCTATGCCCAATGGTGCCCCATCCATTGCTTTAAACTTTTGTTCTTTTATATTTTTTCACTTGCATCAAGGGTCTTAATTAGGCATAAAGTTCTTCGTGTCTGTGTGAAATTGTGCCTGGTTTTGAAAAAAATCCATTTGAATGTTAAGACTATAATATCATCTCACATCCTACCATACCCTCAGATGATAAAAATATTTCTCTGAAATGAAGCCAATGAACTTCTTACAAGTACTCATTTAATTAAGACACATAGGTAAAGGTGAAAAATCTCTCTTTGTGTTTGTAGTAGAACATCTAGTTTTTGTCTTCCAGGTTATTTGTTTTTCCCTATTCCCCAATTTACCCTACAGCACTGAAATTCCCTTTTGGTCTCCTCTCCAACTACCACTAATAAACAAAGAGGCAATGTAGCAATTCTAACTGACCTATCTATAAACTCATTTTATCTTAAGTATTGGATTTCAGGATCAGTGGAAATACAAAACACTTAGGCCTCCCTATTGATCTACATCCAGAATATCAAGCAATTTTTCTTATATTATTTAAATTATTCAGTTAAAGCACTGAGGGACTGTGTCTACAGGCTACAAATGTAGGTCTAGTTTAAATGTGAACCCAGAAAGCATTTAAATAAAACTAGAAAGCATTACTCCTAGTTGAGAAGTAGACTTGGGCAGTCTGAAGGCTGTTTGGTATGTTAAGATTATAGCATTTTGATACTTGTGTGCCCCTTCCAACACACACACTACATTATACTGATAGGAAGGGCAGACATTTTAATTTTTCTTCTGTTGCCAGTGATCCTTTTCCAGATTACAGAAGCCACTAATCTTGTGCATGGTCACTAGTATGGGTGAAGCTTTATCTTCTTCCTCTTTTCTATTATTAATTCTATTATTAATTGAGGAGAAGTAGTAATCTGTCCCCCTTATTCAGGTGCAGGCTGATCAATTAGATAGTCAGAAAAATCTGGTGGGGCACTTGAGACCTATAAAAATAGAAGCAACCAAACAAAACATAGCTAAGTGTCAAAGAGACCGAGACATTACTGATAAGCAATGTAGGATAACACTTCTAGATCTGATATGCATCCATATAAGATATACCCATATACCCATTAGAAGTATTGTTTCCCTAATCTGAAAACAATTATTTAAGCCTTGCCCATGTGATTAATTGACAACATTTAATTATTTTTCAGACTTTTTTAAATTTAAAAAACCCTGCAGTTATTGTGTCCCTTTGCTCATATAAAGGGAAGGTCATATAAAGGGAAGGAATGGCTCTTTTAAGATGATGCCTATTGCAAAGTGTATGTATGAAGCATGCAAAAACCAAGCAAGCATGCATTTTCCTATACAACTACATTTTATTTTTATGAAGATACAAAGTGAATGTTATACAATTATTTGATAAAGACTTCTGAAATTCAGTTACCATTGTATTGTTTTAAAAATAGAATTGGATTCTGCACTGCCTTTTGCTTCCTGCAAAAAAAAATTGTGTTGTCCAGCTCAAATCATCTTAGCATAGCCCATTTGGTGGAAATCAGGAGTGCCTTTGACAAGTTCAGAACAGTTTTCATAACCTTGAATTCTTAGTCAGGTTACAGATATATGAAAGTTGTATGAAAACACAAAGGACACTAGATTGTTATTCTTGATTAGAGTTAGATTAGAACTTCTTGGGTTCAATCTCCATTCGCACATGAGATTATGAGGGTGCTCTTGGACTAGCCTCCTTCTCTTATTTACCTCCAAGGGAACTGGAGAAGATGAGGTTTATGTGTGTGTGTGAAAGTAGAGATCCATGAATGGCACCTTGAAATCTATGGAGGAAAAGATAGAAGCAAATGAAACAATGCTGCTGGGATCTGAGTATCTGATCAAGCCACGGAGTCCCTTGATCGTGAGGAGGAGGAGGAATTTAGCACAGGATAAACCTTTGCTGCTTGGAGAAGACCAAGAACCATCTTTTCTCTGAGTGAAGATGGCAGATACACGTTGCTCCTAAGGGGTTGCGCTTTGTTCTTTTGCAGTGTGAGAGCGTGAGAGGTACACGCATCACCTGGGCTTTGGGGCAGGAGGCCGCAGATTATTACTACAGGCTGAAGGTTTATTTCTGTGACATGTCTCCCTGTCCTTGTAATGAAGCAATTATGGATGCTCCCAGACAGCACAGCAGCTTTTAATAAAGCCCAAGAATGCATCCATGTCTGGGAGAGATTTACTGCCCCCTCCTCCTTCTCAAAGGCTTTGCTCCTACATGTCCGTAGAGCTTTCTCAGACTTCCCAGCAACTGAGAAAGCAAAAATGGGCCATAAATATGGCCAGGGAGCCTCTCTGGCACCTTCACAGTGAATAACCCCCACTTCTCCTCACTCTAAGGCAGAGGTCCCAAACTTGGCAGCTTTAAGACTTGTGGACTTCAACTCCCAGAATTCTTCAGCCAGCGTAGTCCTACCTTAATGACTACTTCAGCTTCAACCTCAACAGCACACAATAGATATAAACTCAGGGTAAACTGCACAAAACTCAATTGCAGGAAATATGACTTCAGCAACAGAGTGGTCAATGCCTGGAATATTCTACCTGACTCTGTGGTTTCTTCCACTAACCCCAAACACTTTAACCTCAGACTGTCTATTGTTGATCTCACCCCATTGGTAAGAGGTCTGTAAGGTGCATAAGTGTGCCAACCCTGTCTTAATTTTCCTTTTTATTCGTATCTATTTCATGTATTAATAATCATGTTTATAGTTATACATATCAAATGTGTGCTTGACAAAATAAATAAATATTAAAAAATAAAATACGTCTTAACGTTGCCAAGTTTGGAGACCTCTGCTCTAAGGGCAAAGAAAGCCTCACCTTCCTTTGTCCTCCTGCCGGCGATCGCTCCTCGATCCGAGGCATTTTTCCACGCGTAAAACCAAAGAGTCTAACCGGGAGGAAGGCAGAGCACGACAGGGAACGTCTACCCAAAGGCAACGTTGAACTGAAGGGTGTGAGTTGTGTTCCGTAATGGGATAAAGTTAACAGCAACCAGAACAGGGCAGAATAGAATACTTCCCTGCAACAGGTGCAGGAAGAGTGGCAAATGCTCACTTTCGTTCGTCAGTTCACTAATAACCGCGGGGCCGAGCCCAGGACCAGGCAAGCATGAGAACCAGAAAGCTACAGCAGCCCTGGGTACGGGCGTTTCCAGGCGCTCAGGACAGGAGCTTGAACCCACGGACGAGCAAGCCAGATATACCCAGGGAGAAAATGGCGCTCGTTCTTGGCGGGACAGACGGGACGGGGGCCCATTGGACCGCCGCAGATATGTGGACTACAAGCCCCAGACGAAAGCTATGCCGCTGCACCGCCGCACAGGGAAAAATACTCAGTTCCTTGAAACCGCCTCCCAGCGTGGCAGCCCCTGGTGCAAGCAGCCCCTTACTGGGGCAGAGAGGTGGTGAAGCGGGGGTGGCGGTGGGGGGAAAGGAGACGGAGCCCTCGGCGATGCGGCGCCTCATGCTGGAATAGAGCAGAGCAAAAGAGAAATCCCCCCCCCCGAGCCCCACTGTGGCTGTGGCAGGTCCCAGCATGGCGAGGGATGCTTGGAACTCGTGTCCCGCGGCGGAGGGGCGACTGGCGTCCCCGCCATAAATAAAAAAATCCAGCTTGTTGAGATGGGAAGGGGGCTACTGCATCTTGGAATCCCACCCCTCGTTGTTACTCTGTTGCTAACGAAAGCGATTTGTTGAACTAGCAGCAGGCTGTTTGTTACAGGCTGTTCTGCGCTTTTCATGAAGCAGCATGGGGTCCTTTTTGGTGGGAAGATTCCCTGCCTTCCCTGTGTTACCTTTTCAGTAGCAGCACCAAGCGGAATTGACAGTTGGTTTAAAACTAGGATCTCCACAAAGAGCGGGTTTAATTCATTCGCCGGTCCCATTATCTCCTCCCTTTTCCATAACGATCTTTGTAGAGTGAAGTCCGATGTGTATTTATTTGGGGGGAAAAGTCCGTTTTACTGATTTCAGGGGGCCTTATTAACAAACAAGGGTAGGTGAGATTACTGTGCATTCCAGCTTCCTGATGATTGGAATTTAGTGTTGAATGGTAGATCTTTTTGGTTGGCAGATGCATACCCAGAACGACTAAAATCATGCCCTGACAACCTCAGTTTTCCTCCTTGGTTATGCAATGTTGGTTTCACCTTATTTCTAGCCCATTTTTTCCCTTGTCACATTGGCCAGTTCCCCACAATTGAGTGGACCCAGAAGAATGTCTGTTGTAAGATTGACTGGTTGTATCACTAATTCCTATCTTGCTTCTGCATTGCTTGTTATCACCACTGGCTGCCAAATGTTGTCTAAATTGGCAGGTTTGCCAAGCAATGTAGGCTTGTTGATTGGTTTTCTTATTGCCTGGTGAAAGGGGCTCGCTGAGAGCCAGAGTGACACCAACCAGCAGCCAATGTAACAGATGCTATGGAGATAGGACTTGGTAATGTCAATAGCAAGTTTTACGACAGTATTGCTTCCTGTCCACATCAATAGCATTGACTAATACTTTAAATCAATGGTTGGGAATTGTTCTATGAGCCTTTCCTTTCTAAGGCAGGGCTCCCTAAACTTGGCAGCTTTATGGATTTTCCCATGCTGACTGTGGAATCCTGGGAGTTGAAGTCCACAAGTCTTAAAGTTGCCCCATGTTTGGAGACCCTGCCCTAAGAATACCATTTGGCTAAAGAAAAGCCAATGATATTTATTGCCCAGTCTCCCCAGGATACAGGCACTTCCTACTGGTCTGATCACATGACCACACCATTCCAAACAGGGCAGGGAATGCGATAAAATGTACATACCATATCTATGTCGCGTTTTGAGTGGGAAAATGTATTATTTTACAAAGAATGAAGGAAAATCATCATTGTTTATGTAGTCTATATTGGAGGTGGTGATCCTTTAAGGGCTGTATGCAACAAAATTTCATTTTAATGTAAGATGATAGTGTACATTCAAAGTGACAATAAAGTCTCCAAGTCTAATTATGGCTGAGGATGAGTAAATGCCAACGTACATTTTTGAACTAGAGCTATACTATGCCTTGTTCTGTCCTTAAATAAGTAGGTTTTCTATAAGTAACAGCCAAGAAAAAGCAACTACAGGTAATACTGTATGAGAAGCCTTCAGTGCAGTGGTAGGATTCAAAAATGTTTATTACCAGTTCTATGGGTGTGGCTTGGTGGGTGTAGCTTGGTGGGCATGGTAGGGGAAGGATACTGCAAAATCTCCATTCCCTCCCCTGCTTTCCAGCTCTGTTCTCCTGTGCAGGGCAACAATAGAAGACCCAGCCAATCAACTCGGGAGGCAGAGAATAGATGGGGGCAGGGCCAGTCAGAGGTGGTATTTGCCGGTTCTCCAAACTACTCAAAATTTCCACTATTGGTTCTCCAGAACTGGTCAGAACTGGCTGAATACCACCTCTGCTTCAGTGGCTGAATTGTTGTTGCCTATGATGACATGGCCTGCCAGTACCTCTTGCTTTGCTTGGCTATTAAGGTTATTTTGAAAGATGACTCTGCCTAATGTGTTTTCCATCTCTCTCTCTCTCAACTTACAAAACAGATATCCGGGAGACAGCCTTTGTCTATGCCATCACGGCAGCTGGTGTTAGCCATGCGGTCACCCAGGCCTGCAGCATGGGAGATCTGCTGCAGTGTGGCTGCGAGGCCACTCGGAGCAGGGCCCCTCCTCTGCCACCCGCCATCACGGGATCGGAGAGCTCTGCTTGGGAATGGGGTGGCTGTGGGGATGATGTTGACTTTGGCTATGAGAAATCCCGGCAGTTCATGGATGCTAAGCGCAAGCGTGGCAAAAGTGACATTCGGACTCTGATTGACCTGCACAACAATGAAGCAGGGAGACTGGTAAGGGCCGTGTTGCTTCTTCATCCTATTTTCTGTGCAAACCTCTGCTGATGGACTGCTCTGCCTCCTTCTATATCTACACTTTTCATGTAGGATATGTTGACAAAAGTGATTCATGGATTCCCTTCTAGTTGTCATATACAGAAGTGTACCATGACTATGACCTGTTATGCAACCTATTTCAGGTGTCTGAATTAGGTAGGTGCCAATAAAGGTGCCACAAAGTTGGGGTAACATTAACATCTGTAAGCTTCTGAAGTAAGAGTCACTCCATTATGTTTGAGTTGAAAGCCTGAGCATTCATTGCTTTTCCCCAATCAAGTCCTGATGACCTTAAGCATTTCCACTGCATTTTTTCATTCAATTCAGGGCAGAAAATAGAGTGGCATATGGATGATATCTTAGTATGATTTGGAAGATTACTTCTCCCAGTGGTTTCATATAGTCATTAATCAAGATGTACTTATTTGTCTGGTCATATCCTTCTCTGAGGTCCTTTTCTCTTCTGTTCCATCTTGTCTTATATGTAGACAATTTTATATGTTCTAGGCCTCGTAACCTAATGTTCCTTTACACTGCTGGGTTTTTGATCCTCTACATAATTTTGAGAAGTAATTTTATGCATGTGTGTGTCTCATTTTTTAATTCCATTCTACAAATGAGCAGAGCAGCCTTAGATCACCAGTGAAAACATATTCCCTGCCAGAACAAGGAAACTCTATTGCTTGCCACAGAACTATCACTTCTGTTTGAAAAATGGATATTATTGCAGTTGAGTAAGTGTGTGCAGAGGGAGGAGAAAGTACAGGGACAAATATAAAGCATTAAAGGAAGTTTCTGGAACATAATAGCTAAGGTTTGAAAGTGTGATTTAAGACCTTGGATCAAATCCCATTATGAACAAGATCTCTAGATGGATTTTGGCAAAACCTTATCACAACAGATTCTGATGTGATGATAGGAATATTGGACTGTTAAAATATCTGCTCCCATATTTAAGAGCTGTTTGGATAGTGTATTCCGTCTAAAATTAGTCTGTATCAGATGATGATGAATGATTATTCCAAAATACAATTTTTATTATCTAGATTTCAGAAGCATGATGCTATAACATATCTTAACTCTCATTTTTCTTTCTTTTAAAAAAATGTAACACAGGAAGTGCCAATTTATTATTTTCAGGCATCATTATATTCTTGAAACATTAATCTGAGGACAATAATCTGATTTTCACAGCCTAGCTGACTGGCATCATTAATTAATACTTAGCTATATGAAGCTTAACTATATGAAGCTTATCAGCTCAGAAGTCAGGAAAATAATTGTGTTTCTTGTAAGATATTAAGAGACAGTGTCTATAAAACACAGCTTAAATAGTAATACGGTCATTATTATATGAAATAACAATTGATCTAACATACTTTTTTTTGCAAATAAAACTGAACATAAAAGAAATTCAAAAGTGCAATTAACATTTGCTAGGATCCATATAAAATTGCTTTGGGTAATGAAGTTGACCAGCTAGGTGGTCTGTGGGATGTCCATGTTTAAAGCGTTAGCTGCCACATATTTTACAAGCTGTTGTGGTGTCAATAGGTAGAAATGCAATATCTTTTTAAGGAAAAGAATGTACCCATGTAACCTTAGAAGAAACTTTCTGTCTCCTTGCCTGTTCTCACTTCTTATCTAAAATAATCAGCTAGGAGACTTCACTCTGATCTTACTAATCTTGCAATTGCCATTTTGTTCCCTACTTATTGTTATTATTTACTTATTATTTATCCCTACTTTTTCCAGGCAGTGAAGAACCACATGCGGACAGAGTGCAAGTGTCATGGCCTTTCAGGTTCCTGTGCCTTACGCACCTGTTGGAAGAAGATGCCTCCTTTCCGGGAAGTGGGTGACCGCCTGCTTGAACGTTTTAACGGGGCTTTTAAAGTGATGGGTGGCAACGATGGCAAAACACTCATCCCCGTGGGTCAGAACATGAAGCCCCCTGACCGGCAGGACCTCATCTATTCTGCCGACTCGCCTGACTTCTGCATTGCTAACCGCAAGACAGGTTCATTGGGCACACGTGGACGAGTGTGCAATAACACTGCCATGGACATGAGTGGCTGTGACCTGCTGTGCTGTGGACGGGGTCACCGTGAGGAGACGCTGCTCTTGGAAGAAAACTGCCTTTGCCGCTTTCATTGGTGCTGTGTAGTTCAGTGCCGGAAATGCACAGTGCGCAAAGAGCTCAGTTTATGTATTTGAGTGGGTACAGGAAGAACATTGACGAAGGATGACCCAAAGCAGGAGGACAGGAAGGAATGTGCCCATTGCCTGCCACAGAATCCCAAGAGAGCAAGCATCGCCAAGCTGTTTAGGGTATGGGGACATCCAGGTCATCTAGTTGAAATCAGAATAATGTGCTAGAGAGGCTGAGTCCACTTTGGATTCTCAGAGCAGGTTCTTGTTGATGGTCAATATTGTTCCTAGCACTTGACGACAACTTCTTTGTAGCAGATCCTTGGCATCTAGCACCAGGCTAAGGCTTCAGAAGATCCTACCACTCGACATGTACTCCTGAAAATGAGGAATCCTGTCTTTCCTGATACTCCCGTGGTCATTTCCAGCTGCTTGGTCCTATCTAGGTCTCTTACTATGGATTATGAACTGATTCTCTAGAGAGACAGGTGCTGTGCTTTCCTTATTAATGGATCTTTACTGTGTTTTAAGAGGACAGCAGAGATTTCTATCCAATCCCCCAAACTCCCTTACTCCTCTTTGGGCTGCCATTTCTTTTTACAATAATAAAGTTATTTAACTCATTTTTTTCAAGTGTGATTCAAGAAGTGCAATTACAAGTGCAATTAATATTGATCAGTAAGCAATTATTCATTTTGTTCTATTGTTCATCCAAGTGGAATGGTTAAACGACAAATGGTTTTTTTCCTCCCTGACATTATGTGCATTGAATTATCTTGAGATAATTACATCCAGCAACAGAGATGGAAAACCTTTAGGACTAAAAAATAAATAAATTATCCTTATTTGTATCAATAAATGGGAAATTTATTGCAGATTAATCTCTAATAATAATAGTCCTTGGAGAATTAGAAATGCTAGAGCTGAATTGTATTATATTTATAGTTAAAGATGCATGGATAAGATCTGGGCTGAATATTATTAGAGGATGGCCCTGTTGGACAGTGGAAAGATCTTTTACCAAGTCAATGATCAGACAAGTGCAGCATAAGCCCATTCTAAGAAACTGATTTGAGAAAACACCTCAGACAGACCCCCTGACTAATTCACAAAGAGACAAATTAAGGGAAGCCTATTCAGATTTGCAAGATTTGGTCACTAGAGTTGTCCTAAATTAATATAATAAAAGTGGTTTTTTATTGTATAGCATTGGTTACTCAGTTTGGTCTACCCTATAGGACTTACAAATACCCTTGTTTTATAGTTTTACCAATCCTCACATTATGGTATGAAGTGAAATCCAGAGCCATGTATGCAGTCCTGTGTAGCCCACCAATATGTGATTGGCTTCTATGGAACAATATTATGCTGCTTAAGTTTCTTGAGAGCTTCTAGCTGAAAGCATTGGTCACTGGAAGGAAAGGTGAAGTCTTGTAACTATTTCTCTTTCTCCTAGGAATCTTTTTTCATGTGGGGGAAAAAAAAGAGTGGGGGAAAAAAAAGAGCTAGCCAGGATAAAGATTAAGGGAACAATAAGAATTCTTGTTTCTCCCAATCTTGTGAACATTGTGGAGGAAGAGGGAAAAAAACCTCTTCACAGATCCTTATAAAGAATTGAATTTGTAAGGAATGTATGTGTAAATGCTAAGAGTACCTGATTCCAGAGTGCTGAAGTTGGAATTTGTACATTTTTGCCAACCTAATGATTTCTTCATTGTTAATGCTCTTCAAGCAATCAAACCTGTACCTATGTACATGGACAATCATCAGAATGGAATACACAGAAATAAAATTGACTATATTATTGGGACAAAGAGATGGAAGAATCCAATTGTAACACAAAAATATGCCTTAGGGGTGCTGGGAAACATCAGCTGCAAGTTCCAAGTCAAGCTAAAGTGGGGAAAAAAAGCAAACCAGTTTTCCCAATATTGTACTGAGCATACACTATTTTAAAGAAGAACATTAGCAGTCACTTTGAAGTCCTTAACCTTTTTTAAATAGGGGAATTGTGGAATTAGAGTTGTTAAGGATGAGGGTGAAAGTGACTGCCAAAGACCAGGAAAAAGAGAAAAACCAAACCAAACTGGAGGTCAGAACAAATGGTGGAAAATGCTAAGAAGAGAGGCCACAGCCAAGAAAGACAAATGACCTCAAGAAGGAACTTAGCAAAGCTTTTAGAAGAAACAAGCAATATTACAATGATTTCTGTAAAGACACTGAAGATGGAAATGGAGAAAAACAAGGAAATACTTCCAAATGATTACCAAACTCAAACTGGCATGCTAAAGAATGCCAATGGATAATAACTAACCAGTGTATTTAGAAGAAGAGTTGGAAGGGACCTTGGGGTGTGTCTTCTACTCCAACCCCTGCTCAAGCAGGAGATCCTATACCATCCCAAACAAGTGGCTGTCTAGTCTCTTCCAAAAAGTCTCCAATGATGGACTGCTTACAACTTCTGAAGGCAAGCCATTCCACTGGTTAATTGTTCTGTTAGGATTTCTCCTTCTATATTGCTTCTTTTCTTGATTAGTTTCCATCCATCTATTGTCTTCTGGTGTGAATCTATTTTCAACCTTTGTGGTCGTGCCTCAAATATTGGAACACTATCATGTCACCCCTAGTCCTTTTCATTAGACTTGACAAACCCAATTCCTGAATCAAGGTCATGGGACATATTAGTACTATTTTTTACCTTAGTAAGACTACTCTGAGAATACTGCATCCAGTTTTGGTCACCATGTTATGTAAAAGATATAGAAGACTAGAAAGACTAGAAAGACTAGAAAGAGTGCAGAAAAAAGCAACAATGAATAAGAAGGCTGGAAGCTAAAACATGAAAGGAATTCTTCAATATTCAAGTCTCTTGAGAGCCATCTGGATCTTGAGTCTATCTTCTGGGATGTTGACTATTTCTGCCAGTTTAGTGTCATCTGCAAATTTGACGAGTTCCTCTTCTATTCTGTCATCTAAATTATTTGTGAACATGTTGAAGATGCAATCCTAAATTGCATTTACAGAGGGATACAATCAAGATCGAGTGAGGTACTAATACCACTCTATAAAGCCTTAGTAAGACCACACCTAGAGTACTGCATCCAGTTTTGGTCACCGCACTATAAAAAAGGATATTGAGACTTTAGAAAAAGTGCAGAAGAGCAACCAGGGTGATTAGGGACTGCAGACTAAAACATATGAAGAACTGGCCATGGCTAATCTAGTGAAGAGAAGGACCAGGGCAGACATGATAGCCGTGTTCCAATATTTGAGTGGCTACCACAGAGTGGAAGGGGTTAAGCTATTTTCCAAGGCAGTTGAAGGCCAGACAAGGAATAATGGATGGAAACTGATCAAGGAGAGATTCAACCTAGAAATAAGGATAAATTTTCTAATAGAACAATCAATTAATAGAACAGCTTGCCTTTGGAAGTTGTGGGGGCTTCATCACTGGAGGCTTTCAAGAAGAGATTGCACTTCCATTTGTCAGAAATGGTGTAGGGTCTCCTGCTTGGGTAGGGGGTTAGACTAGATGACCTACTAGAAGATGACCTGTTACTCTAAAGAGTACTGGGCCTAAAAATACCCTTGGGGTACCCCACTGACTTCCATGTAGATGTGGTTCCATTAACATGGCTGACATGTTGAATGTCAGCCAATTACAAATCCATTTGGTGGAGATGCTGTCTATCCCACATTTTTAGCTCACCAAGAAGCAGGTTGTGATTTACTTTGTCAAATCTTACTGAAATCCAAATATATTATGTTCACTGCATTTTGTTGATCCACAAATTTAGTTACGTTGTCAAAGAATGAAATAAGGTTTGTTTGGCATGATCTGTTTTTGACAAATCCATGTTGGCTTCTGGTTATAACATTGCTTGCTTCTTGGTGTTGCTTGATTATTTTTTCCAGGACTTTTCCAGGTAATGATGTTAGGCTGACTGGTTTGTAGTTTCCTGGATCTAAAACTCAAAGGACTCAAAGAAGACCAAACAAAGATGGAAGGAGCATTCTGTATAACAGAGATGTCAGAATACAAGATGCTTTAGAACAGCGGTGTCAAACTCATGGCCTGTAGGCCAGATGGGTCACATATTGGTCCTGCCCCTACCCAGTTTAGCAAAGGGGAAAAAGTCCCAACATGTCACGTGACAATGCCATGACGATGCAAGTTTGACAAACCTGCCTTAGAAGATATCTTCTATTTAAAAGAACCACAAGTGTTAGAAGATGAAATTAGATGAGCACTCTGGTCATTTCATTTCCAAGCTGGAAGGCTATAGCAATTGATGAAATATCTACTGAAATATGGTAAGCAATTGGTAAAGGCTCTAACCAAACTATGTTAGCAAATCCAAAGAGTTGCATAGTGGACAACAGATTGGAAAAGGTCAATCTTCTTTCCAGTATCAAAAAAAGGGCTTAGTAGAAAGTGCAATCTATCATACTGTACCCCCAATTTGACATGCCAGTATTAGCTGATGTAATGCTGAAGATTGTACAACACCATTTAGAGTTCTACAAGGAAAGAGATGTCAGATATTTAAGCTGGTTTTAGAAAATGCCAGGGAACAAAAAACATTATTGTTCATGCACACTATGTAACTGAGGAAGACAAAGATTACTCAAAGATATGTACTTCACTAATTATAGAAAGGCCTTTGATTATATTGACTATGTCAACCCTGTCAAGCTGTGGAATGTTCCTAGAACATTTCATTGTCCTTGTGCAAAACTCACCCATAGGATGGGAAACTCAAAAGACCCTCAGATATGATGTGCCTCTATCTAAAAAGATTAAAATCATGCTAGCAATGGTTTTCCCCTGACACATTAGGAAAGTGAAAGTTGAAGAAGTCAAATAGAAAGAGTATGTTTTTCCAATTTTGGTGTTGAAGAAGACTCCTAAGAATATAGGGATAATCAAGAAAATAAACCAATGAATTAGAGAAGAAACACTCAGATAATTTGAGTTTAGAGAATCCAAAATTCTCCAAGCTTAAAATATCATATTTTGGACACATTATACCAAATTATACCTGACTCTTTTGAGAAGTCCATAATTTGGGAGAGGTGAAAAGGAGGATCAGAAAAGGACATCCAGCAGTATAGTGGATGAATTTGATTACCGAGGTTAAAGTTTTATCACTGGAAACCTGGAGAGCCAGGCTGGGGACTCATCATACTGAAAATGGTCTGAGTGATTGTTGAGAGTAGACACCAACTCAATAGTATGTAAGCAATCAATTACTGTATCCTCTTAGGCTAAGCTTAGAGTAATGTACATATGTGGTTATAGGAGATTCTCAAGTACTTTAGCAATTGAGAAAGAGCAGACATCAAAGCACATAATAGAGAAATTATATGCCAAAGGCATTTTGGCATTTGAGCCTTTCTAATACTGTAACTCCCCCCCACCTGCCCCCCGGGGGCATCCATTTGGGATCACTTCTCTTTGATTCTTGCCTCCTTTTTTTACTTACTACTTTTCTCAATAAGAAAGAAACTTTATTCTCAAGCCCTTCTCTTTGTTTTTCTCCCTTCTGCTTTTCCTTCTGTTTCTCACAAATGGAAAGGTTTCCCCTGGTTATTTTTAATCAACACTTGGGAAATATTTTTTTCTCCCACAAGAGGGCACCAAGGGATTAATTTAATGCAACTTGTGCCTGGATTGGGAAGTGAGCATCTCTATTATTACAGATTTCTAACTGCGCATGTGAACCCTGACAGGAGAAGGTAAGATAAAACATGCCTTTATGGTTGGCATGGCCTTATTATCTCTATGATGCCCTAAGAAATATGCCAACTTTGGCTCAGTGACCTTATGGGGAGAAAGCTTTGTAACGTACAGAGATACAACAGCAGTGTGACACTCTGAGGGAAATCTAATTGGTGCATATCTGGTAGTGTAAGGGCTACATGTGAGTTGGGTTGGCAAAAAAATGCCATCTATATATATATATATATATATATACAGGATCCACTAGAGCAGGGGTGTCAAACTCGACTTCATTGAAGGCTACATCAGGGTTGTGTTTGACCTTGCGGGGCCAGGGTGGGTGTGGCCAGCTCGATGTCACTTGTGTCAGGGGCGTCTGTGGCGGTCTGAGCGCTCTGCAGGGGTGGGATTCAATTTTTTTAACAACTGTTTCTGTGGGCATGGCTTAGTTGGTGGGTGTGGCTTGGTGGTCATGTGACTGGGTGGACATGGCTTGGTGGTCATGTGACTGGCTGGGTATGGCCAACTCAATATCACTCACATCGAGGCACATATCTCCTCGCCTGGCCTCTCATGACTGTGGGGATGCTGCAACAGTCATAAGTGTGAAAAATGATCATAAGTCACTTTTTTCAGTGCCATTGTAACTTTGAATGGTCACTCCACACAAGCAAAGTACCAGCAAAGGAAGGGAAAAAACTCCAGAGATGTTCCTGAGACAGGAAGTCTAATCTAGCCAAGAATGTAATAAGGGTTAACAGAGAGGCAGCTTCTGTAAGCAACACCAGAATGTTTCCTTCCTGCCTTCCTTACAGGATTAGGCCAGTAATTTCTTCTAACAATGAGTTCTCCAAACTGCTTAGAATGTTAACAACCGGTTCTAGCGAATAGGTGCGAACTGGTAGAATGTCACCCTTGGCACTCTGCCAGAAAACACGGAGCTCAGGAGAGCTGTGTGCAGCCCTTCCAAGCTCCGTTTTCACTAGCAGAGGCACTGCAAACCAGTCCTTTGCTATTTCCAGGGCAGCCCCACGACCCAAATCTAAGCACCCTGCAGGCCAAATCCAACCTGTGGGCCCTGAGTTTGACACCCAGCCTGCACTAGAGGAAAGGCAGATATTTGCAAGACTATATTTTTGGTCAAAACAGATAACACTGACAATGTAACCAACCAACCCGCCCCCCCAATAACATAACACATGGCTGCTAAATGGCAGAGAGATTGTGTTCATGTGGGGCACTCTGTCACTCATGACCATGAGTATTGATGAGTAGGTAAGCAGAGACACCCAAGGACTGTGTTCTCTTTTTCCTCTGTGGGTTCACTGCTTCCTCCATGCTAAGTAAGGCTGCATGGATGGGATAACTTAGGGAATTTATGATAGGATAAGAACTTCTGATTCTCTCAAAGTGGAGCCATGTGTCAGCCTTACCACAACACAAGCAGAAAATGAGAGGTTTCTTTCAGCATGTGGGGAGCAGCAGAAGGGGCTCCTCTAGACTTTTTTGCCCCCAGAATTCCTCAAAGGGGTCAATGCAGGTCAAGTTAAAGCTTCACTAACTTCATCCTCATCCAGCTTGGATTGTGTTGTCATTGATTTTTAAGATTTTTGATAGGCTCTTGCATCCATCTGTTCATAAACCTCTCTTAGATTCCATGAATAAAGCTCCAAGTATAGACAATTGTTTTTGTGCCAGGAACAACCAACCAAGGACCCAGAAGCAATGTATGTGAATATGTTGCAATACCATTTGCATCCTATAAAGACATTAAATACACATGAGCGAAATCTTATATACACTGAAGTGGTAGAATCCATCTGATTCATAAGTGTGTGTGTGTGTGTATGTGTGTACAGACAGACAGACACACACACACGTGAATATTGCTCATTTACTTTTAGCTCTTGCCTGCCACCACATGCTTCAGCTTTAGCCACCTGTCATAGGTGATACAACTCTTAGTACATTATTCCTATAGGAATGCAGTAAAAGGAATAAATAAAAAGTAGTAATAATTGATACAACAGGTATTTCCCAAGGTGGAAGGACAGTGCAATTGCTTTGCTTCTCTTCTGTTCGGTAGGTCCTAAAACAGAACGTTTGTCTCAAAATCCTGCCTTCACCAGGAAACTGCTAGAAGTCAAGACAATAAACAACATATATGAGAATAAAGTAAGAGAAAGTTTGGAATGATTATAGCCTGTTCTTTGGTTCTACTTTCAGAACACTTACTCATTTTTAACCCATAGCTTGTTACAAATAAAAATACACAACACAGTATCATATTACAAGTATTCAAATAATAAAAACGCAAAACTAGAAATCCATCTGATGAGTTACTGTATCACTTCTGTTTTAATCTGGACTCTTCAATCAAGAGATTCAGCTAAACTGCAACTGGCTGGATTCATGTAACATACTAAACTATGGGTCATAATGCATAAATCATGGTTTACAAGCAATTCTCCATGAGCATGTAGCATGTTATGCTTTAACGTGATGAATAACTGAGTTTGAGGCCAATGTTTTCAGCTGTTTTAAAATGGACCTGTATCTGGGTAATTTTATTAAGATTGGTCTGATCAAGACTTGGAACTTTGCTCTCCCCTATTCTGCTGTGGTTTAGTTCAGGTGTCCCCAATCTTTCCAGCTTGGCAGCCCGGCCAGGTGTGACGAGGTGTGTGTGAGTGGCAGGCACATGTGCCTATGCACAGCTCCATGGAGTTTGTGTGAGCGGCAGGCACTTCTGCTCCCATGTGAAGCTCCATACAAGCGGAGGGTGCTTGAGCAGTGGATTCTTGCACTCGCAGACAAAGCTCCACTCATGTTAGTGGAGGGGCTCATGCGCATAGCTCCCTTCATGTAAACAGAGCTTCATGTGCAAGTGGCCCCCAGTTGTGTGAGCAGAGATTCACATATGCATGCTTGCCCATTTCTCCTGCAGCCTGGTTTCGAACAGTCTGCGACCCGGTAGTGGGCCACTGTTGGGGGTTGGGGACCCCAAGTTTAGCTAAATTGGAGCAAAGTGATCTTTTCTTTTTAAACTTTGACTCTATAAATCTTAGTGGGTTCAGTTTCCTTTCCTTTCCTTTTTGCAAATTGAGCCAACAAAGCATTTTGGTTGGCATATCTTTATATGGCTGACGTATTTGAAAAATATGTTTTTCAAATCCCATACGGATAAACAAATTTGCAGTAATCATCTATATTTTGTCATCCTAAATTAAAATAAAAATAAAAACAGTAAGCAGGGGATTGGCAGGCATGCCTGCTTAATTTTGTCTGTGTTTCTGCTGAAAATTGTACTCATATCAAGCTATTGATAGAGTTAAAATAAAGGCTATTGGTGGGAAAAGGTTTACAGAGTCCCCTTTTCTTGCACTTAACTCTTACCTCACCTCTATCCCACATTAAAGATTTGTGAAAAGAATCAGCATATACATTTTCATTGGATGATTGTGAAAACCTCAGTTAAATCAAAAGTTCTAATTACAAATAATGCTATGGGAGTATCAATTTAATAAATAGCTAGTGTTTTAAGGTATAGAAAAATCCACCAGCATTGACAATCTTCTATTGTCCTCATTTTTATTTTGTTTTCTTGTTGTAATCTAAAAATTACTAGCTTTGCAAATGAGGCTGAGCCATGATTTGCTTAACCCCAGGTTAGTGAATAAATCTTAAACAGCTGTTCTTAAAACACACTGCCAAAAAGATACCCTAATGGGATATATGAATCCCAATCAATATAAGCACAAAAATGAACAGTAAATAAAATACTCCTGACTTCAAGTCAGAATAATAGAAACTGTCTGAACTGATACATTGGCCTTAAATAATGCATGTTCTATTGCTTAATGAAATGTAAGCCCAGGCTTTGCAGTTTTTAAACCATGATTTCTGGATATTATGCAAATTTGCCACTTGTGGTTTATTCAATGAACCATTAAAAACCCTTAGCATGCTACAATATAGGAATAAATCATATTCTGTTGTGTCTATACTTACAGAGTACCAGAATTGCATGTTCCCATTTCAGAGAATATCAGAGTACAGTTGAAATGCAATTTCACTTAATTAGGCTGCCTTCCTAGAGGCAAGCTTACTTGCTGTTTATGTGAGGATGGTGGAGGGGTCTCCATCCTCCCCATTTTTAAAGTGGTACAAAGTTACTGCTGTACATTATGATTGGTAGGATAGCTATTTCAGAATGAGAAATTGAAATGAAGGTGAAATGCAGACCTGCTCAAGTAACTCTAAAGTTGGGTATCTGGATTTAGTAAACAGCAGCAGGAAGGGGATATTTTCACTTGGAACCAATTGTGTAATTAAGGCTTGGAAATAGATCAAAGCACTTCCCTTTACATTTGACCAGATGTGTGCGTGTTTAGGTTCGCCACAAACATCTGCTCTTCTTAAAGCAGCTCTTATGGTCATTCATTAGATAGGAAGGCTGTGGGCCTGGCCAGGTAACGTGGTTATTAGGTGGAAGCTGTTATCTAGCACAAAGAGGTTATGCAATTGAGGACATGCATAATCCTTCGGTATTACCACAATTCAAATGGACTGAGGAGAAGAAAAAGAGAGATACAGCTAAAACACTTTGTATGTAATTTTCTTCTCTACTCCAGCACAATTTAAAAATACATACAATATATTAACTTGCATTTAAAGGGTTTGATTTGAAAGCTGCTATATAAATTCAATTTTCAAAGCACTCTCAGTTTCACATCTGCCTGTTAGCTTTTCTTCTGGTTAATGAGGTTGCTAAATCTCAATAAATCAAATGTCAGCTATTGCAGCAAATTAACTGTAGAGCATTAAAAAAAAATCATTTTTTGCTTTTAATACTATATCAAATACATGCAAATATTTGAAGTAAATAGAAAACTACACTTTTTATAGCCTTCCCAACTCAAAAGATTCTGGGTGGGTTACAACATATTATATACATGCAACAATGAAATAAAAATCTATACTATAAAAACAATAACAAGAAGACAACAATAGAAAGCTAAACCTCTCCCAAGATGGAGGTCAGTAAAAGTCAGTCAGAGTTGAAAACTCAACAAAATATTACTGTTGTTGGACATCTTCTACAACCACAAGGGAACAAGTGAGTTTTATACATCTCTGGAGGTCAGGAATTGCAAAGACCGGTGGTTGCCTCAGAGAAGACTTCTTGCCTTATGCAAGTCTGAGAAAGGAGGGACTGTTAACAACTGTTTCTGGAATTCCATCTTTATATGGGAAGATTTTATTTCTTCTGGAAAGATAAGGAAAAGGAGATCCAACTGTAAACAATGGTCCAGCAGAGAAAGCTTTAGCCTAAATAAATAAAGCCTAAGTTCAATACCCATGCTTCACTATGAAACTATGTGGTCAGGCTTAGTTTTTGGGGAGGAAAATAACGGGGTGGGGAATTCTATCTCTGCCTACTAGCATCCATCGGTATTCATTTGGTTAGCGTCCTGTCAGTATGTGAGACATTTGAGGGCTGTTTGGGAACTGTTTCAGCAAGAAGACAGCAAGGAGCCTGGGAGTGGCTTAGCTCAACTGTTCTGTATTAAAGCTGTTTGCTGCTGTGAAACTAAAATTGAAACTGAAACTTCTCTGCTTGTGTTTTGAATTTGGAACAGATTTGTTTTCAGGTGGGGAGGGAGAGTAGAACTCCTTAGCATCAGAGCGTGTTAATAACAATATAGAAAATACTAATGCTCTGATGGTCATTTCAAAAAATCCTTTCTTAGTGAGCACTTAGAAGCCAAGAGGAACATACGTGCCAAATGTCGTGTGTAGGCTTTACGGTTCTGGAGATTTTGTGATGATTCGTGAATGGTATTTCACACACACACACACACACACACACACACACACACACACACACATATATATATATGTAAAACTTATAAAAGTTGGATTGATGATGCATGTTTGTTAATATGTAGAGTTTGTTCCTATACTGTATAAACAGAAAGTTTAATCAAGTAGATAGATGCATGTCAAGATGATATCCCAGGAATAGGCCACTCTTTGCAAGATGGAAGCAAGATAAATCCATATATTGAAGTGTAGAATAAATCTGAAATGATTGCTTTTTAATGCTGCATACCATAAGGATTTGGGCACATTGGTGAGGTCCTTTACATAATATGTAAAGAAAATATTCTAGTTTATGGTCAGCCTAAAATATTATATGAAGTTTCAGCAGGGTTGATTGGATGTATTACTCTGAGGAGGCAAAACGCAAGATGTAATGAGTTGTAAAAATAACCTTGAGCGACAAGAAGAAGAGCCATAACCATGGACAACAGGTCTCAAGTCTAAAGCAGGAATGTAATTTCAAAAAGTATCTCAGACTCAACCTCCCTAATTCTATTTAACTTAAAGGTGGGGAAAGGAGAGACACATCCAAACTTCCAAGATTCTGTTACGTTATCTTGTTATAAAAGTGGTATTATTCATAATTTTGGTTTCCTGGTGGACTACTTGAAGGGTAAAAGACACAAGTACTGGATCAGTGATGGTTACTGTTAAGTTCTGCGCATGGGTGCAAGGAACGGAGACGAGGCAGTGAACAGTGAACTTCAACTCTTTATTAATCATCCTGAACAGAGCAAAAACCCTAGGTCAGCAGCAGCCCTCCTATAGGGCAGCCTGCTGTCTTATTAGCCAATGAGAAACATGGAAGTGTTAAACCCTTGAACCAATGAGAGTGGCTCGTTAACAGCCAATCAGATTCCCCAGAACGGACCAATCCGATATCACTATTATCGGCCAATCAGAAGTGCAGGATTAGAACCCTGCTTTTTCTTAAGGTTTGTTAAAACTTTATTTGAGCGCTTTTATTAGTTCATAACACCCCTTCCCCCGGGTTCTGTTTGAGGGGTGCGGTGATGTAATCCCTAAGATATGTAGGCTGTTTTAACTGTCTATTGGATTTGCGTTGTCCCACCAGTTCCTGTCTGTCATCCAGTTTCGGCGGGATGTTTTTGGACATATCTGGTACAGGCAGTTCCGCATCCTCAATGGACGACTCGGTGCCACTAATGCTGTCATTGTTGTCCTCTGATCTTTGTGGGCTCGCCTCCGTTGAGGTATTCCTCTGTAGCAAGGAGAGTCCCCTCCCTGATTCTTCTTCATTTATCGTGCCCGATTGCTGATTTCCTTCGCTTCTGCTTTCTACCATCTCGAATTCGGTTTCTTCGACATCCCCTCCCCCCTCAGTTTTGGAGTCACAGGAGTCGCGGAAACTGGGTTGTAGCCTAGAGCAAAGCTGATCTATATGGCATTTCCATATTTTTCCGTTGCAGGTTTGCACACGGTACGATCTGGGCCAGTGGTTTGAATTACGGTTGCTTCGACCCATAATGGTTTGCCGGAGAGGTTTTTGGCGAAAACTAAGTCGCCTACCTTGAACTCGCGGCATTTTCCGGTAGATCCACAGGATTTCTCTGGCTCGTAGGATGGGTGAAGCCGGTCGAGGTGAGAATGGAGCTTGCGTCCCATCAACAGTTCAGCTGGGGTCTTGTTGGTGATGCTGTGCGGAGTGATGTGTTGGAGTAGGAGTATTCTGTTTATTTTGTCATCAATGTCCCCATAGTCCATTTTGTGGAGAGTTTTTTAAACAAATTGTACCATGCGCTCGGCCCTGCCATTAGCCGCAGGGTGCGCTGGCGAAGTTAGCGCATGGCGGATACCCCGGTCCGCTAAGTATTGTTCAAACGCCAGGGCGGTGAACTGGGCTCCATTGTCGGAGACCAGAACGTCTGGCAGCCCGTGCATTGCAAATAGCCTATTCAATTTTCGGATGACAGACTCGGTTGTAGTATTCTTCATTTCGTGGATTTCGAGCCAGTTGGAATAGGCATCCACTGTTAGGAGGAACGTATGTCCTTTAGTAGGTCCCGCAAAATCAATGTGGATGCGGGACCACGGCCCCTGGGGGATTTCCCATTCTGTTGGAGTTGCTCTAGGTGGGGCACTGCTGACTTCTTGGCACTTTAAGCAAGTCTTTACCCAGGCTTCAATCTGTTTGTCGATGCCCGGCCACCACGCATAGCTTCGTGCGAGCGCTTTCATGTGCACGATGCCGGGGTGACCCTCATGCAATGTTTTCATTACTGCTCGTTGTAACCACTCTGGGACGACGACTCTATCTCCCCATAGGATGCAGCCTTTTTGTGAAAAAAGTTCTGTTTGCCGGTTTCTGAAAGGGGTGAAGTCGTCAGGGGTTTGTTCTATTGGCCATCCTCGTTCGACCCAGCTAAGAACTCGCACCAAGACAGGATCTCGTTTTGTTTCGATTGCAATGTCTCTGGCTGTTAGCAGTGGTGAATGTAGCATTTCAATCTGAAGTGTCGTAAGGGTTGGAGCTGGGTCGTCGACGGTTTCCGGAAGTGGGGCACGGCTCAATGCATCAGCATGGGGAATGGCTTTATAGTTGTACGCAGCTAAAAACTCCGACCAGCGAGTCATTCTAGGTGACAATATATAGGGAGTTGGCTTGTCTCCCGCTATAATCCCTAGCAAAGGTTTGTGGTCGGTAACAATAGTAAAAACTCATCCATACACATATTCATGAAACCGTTTCACAGCAGATACAACAGCAAGAGCCTCTTTGTCGATCTGGCTATAGTTATGTTCAGTCTTTGATAGGGTCCTTGAAAAATAGGCAATAGGGGCCTCACTACCATTTGGTAACACATGACTCAAAATGGCTCCTAATCCAAACGGTGACGCGTCACATGTAATTGTTAAAGGCAGAGTCTCGTTATATTGCATTAAAACAGCATCTGAGGTTAGTAAGTTTTTCACTTGTCGGAATGCGTACTCCTCCAGACCCAGGTTGCTTTTTTGTCAAGAAGTCTATGTAGGGGCTCAGCTACGGTCGCTTTCTGGGGCAAGAAGATGTTGTAAAAGTTAATGAGCCCCAGGAAAGCTTGGAGATCAGTCCTATTTCTGGGTCTTGGGGTGTTTTTGATTGCCCTCAGTTTGCTATTAGTGGGGTGAATGCATTGTTTATCGATTGGGTACCCCAGGAACTCTACTTTATCTGTACACAGTTGACATTTATTTTTTTTAAACTTAAGGCCAGAGTCTTTAAATTTCTGGAGGACCATTTTAAGACGCTTTTCTAGTATTTCTCTATTCAGGGCAGCAATTAAAACGTCATCAAAGTATGGCACGACCCCCTTGATCCCTTGCAAGAGTTTCTCCATCAGACTTTGAAAAATCCCTGGGGCTACGCTCACTCCAAATTGGAGTCAGTTGCACTTAAAGGTGCCTCGGTGCGTGACGATCGTCTGTGTCTCTGCGGTTTTTTTATCTACAGGCAGTTGTTGGTATGCCTGTGCTAAATCCAATTTAGTGAAGACTTTTCTGCCCCCCAGGGAATGGAGAAGGTGTTGTACCACCGGCACCGGGTAAGCATTCTGTTGAAGGGCGTGATTAAGGGTGGCCCGGTAGTCCCCACAAATCCTTAACGATCCATCCGGTTTGATGGGTGTTACAATTGGGGTTTCCCAACGAGCGTGGTCAGTTGGTTCTAAAACACCCTGGGCTATTAATTTATCGAGCTGCTCATCAATTTTTGGTTTAAGGGCAAAAGGTACCCGACGAGGCTTAAGGCAGATGGGGGCTACTTCAGGGTTAAGGTTAAAGGATATCGGGGTCCCCTTGTACTCGCCTAGTTTGTCTACAAAGACGTCCTGGAATTCCTGGACGATGGCCTCCTCCCAGTCATCACTTCTGGTTTGGTGAATGCCGGCTACCTCGATCCCGAGTGGGGCGAACCATTGAAGGCCTAACAAGCTAGGCCGGTCACGGTTGATGACGGTCAGTGGTAATGACGCAGTACGATTTTTGAATGATACTTGGACTTGGCTGGTTCCAACGACCGGAATTCGGTTCCCTTGATAATCTTTGAGTATGATTCTTTGGGCTCTGAGGTCTTGACGCCGGACGGCAGGGATCAATTGTTTAAGAGTCTTCCAGGAAACCATCGAGAGGGGTGATCCTGAATCAACTTCCATCACGCAAGGCTGGTTTTCGATGGCGACCTTCACTCGGATCTTCTTTGCATCTAGCGATGAGGCGTGACCGATTGTAATGGTTTGGTGTGCCTCTTCTCGTCTCATTGAAATGGCCAGTGTTTTATTTCTGTAGGAGTGGTTGTTCCATTGGAGGTTCAAATGTTCCCGACTCACAGGGCGATTCCCCGTGGTCTGGCAGTAGTTGTTTCCCCTCTGAAGTGGGCTGGATCCTTGCTTGCTTCCACAGACCTTCCCGATGTGGCCTCTTTTCCCACAGCAATGGCAGAGCGCATCAAGGAATTTGCAGTCTGATCACTGGTGGTTTGCCCCACAATCCGCACATTGGTGCGGTAGTCTTTGATTCCGCTGATGGCGTTGGTCACGTTCAGACCAGAGTCGGTTGACCTCCTCCTCATCACTTTCTGATGGCGATTCGAGGTCCTCGTGGTGGGTCGCTGTTGTGTGCCTCTCTAAGCGAGGTGAGGTATCGCTGGCGAGTTGACGGAGTGAAGTGTTGGTGCGGCGCATTCGGGCGGCCGACTTCCTGGTTGCTTCTGCTGCAGTAGCATCCTTGATGACATCAGCAAGGTCGAGGTCCCCTTTGGCCATGATCTTGCTCTGCGTCGTGTGGTCTTCGAATCCCAGAATTATTTGGTCTCTCAGAGCTTCTTCGAGGTCTGTAAACCCACAGAGGCCTCCCAGGTTCCAGAAATCCATGATGATATCTGCAACGCTCTCTCCTTTCCACTGGTCCCTCTGGTAAAATTCATGTCTTCAGACAAGCGTTGGTACGGCGGGTGCATAGTGGGCCGGTAGAAGGGGTGCGAGGACGTCCCAGTCCATGGTTTTCACTTCAGCCGGTTTCTCTAGTGCCTTGGCCATCTTAAAGTCGGCAGGCCCGCAATGGGTCAGGAACACTGCTCACTTTTTTCCCATAGTGGCATCCTTCAAGTTGTTGGTCTCCAGAAACATCTGGAACCGGTCTATGTACGAGTCCCAGTCTTCTTGTGCTGGGTCAAATGGAGCGGGTGGTATGGCGCCGCCGGACATGGTTTCCATTGCTGATGTGCCTTCAGCCACATGCTCTGTTTGGTGCTCTGTAGTGTTCAGTCAGCTCTGATGTCTCCGGATCCCACCTTCGTCGCCAGTGTTAAGTTCTGCGCATGGGTGCAAGGAACGGAGACGAGGCAGTGAACAATGAACTTCAACTCTTTATTAATCATCCTGAACAGAGCAAAAACCCTAGGGCAGCAGCAGCCCTTTTATAGGGCAGGCTACTGACCTATTAGCCAATGAGAAACATGGAAGTGTTAAACCCTTGAACGAACGAGAGTGGCTCATTAACAGCCAATCAGATTCCCCAGAACGGACCAATCCGATATCACTATTATCGGCCAATCAGAAGTGCAGGATTAGAACCCTGCTTTTTCTTAAGGTTTGTTAAAACTTTATTTGAGCGCTTTTATTAGTTCATAATAGTTACTTTAACTAATCTCAAACTAGAAATTAATAGTTTGCTTTTTAGAGGAACTAATTCAGAACCATTCTGTTAAAATTCCTGAATCTTGTTTATTCTGCCCATCTTTGTCTTTATGTGAAGGACTCTGACCCGAAAGTTTCCTGCAAATCTAGTGGTGCTGTGGAGTAGGATGCCATTTTAGCATGCCACTTGTTGCTAGGATGCCATTTTAGTCCAGGGTCCATCAGGTACTTGAAAAGAGTTATTAGATTTGCATGCAGTTAACTTTGGTTTATAACTATAGACCTATATTTATCAATGAATTAATTTTTGTCTACATTACCCTTCTGATATTGGCATCTTCCAGTTTAGATTACAAATAGAACTCCTTTCCAGTTGGCTGAAGATCCCAAGGGTTGCAAACTAAATATATTAACAGGCCACTGGATTAGGAAAAACTGGTTTGTTCTCAGGACAGCCGTACTTTGCCTGGGTTGTAATCTTCTGATGGATTATTTGATTGGAGGAAAAGATTAACTATGTTGTATCTCTTTGTTGCCCACTAAGAGTCATCCAGATTTTTGCATTACAATTTAGGAGTAAAAGATTTACTTGGGACAAAATCTGATCAATGGGCCTCACTCAATAATGAAGATTTGGCTTTGGGCAGGAAGCCTGTCTAGCAGATTCCCAATATAATTCCTAATATAACTGGGCATCCCATCAAATATTAGTTAATGGGGCACCCAATTTGAGTATCGCTTTTCAAACTAGTGTGTGGACTTAAAATCACAGGTGTTTTCCTGGTTACTGTGGCAAAAGATGCTAAGCTTGGTGGATCATTTATTCAACCTAATAAACTTATTCTACCCATTTAGCTATATGTCATCCATAATCTTAAAACAAGGTCTTCAAACTTGGCAGGTTTAAGACTTGTGGACTTCAACTCCCAGATTTCCTGAGGTAACATGACTGAAGGAGGAATTCTGGGAGTTGAAGTCCACAAGTCTTAAAGCTGTCAAGTTTGAAGACCTCTGTCTTAAATATTGTAAGGAGCAAGATTTCTCAACTTTCTTGGCCCAAAGTTTAGAGAGAGCCCTATCTAAATTGCTTCTCTTTATCCTTCTGTTCTTTCTGGGTACTGGTGTACTCGTCTGTAGGAGCAAGCTGATGGCATTGTTTTGAAAACTTACTGGGTAGATTGCAGGTTTGTGGTTGTTCTCTAGAACGAGGGCACCTATTACAGAACAGCAGCTGTTTACATGAAGGTCAAATGTACAACTCTAAGGTTATAGCCCAGTCATAGCCCCTAGTAATAACAGCTCCTACCCTAGCTCGAGAAAAACATGGATCTTTGCCTAGGTGGAAACTGCTGAGCCAGCTACTGTCATGATGTACCACATTTAAACACCCAGCCGAGCTCATTTACACTAAGGTTATGATTATAGAGATGAAAGCAATGATTTAGACACCTGTAAATAGTAGAGCAAAACCCTATTGCTATCTGATGAACTCAATGATCTCATGTCCATTGTGGTCAAAAGTGACCAGGGATTTCCCCCCCAGCTGATATACCCTGCTCAGTGCTAGGTTCCTCATGAAGAAGAATCCTATGGTTCTAGGGCAGAGGTCACCAAACTTGGCAACTTTAAAGACTTGTGGACTTGTGAAGCTGGCTGTAGAATTCTGTGAGTTGAAGTCCACAAGTCTTAAAGTTGCCAAGTTTGGTGACCACTGTCATTTCTACTATAGTCAATTTCAGATGCAGAACAGAAACAGATCTGCTTACTCCATGTTTAAAATACTTAGCTTAGGCCTGCTGCATACATTTTTATTAATTATGAATATAAAGGAGTTGCACTACCATTTAATTAATTTGCAGGCTCATTTAAACATACCGGTTCTCAAGGTCAAAGCCCAAGATCAGGGACAGGCTGTCTGTGAGTTGAAATTTCTTGGCATAGAAACTACAGTCTGCTGTGGTATTCCTGTTGCAGTTCAGAGACTTTTTCTGGGAGGAAAGGCAAGTCTCTTGACTTCTATTTTGCCTTCCAACCAGAGTGGATCCAAATTGCTGCACTTAAGCAGCTTGTCCTTTATAACAAGGTAAGAAAATCCTCATGGGGGAAACTTGGTCTTTTCCCAAATAGGTCTCCACTGCTCTTTTCACAAATAGGTCTCCACTGCTACAGTTCTTGGTATGCACTTTAAGGTAGAGATATCCAAACTTTGGCATCCAGTAGAATAAGGGTGATTATTTCTAGGTGGAAAATAATGTTAAGAATGTGTAAAAATCCCCCATAACCTCAATTTGCTTTTTCAAAAGGAGGAGGAATATCCGAAATATGTTAATAAAATGGTGTTTAATGTCTGGCTTGGTTCTTTTTTTTTTTTTTTTTTGAAAGAGATTTTATTGGTTTTCTACAAACAAACAAGACAAACAAAACATTAAAACATCAACTCTCATATGTACATCCAGTGTGTCAGTTGGTTCATCAGTTTTGTGCATTCATTTTGTAGTCTCAATTACAATTGTTATATAACAACTCATATTGTCAATCCAAACTTATATATCCTAATATCACTAAAAAAAAAAGAAATTTTTGACTATACTTTTAATCATTCATGCTTTATGAGATAACAATACTTTAACCAGTTTATTCTGTAACAAATCATATAATCATACCAAATCAATCCTAAAAAACCCTTTAAAAATATAAATGTCAAATAACAAAGTAATAACAAAATAGCAAAATAACGATATTCCTTACTGTCTAGCATTCTAAATATTCTATTATCATATTTTATCATCTAGCCATTGATAAAAAAGATCCCAAATTTCATAAAATTGTTTATCCTCTTGCTCTCTAATTTCAAATGTCAATCTACTCATCTCAGCACATTCCAATATTTTCTTAATAATTTCTTCCTATAATGGTATTTTCTCATTCTTCCAATTTTTAGCAAATACAATCCTAGCCGCTGTTAATACATTTACAATCAGGTATTTCAAATCTTTACTATATATATCAGGTAAAATTCCCAATAAGAAGATCTCTGGTTTCAAGTCTATGTGTTTCTTTGTCATTTTTTCCAACCACATGCGAATTTTAGTCCAATATTTTTTAGCGTCCTCACAAGTCCACCACATGGTAATACGAGCCGGGTATCTGATGACATTTCCAGCATTTTTCAGATTTGTTCTTAAACTTTCTTGCTATTCTTGTCGGGGGAAAGTGCCACCTGTAAAACATCTTATACAAATTTTCTTTATATGCTGTTGACATTGTCATTTTATAATTTTGAGACCACAATTTTTGCCATTTCTCTAGATCAATCCCATATCCAAAATTCTTCCCCCAAACAATCATAGTTTCTTTGACTTGTTCTTCCTCTAATTTAATTCCTAATAAATAACCATATAATTTTTTAATCACCTTCTCATCAGTACCCATCAAGATTTTATCTAAATCAGTCTGCTTATCATAGAATCCCTCCGTTTTAGAATCTTCATCATACCTTGAATGTATTTGCGCATATGAAAACCAATTCATCCTTATACCTTGTTCCTCTAAGTTTTGGATCGATTTAAGTTCACCCTTTTCATCCAATAGTTCTCCATATCTAACTGTTTGTTCCTTCTTATAAATTATAGGATAGGAAAATGCTTCAATAGTCGATAACCAAACTGGAATTTTCAAATAACATTGTCTTTTTATCTTCTCCCAGTTTAACCACAAAGACTCCCGTATATAATGGCTTGGTTCTTTTATATACATATATACAGGCTGCATTCTAGTACAGTTGGTGCCTTGGAATGTAATGGAAATCAAATGAAGAAAAGGTTTTCTCCTGGGTGTCAACTAGGCAAAATAGTGCTGGGGCACTTTCCTTGGCACTGATAGGGCTCCCTGGTTCCATCTTTAATCTTAGCAAATTGTTTTAATTTTAAAAAAAATTAAAAGCGAAGATGACATGAGACAAAATGAAGTTTTAGCCTCTGGCAACATCTTTAATAATGAAAAGAAAAGAAAATTCTTTATTGGCCAAGTGTGATTGGACACCCAAGGAATTTGTCTCCAGTGCATAAGCTCTCAGTTAATAACAGAGGTCACCAACCTTGGCAACTTTAAGCCTGGCAGACTTCAACTCCCAGAATTCCCCAGTCAGCAAAGTGCTCCCTGGTTTATAATAGTATGTCTCTAAATCCCACATAGGGCCCATAGGCATTTTCAACACATAAAATGGACGGGTACAGTCCAATATTCCATGAAAAATGCGTTCTGGAAAAAAGGAAAGAAATACATTTGTATGGGACAATACAGAACATCCTAAGGGACTAATGAGGGCATATTGAGCTATCTTATTCAGTTTATCTTCTGACATCTGATCCTTCTGAGGAGAACCAGACATCATGGCAGCCATGTTACCCACAGTCTCAAAGCACATTTGTATATTTAAAAAGTGTTCAATAGCCAAACCTCCCCCTGCCACATAGTATTAAAGATTGAGTGGGGTGTTGGGGGGGGGAGGAAAGAGATTTAATTAAACTAATTGTTCTTTGATTGACCTAACTGATGCTAGCAACAGAGTAGGAATTCATGAAAAAGAGCCTGTGATAGTTTTCAGTGATTTGCATTTTTCCAACACAATGTCGGAAAGTAAGTATGTAAAAGAGCATCTTTTGGCAGGATCCATGTATGAAAAACTGTACAGAATTTTGAAGTGGAAGACAAAGAAAGAAAAATAGATTTTAAAAACGAATGGGTGGTGAGGACTGTGGAGAAAAACAATCCAGAAAAAAACCCATCTCTGTGGAAAGGGAAACTGACAGTCCCATCATTCACAGTTGGGCTACTATTAAAAGAATTCCCTGAATTATTTTATTCAAGATTTTGCTATTTTATTTTTTAAAAAATCTGAAGAACACTCTATGCTCAGCATGTAATCCCTCAAAGCACCCCCATGTTTGTCCTATTGAGATTTTAAGTGAAAATTACTGATTTTGAACCATGTGATTTGTTTGTTTGAGTTTCAGACAGAAATAACCAGCATTGCAGACGCCTTCCCCAGTGGCCAGCTAATTAGTATGAGCAGCTAGCCAACAAAAACTGTTTCTTTTATAATTAATGACAACAGGAGGCTGATCATCTGCTCCTTGCCAGCTAGCTGATCTGCTGACTGCTGGTGGAATGGGATGGGGATTGTGGGTTCTTCCATGGGGATTTATACATGTGTTTGAGAGAGGAAGAATGTGCTTAGGTGCAGCCTTCAGGCTAATAAAAAATGCATCCCAATTTTTATTTGAAATAGTTAATTGGTTGTTGTTAAGTCTGGAAAGATGGGCGCAATAACGGAGACGAGACCTCGGATAGTAACTTCAACTCTTTAATAGTGACTTCAGATCGGAGGTGAAAAGCCTAGCAGCAGCAGCTCCTTTTATAGAGCTGGCTGCTGCTAAAGCATCCAATGACAGAGATTTGAGCCTGCCGCGCTTGGAGCGTCCAACCGCAGCAGCCCGTTTACCAGCCAATCGGATCAGCTCTAAACGACCAATCACGACCCGCTGTTCACGGACCAATCAGAAGTGCAGGATTATGAGCCTGCTAGTTTGGAACAGTTGTGTCTTGGTATTGGCTATAAAAAGAAATTTAGGACTCCAGGGAAATCTCAGCGCTATAGACTTTTCTGAAACAAATTTTATTTTAAGTTGTATCTTTAATGACTATACATCCTTTATATAAAGGATGGTTGTTTATTTCAGAAAGCTGTCCTTTACTTTTATTTAGTTTGCAAAAGTTGACTTTTGTCATTTATGTTGGTGATTTAACTTTTACTGTAAAAATGGTAACACTTTAATGCACAGTATTTTACATTTATGATTTCCTTGGGTTTGCTCTTGAATTTTCCTTTGTAAAGTGAAGCTATATAAACAGAAGCATTAAAATGTTTATCTTTATTACCTCTTTTAGATTTGCTCCTTTTTCAGATTTCTTCTTTATTTTTTCAAAGAAAATGTGCTCACGGGAGTTATACCCCTTCCTTTCTGGACCTACTTCTAGTAAGGCCAAGAAATTGCATAAAACAATTTTTGAAATACTGCCATTATACTGTGAACATAATTTGGTTAGGTCAGTCCAAAAATCTATAGAATCCTGTTCCCAAAATGGGAGAATAGAGAGTTTTCTGAAACAAATTTCTCTCATGTACCCCAAAAACTGGTGTTGAGAGATTTGTTGTCTCTAATATTGAAGATAATATAGCCAAAATTAAAGCCATTCTAGTTGGTAGCAATCACAGCATTTTAAAATAATAAATCTATAGTTTAATTATCCTTTGTGTCTTTGAAGTACTTCCTTTTAGCTATCTGGAATTGTCCACCATCCAATTTCATTGGTTGACCTCACATTGTGGAAGACAGAAAAAATGTAGCCTCCATTTAATCTACAGCAGATATAACTTTATGTACTTCACTTATATCTTCTCTTGACACACTTGGCTTCTTTTCCTCAAGATCTATTCTATGAATATTTTTGTCCCTTAATTATTCTGTTTGCCTTCAAAGTGCAGAATGGATTGAGACTGCAGCAGAAGTAATACCTATTTAACCACAGTTTAGTAGGAAAGAATGATTAAAATAGAACACTTCTATCTGGCTATTAATATGTTTTTTTTTCCTCCAATGGTCATTGACACACTAATATGGAATAAAGAAAGATCCTTCCTCACCCTTTGTTGTAAAAAGGCTATTTCACATGGTCTGGCAAACCATCATGTTTCCTGACTATCCAGGCTTTAAAATGCCCAAAGCAATGGTGGCACAAAACATTTTGCTACTCAAAGTGGAATGCAAACCCATTTCCCAGCCCACCCCAGCTAGGGCAAGCCTTTAAAATTTTGCTGCACCAAATGAGATACATACTTGTCCTTGGTACATGCAACCTCTCTTTTCTCTATCATACATAAAGTGCTGCCTGAAGCAAATCACTTCACCCTACTGCATGGCAGAGCTGGCCCCAGCTTAAACATCCCTTCAATTGAAATGCAACTGCTGCATTTAATCCTGGTTGCTGGTCCTTTTCTTTGAAGTCTTCACAGCAGCTGTTTCCCACACTGAGGACTGGATTATCTCGTCTGTACATGGTAACTTTTTCAAAGAATTATAATGAGTAGCAATAATGGAACCATTTATAGTGACTCAAAGAAAGATAACCGCCTGTGGACCTACCTCCAGGAATCTGCACTGTATAAATAGGAAAGATAACAGGATGGATAGAAAGAAACGATCTAGTCAAACCTGCAAGAAAATGTTGCAGTATAAGGGGAGGGTCGGTTGATTTGTAATGCCAACCAATCATAGGATACAGGAAGAAAATATCTATCTGGTTCTCTATGCATAAATTGACATAAATTAAGTTAGGCTTTATTTGAAATCTTCTCCAATGAAGATTCATAATAAAGTTTTTTTTTAAAAAAAAGAAAAGAAAAGAAAACTCTTCTCATCTTTGACTTTTCTCAAGTGTCCAGTGTTCTCCTTTTGGGTTTGGATTGGGCTGTTTGGATTACATGACAGAATATTTAAATAATACTTTTCTACTGATACACATATAAGTAACCTTTCCCCAAGTAGCGTGTTCCAGGTCCTACCATAATACCTGGCCAGCCTAGCTTTTGAGATGAGGTTTACTTAGATAAAGTAAAGGCTAGGAGAAATTTGAAGCAAGAAGTGAAACTATATTAACATTCAGAAAATATGAGTCAGTCATAAACAGCATCAGAGAGAATGAGAAGGCTAATTAAATGAAAGTAGATTACTTTGAATACTTGGACAGGGTGTTGTTAAGAGAAATCATCAGCATAGCAGAACCAGAGAAAATAGGGGCAAAATAAAGACTTGGAATGCTCCAGGACTTGTGGCTTCTATTAGAATAGCAGCTAGAAGCCATAGCCATGGGATATTTGCCCCATTTCCTTTGGTGCACCAGTAATGCAAGAAGACCTAAGAATATTAAACCAAATCCTCATTACTACCATGGGACAGGTGCAATATGCTGGTCATAGAGCTCCCTTTAAAGACAACTTGGAAACTGCAACTGGTCCAAAATTGGTGGCCCATATGCTAAGTGGTCCAGGGGTGGGCTGCTGGGGGCTTGTAGGGGCTTGGGAGAGCCCCTAGCTAAGGTTCTGTGAGGCTCAGAGAGCCCCCAATAACTTCAGAAAGACAAGCAGCAAGGGAAAGCTCTTAATAGGCTTAATTGAACTTCTAGGTGTTCAACCAAGAGCATTTCACCCCTTGTAAAAGTGTTGCAAGCTAAACAATCCACTCAGCGCTTGCGAGGGAGAGCCATTGAGAAAATCAGATAACATAGCCACTAGCCTCCGAAGGGATTAATTCCCAAATAATAAGAATCATGTAACTCACCAGAATCTCCACTGAGACTCCAAGATCCCTCTCATAGTCACTGCTCTTAAACCTGGTTTCACCCAGTCTTTTATTTATGTATTAAATGCATGAAATAATAAACAACTTGTGTGTGTGTGTGTGTGTATGTAATTAGGGCAAAGAAGCAATGTCGAATTGGCCACACTCACCCAGTCACATGACCACCCAGCCGTGCCTATCCAGCCAGTCATTAGGGCAGAGAGCCCCTTGCTAAAAAATTTGAAGCCCACCCCTGCTGGTATCTGCATCCTGACCAGCTCAAGGTTGACTCAGCCTTCCATTCTTCTGAGGTTGGTAAAATGACAACCCAGATTGTTGGGGGCAATAGGTTCTTTCTGGTAACTGCTTAAAGAAGTCTGTCAAATGAGGATCCAGATTGTTGGGGGGGGGGGGCAATATGATGACTGTAAACTGCTTAGAGAGAGAGAGCTGTAAATTGCTGTGAAGTGGTATATCAATCTAAGTGCTATTACTATTGTAGCTGGGAGCAAATGACACCTTCAGGCCCAGCACTGGCCTCTAATAGGCTTCTGGGTATTTGAACCCAAAATGTTGGTTTAACCTATAGAGCCCTTTATTGCTTTGCCCTTAGCTATCTCTAGGTGGATTTGAAAAAAAGTCAGTCTCAAGAGAAATAATTGATCATTTCTCTCTCCTAGGGAAATAAATAGGAGGGAAGCAGGGAGACTTTTCAGCAACCGAGCTGTCTCTTTGGAACAGCCTTCCAGTAGAAATTAGAGATTCCTCTTTGATCAAATTTAGGAAAATATTAAAAACTGAGCCCTTTCATAAAGCATTTATGGTCCAGAATTAGCCACTAATATAGCTAAAGATTCAACATGATAGCATATATTTTGATCCATTATGTTCAATTATTTCAGGGCTTTCCAATTAGGTGTTTTAAATTAGTTTATGATGGAAGTTTAGTCATTTTTTAAAAAATCTTGTAAACCACAGAGAGTCACACCTAATCATGGCAGAATATAAACCTAATAAATAGCATCCAGCAAGCTGGTGCAACTCTCTCTTTCCCTTTATTAAAATTATTTTAAAAATCAGTAAGTGTCAGGTGCACTGATATGCTGGATACCACACTGAGAAACCCAAGAGTAAAGGCCTCCTATTAAAACATCAATCTAATAATCCAATCTTTTGCAACACTCTCCCTCAGAAAGCCATCCTCTATCCTTCAGCAAAGAATAAATGGGCAAGTCTTATTGTGGGTGCCTCATCACTGGAGGATTTTCAAGAGACTGAACACCCACTTGTCTGAAATGGTATGTCTCCTGCTTGTGCAGGGAGTTAGATTAGATGACCTACAAGGTCCCTTCCACCTCTGTTAATCTGTTATTGTCTGAAATGGTATAGGGAAGGGGTCTTCAAACTTGGCAGGTTTAAGAGTTGTGGACTTCAACTCCCAGAATTCCTGAGCTAACATGACTAGAGGATGAATTCTGGGAGTTGAAGTCCACAAGTCTTAAAGCCGTCACATTTGAAAACCCCTGGTATAGGGCTTCCTCTTTGACCAGGAGTTGGACTAGGTCCCTTCTACCTCCTGCTTCGGTTGCTGAAGACGGGATTGGACCTGATGGCTTACCAGTGGTGGGATTCAAATTTTTTTACTACTGGTTCTGTGGGCATGGTGTGGCTTGGTGGACATGGCTTGGTGGGTGTGGCAGAGGAAGGATATTGTAAAATCTCCTTTCCCACCCCACTCCTGGGGGAAGGTTACTGCAAAATCCCCATTCCCTCCCCATCCCGCTAACCTGCTTTCCAGCTCCGTTCTCTTGTGCAGGGCAACCAAAAAAGACCCAATCAATCAGCTGGGACTCAGGAGGCAGAGAAGAGATGGAGACAGGGTCAGTCAGAGGTGGAATTTGCCAGTTCTCCGAACTACTCAAAATTTCTGCTACCGATTCTCCAGAACTGGTCAGAACCTGCCAAATACCACCTCTGTGGCTTACGCATATTTTTCCAATTCTATGATCCTCTAGGTCCAAGGGAACCCAATAAGAACCATCTCTGCTGTAGAAGGTCGATTGAATTGTGTGCCGAATTGTGTACCTGCTTGGGTATACATATACACCTGGCTGTTTAAATATGGAAAGGTGCTGCTGACTCTGCGTAATTAATTGTACTTTAAAAAAAAAAAAAAAAGCCACAATTGATTTCTGAACTGTTTGGCAAGTTAGGTTGTCCTCAACTTATGACCCCAATTGAGCCCAATGTTTATGTTAAGTGAGAAGTGTGTTGAGTGATTTTGCAGTTCTTCCATGAGTAACAGGGGTTGTTTAAGTGAATCTGGCTTCCCCGTTGACTTTGCTCGTCAGAAGGTTGCAAAGGGAGATCCCCTCGTCCACTCCAGGACACTGCAACCCTCCTAAAATATGAGTCGGTTGTCAAGCATCCAAATGTCAATCCCATGACCATAAGGACACTGCAAGGGTCATCAGGGTGAAAAAGGGGACATTGGTCCCTTTTTCCAGTGCTGCTGTTAACTTTGAATGGTCACTAAACGAACTGTTGTAAGTCGAAGAATATGTATATTGTAAACCCTTGGGTGTTTGCTACCAACCTGCCTTCAATCTAGGATCTGTATACTGCACGAGTCAAAAAGAGGGCTGTGAAAATATCTACAAACCCCGCGCATCCCGGACATAAATTGTTTCAACTCCTTCCCTCAAAACGCTATAAAGCACTGCACACCACAACAACTAGACACAAGGACAGTTTTTCCTGAACACCATCACTCTGCTGAACAAATAATTCCCTCAACAATGTCCAACTACTTAGTAAGACTGTAAGACTGTATTACTATTCTTTTCATTCTTTCTATGGTAGTACCTATCTCTTCCCACTTATGGCTATATCAATGTTGCTTGTATCTTTCGAGTTTATATTGTTTTATTTATTTCCTAGTATGATTTGGTTGTTTATTAGTAACCTATGACTATCACTAAATGTTGTATCTTATGATTCTTGATGAATGTATTTTATTTTTTCTTATGTACACTGAGAGGTTATGCACCAGTGACAAATTCCTTGTGTGCCTAATCACACTTGGCCAATAAAGAATTATTCTATTCTATTTCTATTCGAAGCCCACAGCTTGTTTTTTCCTCAGCACGAGAATATAGAGTAGCAAGCAGAGAGAGAGAGAGAAGTGCCGTGGATGTCTTTCCTAGGGGTGCATCTTGGCGAGCCCCTTGGCTACGTGGCTTGCATGCTTCCCATAAAAAGGTCCCACGAGCGAGCGAGTCTCTCCAAACAGGCTTAAGAAAGCGCCAAGTGACAAGCCAGGCCGAGCGCTTTGCTTAAACGGGCGAGCGCCTGAGCCGAGCGTCGCTCGCTCTCCAAGCTGCGCCAAACGGAGCAGCGCGCCAAGCCCTGGCAGCCGCTTGTAGAGGGCTGAAGAGAGCCGGGAGTCCCTGTGAGGCGACGGCCGCGCGTGCCCCTGTGGCGCGCAACGCGTTTGAAAATGTGCCTGCCTTGAGGAGCGCGGTTGGCACACGCTTCCCGACCCGTCCTTTGCCTGCTCGTCCGCCTGCCTGCCTGCCCGCCCGAGGGCTCCTGCACGGGCGTGTCGGGACTCGGGCTTGGGGCGCTGGCTCGGTTAGTTGGGGAAAAAAAATAAAAACGCTACGCGGGGAAGAGCGAAGGCTTTGCTGCCGTCCCGTCCGACAAACCGCCGCCGCCAGTTTTCTTCAGTTCACTTTCTTTCCGGCATCTCAATCGGCAGGACCTCCGCGCGGGCGGGGCGGGCGTCGGGGCTGTGCCTGAAGCCGAGGTTGCCCAGCGGGTCGGGCTGCCAAGGCCGCATGTGCCTCCTGACCCTCCCCACCTTTGCAAGCCTCCCCCCCCCTCGCCCTCCGGAGAAAGATCGCTCGGGCCAGGAAGAGCCGCTGCAGCCCTGCTGTAATTTCCACCGTCGGGTGGGGGTTCCCAGTTGCAAAAAAGAAAAGAGGGTGTGTACTTAGATAGCTATAGGGCGGGGGGGGGGAGAGAGAAATCATTGCCAGCCTCCTTTTCTTCCCTTTCTGCGCCCAGCACACTCAGATGGGGGCGGAGGAGAAGGACCTGTCCGCATGGACTGCCGAGAAGCTGCGTGGAGCCTGTTGCTCTCTTCTGCAAGGGGGAACGACCGACGTCTCTTCGCAAACCAGCCACCCTGGTGAAGGAGGAAGAGACGGGTGGAGAGGAGTGGAGGCAGGCCCGAGGTGCTCACCGCAGGTTAGGGTGGCAGGTCTTTGGGAACAGTTGTCAGATTAAAACAGCCCCCCACCCCCAATTGACATAAACAGAAAAAACCAAAGCTGAAAAAAAAATAAAACCCTCCACTGGGAGGCAGTTGATGAAGCCCTAAAAGAAAAAAAAGTAGCCAGAAGTGACAAGGCAAGAGTCAAAACAGTAGAAGGGAAAGGAGAGAGGACCTTACTGCCCCATCTTATTTGGGCTTGGTGGAAAGGAACCAGCTGGTGGAGACAGAACTTCCAACATCCAGGATGGAACAAGCCTGGCTGCTTCTTTGGCTCTGTCCCCTGTTTCTCCTCAGCCTCTGGAGCCAAAGGTAAGACAGAAACCCTCCTTCCTCTTTTTTTACTTTGGATTTCCTTGACAGATTCTGTTTCTTGGGTTGGGAGGGAAGACCTTAGCCCCACAGGCAGGCTTGGCAGTGTCCTTCTTCAAATTCTTCTGCCCCTGGGCCAGCAAATGCACCCATACAAAAGGGAAATTAATGACACATCCCTGGCTAATGCAGTTCTTGTAAGCCCCCTTCCAAGGGCCTGGAGGCTATGTCCCTTGGGAGCTGTTTCTGTAATTACAGCTCTCCCAGGAATGTAGTATCCAAGCAGATTTGTCTTTTTTTACAAGTCATCAGGATTATTTCAGCCCCCCTCCCCCCCACCCCAAACTTTATAATCCAGGCTGTCATCTCCTTCTACAGACGTATTCTCACCCCCAGTGGGTAATCTTGAAATTCTTGCCAAGAGGCATTTGCTTTGACATGAAAGTGTTCTGGGCAGAGCCTCCATTTGTCAGTGTCGATTTTGGAGTTCATCTCTGAATATCTAGGGTTAGGAATTTGCTTCGCATCTTCTAGAAATCGGGTTGGAGGAAACGAAGAAGTCAGTCTCCCAGGTGGTTTTGTTCTAACTTGCTAGCCATATTTCTCCTATCGTCAAAGTCGGGGACAGGAGAAAGATTGATTCCTGCTTGATCCCTGAATGGAGCAGCACAATTCACTTCTTAAATTTGGAGAAAGATGATCATTATCTGTAGTTGGGGGTGTATGGGGAGAGTCCTTTAATGGGTAAATTTTAAATGTTCTTTTTATCTCTGCTGTCATTCATTTGAGAGGTCCTGTCCTAAAACCGTGTTATCTTTTCTATAGCATAGTCACTAATGGAAAACTTACTATTTTAACTTTGTTGAGCATGGTACGTATCCTGCATTGAACTGTTTGCCATGGCTTATCTGGGCTTACCCTGTTCTATCATAAGACAAGGTAACACAAAAAAATACCAAATTTGTGGTTTGCGTGATCTTTCTGTAGGCCTTGATGTTCAGCTGGCATTCATTTACACAACTACTCATGTGTTTTCTATCAAAGTATTTATTTATTTATTTATTTGATTTGTCAATCACTTACAAGATAATAGTTATAAGTATAAACATGAGTAAGAATACAGGAAATAGGTACGAATAAATGGGGACAATAGGACAGGGACGGGAGGCACGATGGTGCACTTATGCATGCCCCTTACTAATTAAGTACTGTAGAATCCAGTTCCCTTACTATGGTGGAGTTTTGGCCCATAGTTTGAGTACTTGTATTTGGAAAAGGAAGAGCTGGTCTAAATTCCAGTTATAGCACGAATCTTATTAGATAACCTTGAGTCACAATCTCAGACAATAACGCTTTCCTTGCAACCTATTTTAAAAGAAGGTAATGTAGAATGGATTACTAAAGGAAATAAGAGATTGATACTTGTTGTCAAGTCTCAAATGTGATAAGAGAAGGGAAGAGATTTAAAAGGATAAAGACGCCTCAATGGTCAGGTGTGTTTTAGACTAGCATATGTTAGCCCTTCAATAGGTATGTATGTGTCAAAGTTGCAAAGGGTCAAAGGATGTGATGTTTCTTCACAATGAAGCCCTGATGAGAACAACACGGCCATAACTTAACAAATAATTAATAGAGCATCTTGGGTGGACAACAACACCCTTTTCCAATTTAGGGAGAAAGGTGGGGGGATCAAATGGAGAAATGGGATGTGTGGTTGGTTTTGAGTCCTGGGGGGTTTGTCTCATTCTGCATACAAATTAGCAGTTAACTTCTTTTCTTTCATCTTTGTGACTCATTTTTACAACAGGGATGGGCAGGAGTTGTTTATGTTGCTCAAAAGCCAACGGATTGGAGGTATTTTATTTATTTTTAATGGGACAAAGAGGATAAGTTTATGAATGAAGCAATCAGTGTCACATTTGGAAAAGGCTCAAGGATGCCACGGGGAATGCTTTCATTACAGCTAGCAAAGCTTGGCTGTTCAGAGCTTCCTTGTTTTAAAACACACACACACACACACACACACACACACACACACACACACACACACAATCTCTTAATCATTTCTTCGAAGGGCAAGTCCCTTGCTTGAGGGCTAGGAGCTGATCACTTCCAAGAGCAGACATGCCTCTCTTAAGCAGGACCCATTACTTCGGGGCTTCAAGTGAATTTTGGATTTGGCATGGATTTTCAGACTGGATCAGGAGAGCAAGGCAAACTGCCTTTCTATTCTACTTCCTCAAGGTGGGTAACAAGAAACCAGACATGATTTTGAATGGGTTTAAGGGGAAGAGGGTACACGTAGTCTTCAATTTGCCACAGCTCGTTTCGTGACTGTTTGAAGTTACGATGGCACTGAAAAATAGGAGCTTAAAATTGTTTTTCACACCTACAAACTTCTCAGCATCCTCGTGGTCACATGATCAAAAAATTCATGTGCTTGGCAACTAACACATACTGATGACAGCTGGGGTATTCTGGGGTGATGTGAGCACCTTTTGCGACTTTCTGACAATTAGAGTCAACGGGGAAGCCAGATTCAATGTGGTACTAAATTTAACAATTGATTGTTGACTAATGATTCACTTAATGACCAGGTCAAGAAAGGTGGTAAAATGGGGCAAAGCTCACTTAACAACTGCCATACTTAACAGTGGACATTTTGGGCTTAACTGTGGTTGTACATCGATAACTACCTGTACTTCCTGACACTCTGAACCACATATTCTTCCTCTGTTCAGGATATGAAGATCATTCATATTATTTGGTGCAGAGAGAATCAGGCCAGGGATCCCCATATCCTCTAGATTCTAGGAAGATAGCTGTAATTTAATAGTAGAGCTATTATGTATTGTGATTTAGAAACTTCTTTGAGAGCAACTTAACACTAAAAATGCCTTTTTAACAACCATATCACACTTCTCTTTCATTTTGTCATCAACTACAATTCCTAAGTATGTACTATTAACAAGTCTGATGTCCCTGTCATATGGCTGTACATACTTCTTTTTCTTAAATAAAGAATTTTGCATTTGTTTATATTAAACTCTGATCTGCTACTTTGATTCCATTCTCTAACATATGAAGATCATTTCTGAATTTTGCCTGTCTTCTGGGATATGAGCTGTCTAGACTTATTTGGCGCCAGCAAATTTGATAAGCATTGTCCCTTATCTAAGTTATTAATTAAAATGTGTAAGATTCAGAAGCAACATCCATGGTACCCCTTCAATACCTAACTACACTTTAATTAGGAATTATTATTGAGTTAGTAGTTTTTAGGTCCACTGTAGACCTATCATCTAGCCCCAGCTTAACTAGGTTGCTAATCAAAATGACACAGGATACTTTGTCAAATAGTATTATTGAAGTTATTATGTCTACCCCATCACCACAATCTGCTAAGTAAATTACCCAATTAAAATATAATAGTTCTCTGTTTGGCAAATGTGACCAGTAGTTCCCTGGATCTTTCTTTCCCCCTGTTTTGATGATTGGGACAACATTTACATTTAATATCAAGTTATCTGATATTTCACCCACTCTTCAGGATTTCTCAGAGATCATAGACAGAGGTTGGCCAAGTGATCAGCAGATTTCTCTTCAGATTCTAAGGCAGAATTCCTTTGGCCTGGAGATCTGAACTCATTCAAGGTCAGTAAATGTTCCCTGACTTCATTTCTATCAGTGTTGAATGGGAATCCTGCTGTTCCCGCCAGGCCTTCACACATGCTCTGTGGAAGGCATTTCTTTCTCTAGAGAAGACTGAGACAAAACAGGAGTTCTACTTTTTCTTTGTTTCCATTCTCTGCTATGTTGACTTTAGTAACTTGATATGAGATTTTTCTTCCTTCCCTGATGCCATCTTTATAGTTCTGGACTATCTATATGTACCCTTTCAGATATTCTGTATATGTTTTCCATGATTTTTGCTAAACTTTTTGTATAGCCATGTTGGAATTTTTTGGCAGCCTTCCATTTTCCCCTTGTTGGAATGGTTGTATATTGTCCTTCCATATTTCCTTTTTTAAGACCCTTCTAATTATTAAAAGCTTCTTTTCCTATTAACGTCTCTTGCCACCCTATTTCTCACAGTTCTGAATTGGTTAAACTCTGTTTTCACCTCTAGTTTGAGTGGCTGAAATCTGGATGGAAGTGATGGGTTTGGATGTGTGCATGTTAAGGAGTGTTCAGAGATATTCTGCTTCCATTTCCTTCCCAAAGCCTTCCCAAATAGTGGGTGAAAAACATTCATGTGCCTTTAAGACATCACTAGATACCTCCAGTGGTGGTATTCAATTTTTTTTTACGACTGGTTCTGTGGGTGTGGCTTGAGGGGCTTGGCATGGCTTGGTGGGTGCGACGTGGCTTGGTGGGTGTGGCAAGGGAAAGACACTGTAAAATATCCATTTCCACCCCACTCCAAGGAAAGGATACTGTAAAATCCCCATTCCCTCTCTACTCACTAACCTGCTTTCCAGCTCCGTTCTCCTGTGCAGGGCAACAAAAGAAGACCCAGCCAATCAGTTGGGACTCAGGAGGCAGAGAATAGATGGGGGTGGGGCCAGTCAGAGGTGGTATTTGCTGGTTCTCCAAACTACTCAAAATGTCCGCTACCGGTTCCCCAGAACCTGTCAGAACTGCCTGAATACCACCTCTGGATCCTCCTTATAGTGTCCTAGATGATTGGAAAGCTGATATAACCAACCAGAGATTTCCTGTCCATGTCTTAATATGAAGAAATCCAGCACTATGCAATCACTTTTCCCACAATTTCCATTCCACCTGTACTGATCATAATCAAATCAAGGATGGTTGATCTCTTTGTGCCTTCTTTCATTCTCAGAGACAGTTATAAGCAACAAAAGGCAGAAATTTCCTCTCAAAACATGTATCCAGAGTTTCTTATCTAATAGTGTCAATATAATTGAACCACTCCTTCAACATTACTACTTTATGCCACCTTGGAGAATCTGCAGTTTGTTTTTGGAAAGTATGATCCCTACCTTATTCTTGGATGATGGTTAGTAGTGAACACCCCGTAACAGGACTGCTGTTATTTCTTTTTCCACTGATTTTAATCCAGATTCTCTCAAATTAATTCCAAGTTAACCTAGCTAATTCTCTTGAATTTCTGTGCAGATGTGGCTATTTTTTTTAATATAAGGTGAAATTGTTCCTCCTTTTTTATTATTCCAGTTCTTCTTGAATAAGTTACAGCCTTTCATTGTACTTAGTTGCTGCAAACTCTTGCTAAGGCTTGTTATTATACAGCGTTTTCCAGTGGGTACACAAATTGAAAGTGACAGGAATTCTGCACTCTGCTATCTTCAGTATACAAGTACTCCTTGCAGAGATAGCCAAACTGACTGCTCTGATGAAAGAAAAGAATTAACAATTAACGCTGTTTCTACCCAGAAACCACTTTTGGACCAGTGGGATACAATTTTTTTGACTACCGGTTCTGTGGGTGTGGCTTGGTGGGGTGGCAGGGGAAGGATACTATAAAATCTCCAGTCAGAGGTGGGATTTGCCGGTTCTCTGAACTACTCAAAATTTTCGCTACCGGTTCTCCAGAACTAGTCAGAACCTGCTGAATACCACCTCTGTTTTGGACTTAGTGCTTGAGGGGGAAAAATGAAAGTTTAATTTTGGGTTTTCCCGATGAGATAGATTTGTTGTTATAAAAATGGCTAGTTTATATTATTATATAAAAAGTAAAAACTTTTTGACGCTATTCTCTTATTCTACTGCACCAAAAGGAGTCGAAAGTCAACACTTTTGCTTTCTTTTTTTCCCTTTGTCCTACGCTCTTCTCTTCTCCCTTTCCTCCTTTATTTTCCCTGTATTTTCTTTTGTATTTTTGCATTTTATATTGTATTTGGATAAACTAATAACATTTTTGAATTGACGGCATACAGGTAATCCTTGACTTGTGACTGCAATTGGGCCCAAGTTTTCTGTTACTAAGAGACTTGTTAAGGGAATTTCACCCCATTTTATGACCCTCCTTGTCACGGCTGTTAAGTGAATCACTGCAGTTGTTAAGTTAGTAACGCAGTTGTTAAGTGAATCTGGCCTCCCTATAGACTTTGCTTGTCAGAAGGTCGCAAAAAGTGATCACATGACCCCCCGGGATACCGCAATCATCATAAATATGAGTCAGTTGCCAAGCATCCAAATTTTGATCACAAGACCACGGGGATGGTGCAACAGTCTCAAGTGTGAAAAACAGTTGCAATTCACTTTTTTTCAGTGCTGTTATAACTTCAGGTGGTCACTAAATGAGCGGTTGTAAGTCAAAGGCTACCTGTATTTGGAGAAGCCTCTGTTTGATCAGTCTGCTCACTTTGGATGAGATGGACATGTTGCCAGATGCTGGTATTTTACCCAAAGCTTTAGGAATAGGGCTTCTCTTTGTCATAGGCACAATAATCCCACCCCCAGTTTAGCAAATGTTATATGCACTACTAGACTAAACTTGACCGTACATTTTGTGTTTCTGCAAATGCATGAAATCCTGTTTTGAAAATATGCTTACATAAAATGCATGTACATATAATCCTGTTTGGATGAAACAAATGTTCTTTTTTATTTGGATGAAACAAATATTCCTTTCTAACATTGTAAATAAATAAATAAATTTATTGCAACTACAAAATAAAATAAAATAAAAATACAGACAAAACAATGTACAGAAACAAATGAATAGGCAAAAAAAAGATTAGTGTACTGTTCTGGTCTTTCTATGGCATGAAAGCCGGGCTGGGTGATAGTCACGCTCTCTCAGCCCAACCCCCCTACAGAATTGCTGTGGAGAAAACAGCAGAAGGAAGGAGCATGGGGTATATTCCCTACCTTGAGTCATTTATATAAAAAAAAGAAGGTGGAATAAAATAAATAAATAAGCAAAGCAAAGCTGCATTGTCCAGAATGGAGTTTCACTCTTTCTTGTCCAAGACCTAGTTACAGAGCCAGATCTTCAGAGTCTCCAAAATATTAGTTGGGGGGGGAGGCATCTGAGGGAGGAACTTCACTGCAGAGGGCAAAATCTGTGGAAAAATCAAAACATGCTCACTGATTATATTGCCACTGTTGCTTATTAGGCAAAATTAATTCTGTCTGTAATTGCTGAACATCCTTAAAATAATCATTACAGATTCAAAGAAGCTATTCCACACTATGCCATACTTTCCAATAAAACACCTTACCAGTACCACCAGTGGTGGTATTCAGCAGGTTCTGACCAGTTCTGGAGAACCAGTAGCGGAAATTTTGAGCAGTTTGGAGAATCAGAAAATCCCACCTCCGACTGGAGATTTTGCAGTCTCCTTCCCCTGCCACACCCACCAAGCCACGCCCACAGAACTGGTAGTAAAAAAATTAGATTCCCACCACTGAGTACCACCTAACTTTCTAGTAGAATTTTTGCATGGGATTAATGAATCATGAGATTCAAAACTCAGTTTATATCCAATAGTACCCAAATCTGCCTAGCTGGTTAGGAAATGAAACACTTTTTTTTGAACATACAATGACTGGAGTAATTGCCAATATTTTAGCCCATTGGGACTGAAAATTCAGTTCAGCAGTCATTCCATGTAAAATACAGGTGATAAAATAAAACAAGAATGGTTTGTTAAAAGTTTACAAGAGGAAGCTACTCACATGTCTGCTACTATAAGTAGTTTAATTAATTGAATTAATTTGATGGTGTGGGAACTGAAGGGAGATAATTGTTTGAATAGAAATAATCAGAAGGAATGAGATACACCTTGTTTTGACTTGTATTCATGGCCAGGACTTTTGTTTCTTGGCTGTAGTTTCCTTGTCCCCCCACCCCCAAAAGTCAGCATTAAAACCAAGGAAGGAAAGGGTTAATGAGGGGATCCCTCCTTCTTTCCTAAGATGCCGGGAGTTTTAATAGTTCTGTTTCTGAATCGCTTTTCTCTCCCTCTCCCTCCTTAATTTATTATCGTTGGAACTTGCATTAATTAAAGCAGCAGCAGCAACCACCACTGCTCGTGACCTGCGGCCATTCCTGATGAAATCGTGTTTCAACTCATGTAGAGCTATAGAGCGGGGAGGAGCAGGAAGGCAGCTCATGCAGAGAGAGTATGCCCATTCTTGGAGCCCTTTGGTTTTCTTCCCCAGTGCTGTGGGATTTGGACCTCTCTTGCTTAGCCTTCTCAGGTCAGGAAAAAAAAAATGTATTTGTATATGGGACTTGATGGTCCTGTGATTGGGTGGTGAGGGTTTTATTAAGTTGAGCAGACCCCGACTTCCTCAGAGAGTTGTAAAGTTGAGGTGCAACTTTTACAACTTTTAGGGGTTCCTTCGGTGGCAAAGGAGAGATAGCTATTCTGGTCAAACTGGGTGACCGGTGAAGTTTGTCTGCAAAACAGGGTAAGTGAAAAAGGACTCTAGACTTATTTCTTAAAACTTGCTCTTTGCCCTTAAACACTGTCTATTTGGTTAGACCAGGCTGTTGGAATTTAACTCAGTATCATTTGGCCATCATTACTGCATCCCAGCCAGGTAACTATAGTAGGCTTTGTTTAATGGATAATAAACACTGCCTCTTTTGACAAATTTCATGCTATTTTTTTTCCTGGGAAGGGAGGGGAGGGCTCATGCTGCAGAAACAAGGGACGAATGTTTGAATGGTTCTCAAGAATTCACACTGCGCAGTCCCTGCAACCCCCTCTGTCAAAGAGCTTAGGTAACTTTTACTATTACACTTACACAGGTTTTCTGCCCACTGTAGAGAAAGCACTAGATTGGGCACAATGTACTGTAGTTCCCTTAATTATCATTTTAGTGCATTACCCACGTGTCTCACCTAGACTATTTCTGGGTCCCACTCTGATAGGCTTTCAAGAAGGACAGTGGCAATACGCATAAGAAAACATAGTTGAGAAATATATGGAATAGCATTAAGTTTCACCAACTGCGACATCTTCCAGATGTGCGGAGACTAATTTTGAGAATGCCCCAACAAGTATGGCCATTTCTGGAAAGTCTACTATAGCTGTGTTTATGTTGCATCCATAGCTGATATAGCCATTTTTATTAAATCCAATTTTATTAGTTTGCCTAACATATAAAATCATAAGCCAATATTTTAGGGCTTGTTCAACATGCTAGGTTAAAATAAGGTTAGCTGCTTATGATTCAGCTTCTTAGATGAAGACAAATAGTTAGTCTATAAATGATTTATGAAAATAATTTTATCAAATGCATTGACCTTTTTGAGAGCTGCTTTGGTCCCAATTATAACTAGATGTGAGGGAGTATTAAAAAAATGTATAAGATGCTTTTAATTTTGCACAGTCTGCAGAAGCAAAGACTTAGTCTTATTTTTGCCCCATTGTGTGTGTGTGTTTTATATGGGAACCATTCCCCAATTAAGGAGAAGATGAAGCTTTTAAAAATCTTGTCCCAGGCAGCACTGAAAATCCAAAGGAGAGGAAGGAAGGAGAAATTTTTGTTCATTCTGGACAGTTTGTGGGTTACCCAAGTCAAACTTGTGTAGCATGCAACAAACAAGCAATAATCAAGATAATCATGTAACTTTAAAGGATGCCCAACACATAACATATAAAATGGCAACTAGACACAATAGTGAAAACAAAAGATGACTCTACTCAACTGGGCTCAAACATCTGTTAAAATGTTGGTTCCAACAAGCCTTAGACTCATTCTTTCTACAACTCCTCTCCCCTTAAATCCGAGCCAAGTAGAATCTGAGATTGGTAGAGACCCACATTACTTATTTCAGAATTATAGGTACAGATGTTTGGCTTTAGATACGTATCAATGTGTGTTCTAATAATAATTCATAGCGGATTACATAGACTCATTTGACTATGTGGAGTAATTAATAAATTAGACTTTCATATTGCCCTGAGGCATGATTTGTTTTAATTATGGTTTGAACAATATGCCACAGTGGCTTAGTGATTAGCCAAAACAAACTAGCCAAGATTAGCCAAAACAAACTAGCCTGATAGTGGCATGTCACAATGTCTGAATCCAAGATGAATTATTAGCTGTCACTTTACTATCCTCATATAATTTTGCAGATAAGATTACTTTTTGATGTTTATTATGTTTGTAGTACTATGTTAGCACCAGTGTTACTTGCACTACATACTGGACAGTATTCTCAACCACAGCAATTTTAAGAAGCATTTACTTCAACTGAATTCTGGGAAATGAAGTTCCACTTACCTTGAAGCTTCTGAGGTTGAAAAACACCGCTTTACAGATATGGGATGAGCTGCCAGCATTATGGATCTATAACTGAACTCTGTCATTTACTATAGAACAAAATGCTTCATAATGAACCATGATGGCACAGTGACTCAAATGCAGTGCTTCAGGCTACTTCTGCTGATTGTCGTCTGCCTGCAGTTTGGCAGATCGAATCTCACCAAGTTCAAGGTGAACTCAGCCATCCATCCTTCTGAGGCTGGTAAAATGAGGACCCAGATTGATGGGGTCAATATACTGACTCTGTAAACTGCTTAGAGGGCTGTATAGCACTGTAAAGCAGTATATAAGTCTATGTTATATACTTATTGCTATAATTTTATCAAGTAATTGCTCACCCTTTTAGAGCGATGCTGTGTTCTTGGATCTGATTGCAGCTACTGACAGGTGAAGTTGCTGATTTTCGAAGTTTTGACCACTGCTTATTTTTGACACCACTATGTCATGACAATATTTACATTGTCCGCCCTAGGTCATTAACATGGAGAGAATTTCCTAAATGGGACCAGAAAGCTGGATAGTTACAACTTATTACAGGGGTCTCCAACCTTGGCTCCTGGAAGCCTGGCGGACTTCAACTCCCAGAGTTCCACAGCCAGCAAAGCTGGCTGTGGAATTCTGGGAGTTGAAGTCCGCCAGGCTTCCAGGAGCCAAGGTTGGAGACCCCTGACTTATTAGATAAGTATCTTCCTTGCATGACCCTCTTAGCTTTAGATAACTGAACTGTGGATTATTGCATTCATCCCATTTTTTGGGTTTTCACAATATACCGACCCATTAATTAATCAAGGAAAGAATTTATATAATATGTTAGGCTACAATGTGCCTGGAGAGTTTGAGATTAATGGGAACCCAGGCAGAGGTGTGTTGAAGTACACATATCATATAGAAACCTTATTTTTTTTAGCCTGTTTAGGTCCAAATAAAGGCTATTGAAATAAATGAACGGTTTAGGTATGCTAGAGTTTGGACTGATTGCCAGTTAGGCTACCCTTTTCACAATTTCTATGGGAAGAAGTTGCTTTTTCTTCCAATGGATGCAGGAAGGTTCTAATTTGTATTAATGCTTGCCTGATTGCATATGTGTGTTTGCTCATTAGTTAACAAGAATGCGATCTTCTGTCCATGGCATCTGAAGCTTGATGAGAATTTAGCAGTTTTATTGGGTAGCATTTTGCAGATTTGTGACTGCATGTTATTTCTGTATGCCATAAGGGAGGGTGTAGGATAAAGTATGCCTGGAGATGCATGAATGAATCTGTTTCAACATTCATTTCAGTTTTGGGTGATCAGTCCATGATCTTTTTAAGTTATCCTGCAGCAACTAAGTATATGGTGAGTCTAGACCAGGGGTGTCAAACTCATGTCATCACAGTGGCATCTTGTGACGTATCGGGACTTTTTTCCCCTTCGCTAAACCGGGCATGGGGGTGGCCAGCACGTGATGCAGCTGGCCCACAGGCCAGGAGTTTGACAGCCCTGGTCTAGACCAGAGTCTCCAAACTTGGCAACTTTAAGTTCTGCTGGCTGGAGAATTCTGGGAGTTGAAGTCCACAAGTCTTAAAGTTGCCAAGTTTGGGGACCCCTGGTCTAGACCATGGCAGCAGGCTAGTTTTATCTGCATGTAAAAGAAAACTTTTAAACCACTTGAATTTGCCAATCTCAAACTGCTCCTATAGCTTTGATGTTTCCTAAACAGTGGAATAATTTCCACTTTGATGAATTGATAAATCAACAGCATAAAGAATATTTCATTCACATAACCAAGAGAGCGTTGAAAAAAATTAATCAAGAAATCAGTCAAGAAATCAGTCAAGAGGGACAAAAATGCCCTGTGGCATGTTAATTTTATACCATTGTACATGTAGGAGCAGATTCTAGAGCAATCCTATATATTGGCTATCAGGCTGATGGCTCATAAAGCTTGGCAGAAGCCCCATTATACAAGGAAGTCATTGGAATGAAAAGGTACAGAAACAGAATGCCTGAAACTGGTGGAGCTCTGAGCAAGAGGAGAGTGAAAATAACTTGAGAGAGAGAGAGAGAGGAGTCTTTGCAGGTAACAAAGTGTCTCTGGGATTCATGACGTGTTTCTCTACCCACAATCTTTTTGTGTATTTCACTTTGGAACTCCAGACATAAATGTCTAATTTATTCTTGCAACTAGAAATGTCAGGACAGAGCATACCACATTGATAAGTAAGCAAGAGAGACCTCGCTTGTTGCCAGCTCTGTTGTTGTTGTTGTTGTTTTTGTTCTGTCCTTAATTACCATTCTTGAGATCCCCGTGCTTTGATTGGCCAAAGCGCGGGGCTCTCTGATTGGTCAGGCGAGCCGCGCCGATTGGCTCGCTGAGAATCACCCGCGATTGGTCCATTCGAATCACAGGAGATTCAAAGCGGTGCCATTGGCCGCGGCCGCCACGGCTAAAGGAATAAAAGCCGCGGGCTTTTCCCTTTACGCCAGTTCGGTTCCAACTTTAAATAAAAGAGCATGATTTGAAGTCACCGACTCCTGGCATCATTTCGCGGACACAACACTGGCGACGAAGGTGGGATCCAGACCCTGAACCGAACCACGTGTCCGACGGAAGCCAGACGAACCACCACGATGGCGAAAATCGCCCCCCCCGCACCCTTCAACCCCGCCACCGAGGACTGGGAATCGTACTCCGACCGATTCCGCATGTTCCTCGAGTGCAGCGACCTGAAGGACGCCACCGGCCCCATGAAGCACGCCGTCTTCCTGACCCACTGCGGGACTGAGGTCTTCAAGATGGCCAAGGCGCTTGCCAAACCCGCCGATGCGACCGCGATGGACTGGGACGTCCTCGAGCCAATACTTCGGCGGCACTACGCTCCAGAGGTACCCATCCTGATCCGACGCAACGAATTCTACCGTCGGGACCAACGGTCAAGTGAGAGCTTCAGCGACTTTGTCGCCGAGCTGCGGCGCCTAGGGGGGCTCTGCGAATTCGACAACCTGAACGACGCCCTGCGAGACCGAATCGTGCTCGGTTTGTGGGACCCCGTCCTCCAGAGCCGGCTGATGGCCAAGGGCAACATCAGCCTAGCAGACACCCTCACCGCAGCCGCAGCCGCCGAAGCAACCCGAACTTCCGCCGACCGCATGCGCAGACCGAACACTGGGGACCGCAGCGGAAACAACAACCTGGTGAGGTCGACCGAGGCCCAACCCGAGATGACCACCCACCAGGGCGACTTCCACTCGGCATCGGGCACTTCAGATGACGAGGAGGACATCCATCGCCTCCAGACAGGCTGCGACCCACGGAACCGGCGGGGTCGTAAGTTGAGGACCAACTGTGCCGGTTGCGGCGGCGACCACCCCAGGTCGGAATGCCGGTTTTTCAAATCGATCTGCCGGCATTGTGACAAGAAGGGACACATCGCCCGTGTCTGCCGCCTAAAGAAGAATCGCAGCCCGGCACGATGGGACCAGAGCGACCGGAGGAGAGAGAGCACACCACCCCGGACCAGAGATCACCCCTCGGACAACAGATGGGACCGGAACGGACGATCCCTGCAAGGCGGCGATAACCGGCGAAGAGAGGAGACCCATCAGACGGTCACCATCGGCCACGCCATAACCAATGACGCCCGGAAGGTCCACGTGGAGGTAGGCATCGAGGGCCAGCCATGCAAAATGGAGGTGGACTCCGGGTCCTACCTCTCCATGATAGCATGGCATGAAATAAAGCGCTTGGTGCCTACCCTCCAAAGGAGGAACCTAGACAGCCAGAGACTCATTGTAAAGGACTACCAGGAAAACCGCATCCCGGTAGTCGGAACCAAAAACTTCAACATCACATATGAAGGGCACACCGAAAGACTTCCCCTGACAATCGTCGACCGCGACCGCCCAAGCCTACTGGGACTGCAATGGTTCGCCCCGCTCGGCATCGCAGTCACGGGAGTCGACCACGTCACCGACGACAGCTGGGAGCAGCAACTGGCCCAGGAATTCCAAGAGGTCTTCGACGGAAACCTAGGCAAGTACCGAGGGCCCCTTATATCTTTCAACCTAGACCCAAACGTCCCCCCAAAACGCCTGAAACCAGGGCGGATGCCATTCGCACTTAAACCCAAGATAGACGAGCAAATTGACAAGCTCGTCAAGCAAGGGGTCCTACAGCCCATAGACCACGCCCGGTGGGAGACCCCCATAGTCACCCCGATCAAGCCCGATGGGTCGGTGAGGATCTGTGGGGACTATAAGGCCACCCTAAATGGCGCGCTACAACAAAGCGCCTACCCCATCCCAGTAGTGCAACACCTACTGCACTCACTGGGAGGGGGCAAGGTTTTCGCCAAGCTCGACCTCGCCCAGGCATACCAACAGTTGCCAGTCGACGAGCAAACGGCAGAAGCGCAAACCATAGTCACCCACCGGGGGGCATTTAAATGCAACCGACTCCAATTCGGAGTCAGCATGGCACCGGGAATATTCCAAAGCCTAATGGAAAGACTACTGCAAGGCATCAAGGGGGTGGTACCTTACTTCGACGACGTCCTAGTGTCGGCAGCCAACCAAGCCGAACTAGAGGGTCGCCTAAGGGAGGTCCTAACCAAATTTAAAGAGACCGGACTAAAAGTCAAGAGGGAGAAATGCCAGCTATGCATGGAACGGGTAGAATTCCTAGGATACCTCCTAGACCGTCACGGCATTCACCCCACAAACCAAAAAATCAAGGCCATCAAAGAAGCCCCCACACCCAAGTCGAAGATGGAACTACAGGCATTCCTGGGGCTACTTAACTTTTACAATGTTTTCCTGCCCCAAAAGGCGACGGCGGCGGAGCCCTTGCATAGGCTCCTGGACAAGGCGGCGACCTGGACTTGGGGGAAATGCGAGCAAGCCGCCTTCCAAAGAACAAAGGACCTCCTCACTTCGGACGCCATCCTCATACAATATAATGAGACCCTACCTCTGGCCGTCACATGCGACGCATCACCCTTCGGCGTCGGCGCTGTCCTCAGCCATACCCTCCCCGACGGAAAAGAAGCGCCCATCGCGTTCTTTTCAAGGACCCTCACCAAACCGGAGCGGAACTATAGCCAGTTGGACAAAGAGGCTCTGGCTATCGTTGCCGCCGTAAAACGATTCCACGAGTATCTCTACGGCCGGACTTTCACCATCATAACTGACCACAAGCCGCTGCTGGGAATCCTTGCAGGAAACCGGGCCACCCTGAACATTCTGTCTCCCCAAATGACAAGGTGGTCCGAGTTCCTGGCAGCCTACAACTACGGACTCATACACAGACTGGGTAAGACGATCTCCCATGCAGACGCCTTAAGCCGCTCGCCGCTACCGAAACCTGACACCGACCCAGCACCCACGACGACCACCCTCAGCATAGAGACTCTACCCAACCTGCCCATAACTGCGTCAGACATTGCCCGAGAGACTAATAAAGACAAACGTCTGGCGCGGGTGTTGCATTGGGTAGAGAAAGGGTGGCCGGAAAGGGACAACGACGAGTCCGTCAAAACATTCCGAAACCGCCAAACGGAACTCTCGTTATTAAAAGGGTGCATACTATGGGGGGATAGGGTGGTCATTCCAGAAAAGCTACAAGGGCAGGTTCTGGAACTGCTACACGAGGGGCACCCTGGCATCGTTAGGACTAAAGCCCTGGCCAGAAGTTACGCTTGGTGGCCAGGGATGGACAAACAAATTGAGGCCTGGGTAGCAAGGTGCCAACGATGCCAGGAAACTAGGCCAAGCCCACCCACAGCACCTGTCTTAGAGTGGGAAACCCCAAGGGGACCTTGGTCTAGGATTCACATAGACTTCGCCGGGCCCACAAAAGGACACACTTTCCTCATAACAGTTGACGCTTACTCCAACTGGCTGGAGGTAAGCAACATGAAGACGACAACCACGGAGGCCGTGATCAAGGAACTCTGCAAACTTTTTGCAACACACGGCCTCCCAGACGTCGTCGTTTCCGACAACAGGCCCCAATTCACCTCGCTGGAATTCGAAAAATTCTTAGCGGAAAGGGGCATCCGCCACGCGCTGACAGCACCGGCGCACCCGGCGGCGAACGGTAGGGCGGAACGGATGGTCCAATTCACTAAGAAGACCATCCGGAAAATAGATCACGGGGAGATCCAGGAGAAAATAAACAAACTTCACCCAACACATAACCCCAAATACCACAACCAATAAGAGCCCAGCCGAACTATTAATGGGCAGGAAACTAAGGTCCCCACTTGACAGGTTACACCCCACGTATAACCCGGAGAAGCCCCCAGACTCAAACAGCAAACACCGAACCTTCGCACCAGGCGACCCCGTATATGCAAGAAACCTGACGGGAGACCCACTATGGATACCGGCCGTCATCACACAAATAACAGGCCCACACTCGTATCGGCTACAAACAGCAGACGGACGAGCGTGGAAACGCCACATCGACCAACTAAGGTCGAGGACTACCAACCAAGAGACCGCCGACGCACAAACAGGAGAAACCAACCCCCACAACACAAACCAAGGGGGGAGGGAATACTCAGGGGACCAAAACCAAAGAAGAATAAACCAACTGTACTTACCGGAAAGCAGCCATCACGACCCCTCGCCAGGAAGAGACAGCCAGGCCAGCTCGACTGACCCGGAAAGACCGAGCGGGAGTGGCGAAACCCGCAGCTCAACCAACCCAGGAGGCCCAGGAGGGAGCTACGGAGAGCAGACCGGCCCGACCGACCAGCCGGTTCCCACGACGGCATCAGGAGCAGCAGAGATTCCGACCGAACCGGCCGGGATCCAACCTACGACTGAGCTGCGCAGGTCCAGTAGGCTCAGACGGAGCCCTGCCTACCTACGTGACTATGCGACGTAAGGACTGAACCAAGTGGGGAGGGGTGTTCTGTCCTTAATTAGCATTCTTGAGATCCCCGCGCTTTGATTGGCCAAAGCGCGGGGCTCTCTGATTGGTCAGGCGAGCCGCGCCGATTGGCTCGGTGAGAATCACCCGCGATTGGTCCATTCGAATCGCGGGAGATTCAAAGCGGTGCCATTGGCCGCGGCCACCGCGGCTAAAGGAATAAAAGCCGCGGGCTTTTCCCTTTACGCCAGTTCGGTTCCAACTTTCAATAAAAGAGCATGAATTGAAGTCACCGACTCCTGGCATCATTTCGCGGACACAACAGTTTTGTCTCCAGTGCTAACTGGTCAGAGCTGAGGACTACAATCTGAGTGGGCTTTAAGTAGAAGATACAGTGGAACTCCAGTAGTAGGACATTGGAGGACTAGCCAAGAGGCAATCAGAATATTGTATGAGTTAGAAGTCACCAGACAAAACCAAAGCCCAGGAATGCATTGCTGAAATAGGAATGTTAAAGTAAAGCAGTTAATTTTTGTTTGATTCATATACTGCATTGAGGCACACCTTGTTTAACCATGATTTGTTGAATAAATCACATTTGGCTAGGTTCATGTATTAACTATGCTTTAGAAACCACAATGACTTGATTGATATAACGTACTAAGCAGTGGTGGGATTCAAATAATTTAACAACTGGTTCTCTGCCCTAATGATTTGTCCCAACAACCAGTTCACCAAACTGCTCAGGAAGTTAACAACCAGTTCTCCCGAACTGATGCAAACTGGCTGAATCCCACTACTGGTACTAAGGCAAACAATCATGCTCTGACTCAGTGGTGGGATTCAATTTTTTTTACTACCGGTTCTGTGGGCGTGGCTTGGTGGGCGTGGCAGGGGAAGGATACTGTAAAATCTCCAGTCAGAGGTGGGATTTGCCGAATCTCCTAACTACTCAAAATTTCCACTATTGGTTCTCCAGACCTGGTCAGAACCTGCTGAATACCACCTCTGCTCTGACTTCCTCGTGAATGAACCAGCTCATATGCTCCTTTGCAATCCAGGAAGAATATGTGCTACTTAAATGAAAGGATTTGATCTAATGCAGGAAAGTTCTGCTAGGTAAAATCCCTCTTAGGCCAAAGATCAGCCCCTGCACAGAAGAGTGGTTTGGATGGATGCACCAGCATGGATAAGAGTAGTCTAGCATCTTTACTTATCATTCATAGACTCCCGCCAAAATGGTTTTCTCCCCTATAGCTATTCAAAGTGCAAACATTTCTAATACAGCTATGAAAAGTGAATCTGGCCACCTTTTTTCATCCCACCCAAGAAGTACTTGTGCACACTTTTTGTTCACAGAATCCCAAACTCGGTTTATGGAGCAGAACAAATTGTCATCACACACACACATAATTCCACTGTCTACATAGGAAAAAGGTTTTGTCTTTGTATAGACCTGGCAGCCTTCCCCCCTGCCCCCCCCCAGCACAATTGGAGATTTAAGCTACAGCACAAATATTGGACGAACATTCAGGTGATAAACAACCCCCCCCCCCGTTTTTTCTTCCTTTCACAATCTCACGAAGATTGACTCTCTCCAAGTCTTCATTTACTTTCACAGAATTCTCTCTTACAGCATAAGATCAATCTTCTGTACAGTCCAGATGGGACAGTGGTGGGATTCAATTTTTTTTACTACTGGTTTTGTGGGTGTGGCTTGGTGGGCGTGGCAGAGGAAGGGTATTGTAAAATCTCCAGTCAGAGGTGGTATTTGCCGGTTCTCCAAACTACTCAAAATTTCCGCTACTGCTTCTCCAAAACTGGTCAGAACCTGCTGGATACTCCCTCTGAGATGGAAGTGTGCCCCATGAATACCAGTAGGGAATAGGGTGCTTTCAATTGATCTGGTAGATTACCAACACATTTGCTCTAGATGGACTGCTGTCCTATTACAAGCTTTCCCAAATCTGTGTGTTTTCTCCTTACTTTCAGAATCTTATCCATGTTAATAAGAGTATGATTTGTTACATAGGTTGATTCCAAAGGTCTGGCAACCTGAAATTAATTTCTTGATACCCTAAAGTAAGGATGCAGAGTAGAACCCATGGCCCAGGAGGTGCAAATTATTTGTTTCTTACTGAATTTGCTTGCTGGATCATCTTGCTGCAAGGGAACCCTGGGCAGCTTACAACATATGAATTATATGCTCATTTTTTGTCTGATAGGAATAAGATTCCGTGTCACCTTCTTACATCTGTCCTTTTCTCCTGTTCATATTATATATAATATGGACAGTTGGGAAAGGTCACATTTTCTTTTACTTTATTTGGAAATCAGTTGAAGTGTGAGGAGAAGGAAATTGTTCAGTGTGTGGATGTTAAAAATTGAGTAACAGAATAACAGAATACAGAATAACAGAATTGGAAGGGATCTTGGAGTCTTCAAGTCCAAGCAAGAGACTCTATAACGTTCCAGACAAATGTCTGTCTAATCTCTTCTTAAAAACATTCAGTATTGGAGCCTTCAAAACTTCTGAAGGCAAACCGTTGCAGTGGTTAATTGTTCTCTCTATCAGGAAATGTCTCCTTAATTCTAAGTTGGACCTCTCTGATAGTTTCCCATCCTTTCTTTCTTAAAATAAATTAAAATACACTTTCAGTGAAATGATAATCCAGACACTCTTGTGTTCAGATGGCTTTCAAGAGAGGAGAGCTGGTGTGCAAAAAACTATTTGACTTGAGAGGCGCAGATGATGACGTACTGGGAGATTTTTCGGTATGTGCAAGAAAAACGATTTTAATCAATGCCAGAGCATCCACTTTGCTGGAGCTGATTGACTGATTTGAAGGTGTATATGAGCCACCTTTGACATGCAAACTGACTGCAGCAGAAATAAAAAAAAGTTATTTGATGAACCAATGCAGGTACCACAGTGGCCCCATCATGCCCAATCTATAGAGAGATGTGTGAAACAGGTCATAGAGGCAGCAAGCGAAGTATATGAGAAACGTGAGGATTATATTAGAGGCCAAGAAGCAAGTCAGCAGCTGATGTCAAAGAATGAATCAAAATAAGACTTGATGAAACTCGCTTAAACATTTTTGTAACTCAGATAATTGCTTTCTGACGTTAGTTTATGCTTGCATGGATTATTTTTTTGCTTTGTTCGAAAAGATTCAGGAGAAAAAAATAACTTTAATTTTTGTAGAGGAAAGTGTAATTTTGAGAAGATAAAGTTAACAGTATTTGGGTTGCAAGAGACTTTTGTGAGGTATATGATCAGATATGGCTTTACCATATCAAGCCAAATGTTGTGCAATTGCAAAAAAAAAAAAAATAACAGCAGATTTGAATTCTTGGTGTAAAAACACATTTTTTAGAACCCCTCACTGAAAAAAAAATGCAAAAATTAATTTTCACCCCATTAAATGGCATGCCCTAATTTAAGACATGTTGATGTTTAAGGTTTATCTTCTGTTCAGTTTTTTAATCTTCATGCAGACTTAACCCTTTTTGTTGTATGGCCTCTGACATGCTGGTCCAGTCATTGGTTTAACAAAAATTGCATGCTCCTACTGTAAATTGATCTAGCATCAGCAAGCTTAAAGATGAGATTTGAGAATGAGATTAAGGGGCTTGGGGCTGATTGTTGCTCTTCCCGTTGCTGTCCTGTGTTCTTGCATTGTGAATGAGCTATGCTTCCTGTATCATCAAACCAAAGAGATGATCTTGCCAGAGTTAATGAGGCAGCTGGTTGCAGAGGGACCTGGCCAATGAAGTACTTATTTGGAATACTGATTTAATCTGCAAAATTGAAGAGTGATGTATTGGACCATAAGGGCAAGAGGTGCTCTAAAATGGCTATGAGGGAGCCTAACTTGGGCATGAGTTTATCTTTTTTTGTAATATATTATGGCATTGTTCTCATGATCCACCACCTCTTTGGTCGTTTTGGTTTCTTAGGTATCTGTAACCAGCAAAGATTCTACCCTATATTTTATTCTTGTTTTCTGGTACACTTAAAGCATAATCTCTGTGGTACTTATAATGTGAATTTAGATCCTGGGAGACTTCTGGCTTCATTCTGTGTAAAAAGTGTAGGGGTTGTTATTGTTCCATGCTCCAATTGCATTCAAGTTCTTGGGATATCACAATCGGTTGCCTTAGTCTACTTCTGGGGTTCCCTTTCTCACACTTCCTGGATCTGTCTTTAGCTTTTGAACGAATTTGCTCCTTGGGGAAATCATGAGCGTTTGTTCCACAAGGCTATATTTTCTGAATAAGAAGCTGTATGTGTTCTTGTTTGTGTGTAGGATCTCTTTTCTTTTCTCTGGGTGTGCATTTGATGAACAGAAACAACTGCTTACAACTTTTACTAGCAAGGTGGACTAAAGGAACTCTGGTGAGCATCTCTCTGCATCTGTCTTTCTTGTTCATTTGTGTGCCTGGATATAGGTGTAATCAATTCCATAGATCATGATACAATACCATTGTGTTCCCACATACGTAGGGTACATGTTTATAAACTTTACTAATATTTGCATTGTGTATTTTTATCTAACCCCCTGGATTGACCAGGTCTAGGATAGAATACTAGATCTGGGTACAAAACTCTGGAGAAACACAGATGATAATAGTTTTGTGGACATCTTTGCTGTCATTTAGTGAAATTGTTTTGCAGCTAAGTTGCCTGCATCATCTTAGTGACCCCATATCTCTTCACTTTGGCCAATATAATAAGTATATAGTGTTGTTTGGTTAGTTTCTTCCTAGGAATGCGACATTACTTATCTATTTCAAATTAGCTATTAGCACAGGCTCGCTAGAAGAGTGCTACTTTCAGATGAAAACTGGTTTTCAGATAGTTTCAATTCTAACAATGGATTCTGTGTAGCCCTTCTGAATAGTTTGAGAATTCTGTTGGAGAATTCTCTAACGTCCCTGTGAAACAAAAATTCCTGCTTGGAGAGAAAGCCATCAGAATTAAACCAGCATAGCTATATAGCATGTTTGTGTTTTAATCTTCAGACTGAGAAACAATACTGCCTTGGAGACATAAATATCACCAGTTCATACTAACATTTACTAGCTCATTTCTGTGGTAAGTTGATGGCCTGAATGGAAATAAGAATGTAACCATCTTTATTTACAAAGTGGGGGATACCTTAATGCAATTCCTATTTAATGTAGGCTTAGTGTCCTGAATCACAGTTTGAGCTGCAGGTGTTTGCATGTTGTATCCCAGAGATGCTTTTTCAAGAGGCAACTGGACTTCCTCGTTTTTCTTAGAAGATGGAATGGAAGTGTTTCTATTTCTTACAGACAGCTGGACATTTGCATTATTTTATCTAGTGAAACTGTTGCTCTGCTGATGGGCTCTATGGTTGAAGCTGTTGATAAATGAAACAGCAGATTGAGATATCCTTTTTGGATAATAGACACAATTACCCAAAGTTGTTATAAGATGCAGATGTTGAGCCTGACAACCACCAAAATTACAGTGAGATGGAAAATTTCTGGAGTTAGAGGTTGATTACAGCTGCCAACTTGAGCCAGTAGGTAAGGTCATGTTGCATAGAAACCAAATTAATTAGTTTTAAGGAGCTTCCCCTCTGGCTAAAGGTTCCCTCTTATACAACCATGAAATGTAGTCGTTGTGCTTTGCACCTATACTTCCAGCATATTTAGAAGGCTAGCAGGGTGTAGAAAAATGCTTCACAGGAATCTAGAATTTTCACTTATTTTCTTAAATAATGACTCATCAGCTTGCTTTGCAATGGGAGCCATATGTTGTATTATAATATAGAATGTGGGTGGCTGTATTAGTCAGAAACATATACAAGTTGTGATCAGTCAACTAAATCTGGGAATCTCTGTTGGTCTGAGAGATGTCCTGATCATCTCTCACATAGACTACTTCAGTGCGATGTACATGAGGCTATCCTTGAAGATTATCCAGAAGCTGAAGCTCATTTAGCATATGGAGACACAAGTAGTTTTGGGTTGCATGAGTAGCACCTTTGCTATAGGAGCTACATTGGATGCCAGCTTGCTATCAGGTCCAATTCAAGGTGTTAGTTGCCATCTTGACAGTATAGGACTGGGTTACATTTCATCCCTATTTCATCAACCCATTCCATCTAGTCAGGCAGGATGGGAGGGAATGTTGTGAAATGTGTCAGTAAAGTTCAATTGGCACGGTCTAGGAGAAGAACCTTCTCTCTGCTATTGCTCCCACCCCCAGTGGAACACCTTGCCCCTGGAGTAAGTCTCTCCTGGCCTTTCAGAAGAGTGTCAGGACCTGGCTTTGCCAACTGACGTAAGAGTTTAAGAGTAAATTTCAACTGGCAGGGTCTAGGAGAAGAGCGAAAGAAGAGAATATTTATAGCTCAGGTTGAACTGTGAGATCCTTGGTGCTTGATTGTTTCTTGCAGATGTTTCATTACCAAACTAGGTAATGAAATGTCTGGAGTGGTTGGTAGGTGGTGGTGGTGCTCCCTTTGTCTTTTTAACTTTCTCAAGTGTTCTTTTTAACTTTGTTTTAATTCCATTTTTAAACTTTGTATTAACTATGGTTTTTATACGATCTTATGGTTTTATTTGTAAATTGCTCAGAGTCAAGCAGGCGAGGTGGGTGCTATAGAAATTTGATAGATAACTAGATAACTAGATAGATAACTAGATAGATAGATAGATAGATAGATAGATAGATAGATAGATAGATAGATAGATAGATAAAGTTATGTGTTGAGTCTTATGCATTTTTTCTTGTTCATTTTGCTGCCTCCGCAACTTGGCCTCATCCAAATAATAATAATAAAAATCCCCCTCTCTTTAACAAACCTCATTTGGGCAGCAATCCATAGCTGGTCACATTGCTGAAATACAAAGCTTGTAATAGTCAAATATAGAATGGCAGGCATTTTCAAAGCAGTAGTTGGAGGGACAGAGCAGTTTAAATCAAAAGAGGGTGAACTATGATCCTGTGGGAGAGACTGTTTCATGCCTCTGCCTTTGATGAAGCCCTGGTATTAAAGAGTTACAACCATCGTCTCTTAAAATTGACTTATTAGAGGCATGGAACTCTGATTTTTAAAACTGCCAAAGGAAACACTGTACTGTGTAATTAAAGCCTTCTTTACTATTAACTTGTGTCTTTCTGATTTTTTTTTCTCTCTTCACCTGGCCCAGTCAACACACGGTGTGATTGTGGGAAGTCTGGTGATATTTAGACAAAAGAGGATGGATTGGTCTTCCTATTCTACAAACACAGACAGAAACTACAACACTGATTGTTGTGTGATAATACTTTTTAAAGGCAGAGGGAATTTTTCATGTTTTTAGTGGCTTCCAATGCTATATCAGTTATAACATGAGAAGAGGGCCATGGCAGAATAGATTTTTTTCGTATATTACAATTGGAAAAAGCAATTTAAGCCACTGACTACAAATTTAAATTTATGCAGGAGTGCAAATGAAATCATTCCCATCAGTTAGTTATCTAGCCTCTGCTTGGTCAATTCCAGTAGGGGGAAATCCATTACTTCTTTGACTAGTTAGATGAAGGGTCTTCAAACTTGGCAACTTTATGACTTGTGGACTTCAACTCCCAGAATTCCTGAGCTAACAAGACTCTGGGAGTTGAAGTCCACAAGTCATAAAGTTGTCAAGTTTGAAGACCCCTGATTAGATCTACTGTCATATCATGAAAGGTTTGACCCCCTAGAATTGGAATTTTCCTTCTTGTAATTTAACTCTATCATTCTATGTTCTGCTCTCTGGAATAATGGAAAACACATCTTGACTACTTTCTGGTGTGACATGCTTTCAAGTATTTGAAGAATGCTGTTCTACCATTCCTTTCTCTTCTCCTTCCCGTTCCCTTTTTTTTTTCAAATGAGGTTTCAAACTGGATATATGCTGCTTTAGGTGAAAGTACCTGGGACTACACCATCTGCCTGGCAGGTTCCAGTCCCAAATGATGTCCATTTTTTCCTCTGCAAAATATTGTTGAACAAGACAATTCGCAGTTGAGAAAAGCCAGACTGGGAAAGGTTTCTCTCGGATTCTGAAGTTAATCTGTTCCAAAATACCTTTTCATTGTTTCCATGAGCTGTGGAGTTTTGTGAATTGAGATGACTGGCTCTTATTAAGCCACTGTGCTACAAATCTTGATTTAACAGATCATTTTAGAGGAGGGATGCCCATGAAATCCAAATTTGCACGTTTGTGTAAGTTTACATTATTTGTGTAATTATGTAATTGATATAAAGGAATCATTTTGAATAAATCAATTTAATGCTC